>VXAK01015120.1:166011-204895 GCA_013399435.1 Arenaria interpres
ATGGGGGTGGGAGGGTGGGAGAAGGAGGAATAGCAAAAAGTAGTAATGAACAATAATGAGCACAGCAAGTCAGAAGTTCAAATGTTGAGACAGCGACTCCATATTACTTGAGACTGGAACTTTATTGGACTATTTCCATGCGGTTCTCACGAGGCACACACTAGGAAATTGCTGGCATACTTCCATTGGAAAGGGAGTGACACTGCACATGTGTGTCCTTTCTGCTATTAAGGAGATACATGTGTCTGTTCCGTTTTCAGTGTGGTATTTTGATAAAACTGGAAATGAGGCCGTGTGAATCCACATAAAATCAGCCATAATTTTTTGTTGTCCATCCAAATCACCAAGACCAGAAGCTCTTACTTTCCCTTCCACGTGCCTCTTTTTGCTGGCTCCTTTCATGATTCCTGTGAAGACACGACCTTCCAAGCTGTCAGGTAGCCTCTCAGTCAGCAGCTATTACAATCAGTGTTACAGTCTTTATACCTTTATACTATTTCTACCTAGGATTAAGCAGGAAAAAACATCTGCAAAGCATAGTGTACTGTCTTTCTGTATGCACACAACTGAAGTTCAAGTTGAAGCTTTTATATTACAGCATAGGAATGCAATGCAGGTTGCTCAGTTAGTATTTCCCAGAAAGCTTCTGAAAAGATCATAATCCTAAGGTGTTCTCTAGACAAGGTTCTTCTTTCTACAAGCTTTCTCTTTCTAGAAGATTAATTTTTTTTTGTAATGTAGCACTCAAAACTACTTCTTTCATTGTTTACAGTTTATCGTGATCTATGTCTATCCCTCATCTCTGACTGATTTTCCAAAGGTCAACACACAATGCTGACTTTCTTGTTCCCTCATTGCCTACTTCTAATATTTTCTAAGCAATCACTCTCTTTTCTTCTACGTCTGGAAAATGACAGTTATAAACATCCCCAAGTCTTTGGTCCTTTCTATCTTGTTGTTTGCAGAAGTCCTGATGGCTTTGTGCTAGCAGGCTGCACCAGCATCATACAGTCAGAAACAGACATTCTGTGTAGCCATTGCAGTGGGAAGGTGAAGTGTGAGGGGCAGTGTGTGAGCACCTGCAGGGGAAGAAAATACAGTGTTTGGGTTTTTTTAAATCTGAGAAGCCAGCAAGAACTACTGGATGGAAGGTAACGCTAGGCAAACTGCAACTTGAGAGAAAAAGGCACATTTTTTTACACTAAATATGATTAGAAGTTGGAGAAAAGTGCAAACAGTAGGGAAGAATTAATCCCTGGATATATCCAAATTAAGACAGATTTCCTTTTATAGAGCAAGTGCTTCAGACAGGTGGTGTTTTGACCACATGTTTTATCAATTGCATGGTGTCACCGTGCAAAAGTAGCAACATAACTGAAGAGACCGTGAGGTATAAATAAGATGATCATGATGGTTCTTCTGGCCTCAAACTTTGTTTCCATTCAAGAGTTCCCACGCACTGGAAACTCCGAGCAGCTGATTTCAGTCCCTTTGTCAGGGAGGGAGCAGTGATCTGTCACTCCCTGAGGCATCCTAAGCAATCCCAGTGGTTGCTGTGACATTATGATGTTGCTGTTGTTGTTGTCCTGTCATAAATGCCTAGACATCTTGACGACTGCGCTCAGCTCAGGATTTTTTCCTCTCCCGCGCTGCTGTAGTATTTGTGTCACTTGGGGAACTCTGCCAGTGGATGGGATTGGGTACAAGTGTAACCAGACAGGCCACCGAGGCAGGGAGGGGGGACAGCTGTCCTGAACATTCAAAGCTTTACATTCTGTGCCACTCTGATGTGATCTGGGCCTCAAGATATTTATTAAGCTGGAAGAAAGCCTATTTTGGTCTTGCAGCTCTCTGAATCTGCCTACCTGTTATTTATATATGTTACAGTGGAATCCAGAGAGGTACCTAATGCTGCCTTATTGCAACAGAAATTCAGAATTTCTGAAACAGGGTCTATACGGCCTGTGGAGAAAAAATTTTACTGCTGTCTCAAGCTATCTGTGTATCTGGAACCCAAAATTCCTCAGATTAAAATTCAGAATAATGAAAAAAGTGTTGGATTCAGGTATCAGTAAGGTAGGAATCAAAATGTATATGCTTATATCTGTAAAAGTTTTTCAGTCAGCAATGTAAATATTACCTTGTGATAAAAATTCCTCCTTGCAGAGGAATAATCAGCAAGCCCAGCATGTGAGACAAGATACACACTACATATTTTATAAAGAAAAAGAAAAAAATATTAATAGCTGGTATAAGCTGCGTTTGAATGTGAAGAATATTTGTGTGGGGAATCCTACAGTCTTTATTTGGGTAAAAGCACCCTTTGAAACCAAGTGAGTCTTTAACTTGAGGATCAAGGTCGTTAGCGGGTTACTGATTTAGTGATAGCAGAATGCCAGAGTGGGAAGAGTAAGTAATCAGTTAAATGGCATGGGCAAAGAATTCAGTGGAACTTCACCATTGGGAACACTTGCAGCTGCGCAATATCTGAGGAGCAGTAGGGGTAATGGCGTAAACTGGCAACCTAAAAATGTAGCTTGATTTGAAACATCAGAATATGGACCATGGAGAGAAACAGTAGTTGGGGGCTGAGTTGGAATAATCAAGTAAGACTCTTCAGTCTGTTTTCTGTAATGAAATGTTGCTACGTTTTATGCACTATGGCATTGCTCTGGAGGAGAAACTACAGAGCAGTTGCAGAAGGATCAGCGTGACTCATGTGATTCATTCGCATTTCTGTAAAACAGTGGTTTCTTCCTTTGTTGTTACTAAAAATGCCAAATGCTATCTGTTAAAACAGTGTAAATTTGGGGGCCTGTCTGGGACCAACAGTTTTAGCATACTTCTCATTGTACCTACCTGGGGCGAACTGAATCCTTTTGGTTATAACAGCTGAAGAATCAAAGAAATCCTGCAGTAGTGAGGAACAGGTACTAAGGGGTCCAGCTGCTATAATTCCTAAAGGAAATTGTGCCTGGGAATCATTTCCAATAGTTTTTGCCTGTTTACAGTGAAACACAGTCAGACCTCCGGTGTCATTTCTTCAAGCTGTTGTGGACGTGAGGCATCTAGCCCTGAAACCAAACAATATCATTTTTCTAATGAGAGTTACCTGCTTCCAGGAATATACTAAAGGCTCATTACTCTAGAGCACATTTATGTTCATATATAGGTCAGCTAGTGTGGCACGGGCCATATGCAATGTAGCTACATGTTTTCAGTGACATGAGCTGATGGATACGCCACACAAAGTTCAATAACCTTGAATAGTGGGATATGCTTGAACTTGATACTGTTTGAAGTTTTCATGTCAGCTCTCACATTGGGCTCATCGTGCAATCACATCTGCTGTGTGATCTGTTGCGTACTCCATTCCTTCTCCTTTTGCCCTGTGAAACTGGAGCAGATAATTTCCACGTTATCTGTGTGAGGGTATGTGGAGTGTGAGAATGTTTGGGTTTTTTTCCTGTAAGATTATCTGACCAAGGACCTTTTCAAATGAGATGATAAGGAAAATGGGGGAGCCAAACATACAGACACAAAAAACCTGACTGACTAGTGACAATGCAGTCAATAACCAGAAACATACTTGGTTAGTGGCACTAACTGATAAGGATAGTGGAGTCTGAGAATGTTTATTCCAGCAAGATGACCTGATTGAGGAGCACCTGAAATGAAGTTGATTGATAAGAAAAGGTGAAGGCAACAAACAAACATACTGAGACACAGATCTGAAAAACAATGGTGGAGACTGTCAGTCACACTAATTGATGAGCTATTCCAGGAAAACTAATCTGGACTTTGTGACTGATAAGACTGTAAACTGGTGTTGGGGGAGGATAGGGTGAGTGGAGATCAGAGGAGTGGGGAATGGTAGAAGTGTGAAGTAATGAAGAATTGTTTAGGGGAAGGGAACTGAGGAGGAACAAAGAGAGGAACAGACAGAAAGGGGTATAAAAGGGGCTGGTTGTGTGTGCTTGTGAAGCTGGAGAGTGCTGTGTGTCCTGCGCTACTGACCTTCAGTCCCTGCCATCCCAAGATGAGGAGGGGACAATACCAGAGGTGTTGCACACAGACTGAAACACAGGAGTTTCTGAAGAGGAGGAATCCCTTTTTTTACTGTGAGGGTAACCACGCACTGGCACAGGTTGCCCTGAGAGGTTGTGTAACCTCCATCCTTGAATATATTCAAAAGCCATCTAGACGTGGTTCTGGGCAACAGGCTCTAAGAGGCCCTGTTTGAGCAGGTGGGCTGGACAAGGTGACCTTCAGATGTCGCTTCCAGTCTCAACTGTTCTGTGACTCTGTGACTGGGCTGTCTGTGCATATCACTGGTGTGAGTCCTGTATGTAGGTGCTGTTAGTGTAACAGTAATGCCTATAGTTGGCAGCTACTTAAGCCTGAAGGCATTAAAATAGACTTTTTGTGGTGCTACCCAGTGGTGGATTTGGGACTGTCACTGTTTTGCCTGCATTTCCCTGGATGGTGAAGCCTCCGGCCCACATGACTGCAATGTGACTTGCTCCGGTCTCTGCCCCCTTACAACCTGTCCTTGTGTGTAGATTTCACCTGTTGTTACTGACACTGAGATTAGTTGATAGAGATAACTGTTGCTCCAGCAGATATCTGCAGAGTGTATTGTGTGACACTTGAATAAATATAGCATGGTAAGGTAAAAATCATTATGGTCCTCACCTTTGCACTTGGTTGAAAAATAAATCTCATTGTAATGATAAATGTAGAGATTCTATTGAGATGATACACTGGTAGTGGGGTCTCCTATGGTATGGTTTTTCTAATTACTGCTGTTGTTTTCAACAGCTTTATCAGAAACTTTTCCAAAAGATTTGATTAAATTAAAAAAAGAATAACATTTGAAATCTGAGCTGTAACTTCATGTCACTGATGAGAGACTGTAATTTGCTCAGCTCACCCTAAAATTTAACCAAACATATTCTGCTAAGCAATCCCACTGGCTGAAGCCCCAATTTTACTTAAAGTATCACTGTCAGCCCGTTACCAGCCCTGGAGTATTTTATGCTGTCCAAAGCAGTGGAAAATACACTCTTGTTGCCACTTGCAGTAACTCACCAAATAAATAGTTGAAACATTCTGCTGCACCAGGCAACCCTGTATTTTCTGTTTGTGGCTGAACTAACCCTCTATCAACTTTTTAAAGAGGCATTAAATCAAGAAGGATATGAGCTTTCCTGAGTCAGTAGAACCTCACCGCTGACTCTGATGTGCTCCAGAGTGGGTCCTTGAACAGCAGGCTGACACATTACCGTTTAAATATCTCCTAAATGATTGAAACACTGTAACTCGCTAAAGTGTTTGTCTTCTTAGATATAAATAAGGACATATACTAAGAGATTTACCTTATCTTATGCTGCAGGGAAAAAAATCCCACTTGTATATTCAGGTATTTTATCGTTTGTTCAAAGGCTTGGACTATGGGTGTCTGATGTTCTGGATGCAGTTTAGTCTAGCTCTGTTGGATTGCTGATTGAAAATCCTTCTCTGGCTGTTTAAAACAGCTTCTAGCATGTGTGTTTTGCAGCTGCTGTTGTCCTCTCTCCTGGGAGCTGCACAGCCTTCCCTTGTTTGCAAGTGCTTCCTCCTTTTCCCCCTCTAAATGTCTTGGCTCTCTCATGGTCTCCTCTCCACACAGCCTATCCTCCTTGCTAGGAGGGGTAGTTTTAGCTTTCGACAGTGTGCAGCTGCATGTAGCCAGCCTTAAAACACTTGCAAGTTGGGCACCAAACAAGAAAACAAAAAGGTTCTAGTAAAGGAAGAGAAATGGCATCAAGAAAAATGAAAATAAGTGGAAAGCAGGAGGTAGGGAGAGAAGTATTCAAGTATCTTAGGAGCTGGGATGGGGTTGTTCTCTCCACACTTGAAAGAAGCAGTCAGGCATGTTTTGTGCTCATCTGGCATGAACACATTTACAGTGCTGCCAGCAGTCAAGTGTGTCTGTTACTGCTCCCTTGTTAGCTAATCTTCATAAGCAGGTGCACTGCCTTCAATTTTTTTTTTTTTAATTAAGTCTTTCAGGTGGTGGTATTCTCTTTTGAATAAGACCCATTCTAGTTGGTAAGTATATGGACCCCATACTTGATAATCCTGAACTTCTGAACAAAGGTGAAAGAGTGAGTGTGATTTATTTTTCATAAGGTTGAATTTGCATGCATTATTTTGTCTTTCATTTGTAATGCCAAGGGAGATACTGGGACCTGGACAGCCATGAAGGAAATCCAAGAGACTGCCCTATGGTTGCCAGTGCACGGTATGCATTATTCTAGCATGGCTTTAGAAACCTTACCACGGGGCTTTGTGAATAATTAGGGTTGCTGCAGAAATGAGGAACTTCATTGCTAGTTATCAATCTTTTAATTTATATGAAACTATAAATGTGCTACAAGCATTTGAAGAAATCAAGAGCTAACATTAATAAAGCTAGACTTTAGAAGCTGCAATACAATGGCATTAGGTTTTCTTGGAACTGGAGAAAGCTAAAAGCATAAGGCCGCTATTAAGGCACTCTTACAGGCTGAAAACATATCTTTTCTAAAATCATTACAATTCATTTCATTACAGTTTGATGTTTCCTCCAGTAGCTAAAAAGTTAATGCATCTTTTTTTCAGCTCCATTTCAGGTCTTTGTCTTCCTCTTTACAGGAGTAGTTGAGCCATTCCTTAAGCCTGTATCAATTAAACAACCCACATCAAGGAACTGGTGTAAGATAAAGAGGTAATTCTAAAATACCACATTCATGAAAGGATTTTAGCACATGCTCAGTTCTAAGTGCTTGAATAATCCTTTTGACACCCTTCTTAATCTCTGCTTTAAAAAAAGCACCTCTTAGGGAAGAATCTCTGTTTGGGAAGTGGCGAGATGGGGAAGACACCTTCAGTGTCTCAGGGAGGGTTTGTTTGAGAATGTAATGTGAATTATTTTACGATTAAAATGTTGGATAATTTTGGTGCTCTGCCGCCTAAATTTCAACACCACTGAATAACACCACATTGCAGTTTTCTCTTCTATCTTATTTTGTGAATATCTATGAAGAGAAGGAGAATTTATTTATTGACTTACCTGGAGACAACCTGGGACTGGCCCCACTGCATGGCTGGTTCTTTCCTACGGCATGTTCCCCACAGCCCTCAGGATGCACTTTCAAATTTTTGACATCCAACCACACCCTGAAACAGAAGAGACCTCAAGTGTAAAGGCAGACAGAGCAGGCTGTACATTCCTTCATTTCTTTAAATATAATAAATATAGAACAAGAAATTAAAAGCAGAGAGTGTAATGAGAACTTTAAAGTTTTCCTGAAAACTGACCTCCTACCTCCCACAGGAAAATGCAGTAGGAGAGAAGAGAAGGAGCCAGGCAAGTAAAGTGGGTTTGCTCTGGATTATTACATACTAATTACTTTGACAGCTGCTTCTGAAGCAACATCTATGCTCAGTGCATATGCACTCATTCCGCTGTGTCTGTCTCTGTAGAGCTAATTCTGTCAGACTGAGTTATAAGGAAGGGAGAAGTCTGTGTCAAGCAAATGGTAGTCCTAGATGATAAGAAAGTGGGGAAGATCCTTACCAGAGATTTTTAGGAAAGTTGGATGAATACTGTAAATGTGGTAAGAATCAATTTTGCTCTGCTTCCCATATGTGTATGCGTAAGAAGAAAGCGTGACTTAAAAGAGCATTGTTCATGTACCTTATACCAAGCACAGAAAAATCTTCATTGTCACTTAGAGACTTTGGTCTTGACCTCATGTAAGTGAATTCTAAATAGGTCTTTTTATTTTCAAATACTTTGAATATCAGCGAATTCCCTACTTAACGTATGCTGCTGACTCGCGGGATATTTGAGTCACTGTGGGCCAAGTTGTGAGGTGTGATTAGATCTGCCATTTAGCCAGGTTTTCCCAGACATGTTGTCCTTACTTCCAGGCAGAATAAGAGGAATGTGGTTATTTCCTCCCACTTGCCACAAAGCCTTGTCAGAGTTCCCTTCGCTCGTATGATCTCACGTCACAGGGCAAATCCCTATGGGGCTGCACACCACCAGAACGGTGCAGAGGGATTGAGCCCACGCTCACCAGCTCGGCAGGGCGAGTGCTGCTACCCCATTGCATCTGGACATGTTGGAGTAACCACAGTGATACCTTGGAGCTTCTGGATAGAAATCTAGGAGCCCTACAGGCGCCAAACCTCCATTTTAGTTGCTATTAGTCGGGGACTATCAGGGTCTCACAGAATCAAGTGCTTTGGTGGTGCTTTTTCCTCTGCCTGTGTATGTATATTAATTTTTCCTGCTTTACTTACAAGGCACAGAGAAATCTCTCTCAGGTTGACCGGTGATATTATGGGCATGGAAATAGTGAGTAGGAATTGGACTTCCTTTAAATCTATGTTAATAGGCTTTTTATATAGTTGCTATTTCTTAACATACTGCGGCCATGTTCTCAAATTCAGGGAGCTCTTAAGGAGGCAACGAGGAGGCTCATTTTACAGCCTGAGGCACCAAGGGGATCTCATGTGTCTACTCATAAGATTCTGGAGTTTATGTCTCCTCACTGGTCTTCTAACTTATTAATTATTTTAAAACTTCAACCATTTCTAAATAAAAAGTTTAAACTGTTTTCTGACAAACTGTTTCCCATATGCTTGGTGTTTCTGGGAAAAGAAACCCTACTTTTAACATAATCAACTGGTTTTGGTTTTTTTGTTTGTTTGTTTGTTTTGTTTTTTAAATGAGGTCTATCTTTTATTAAAATACAGTACAGAACTGTGTACGGGGCTAGGGCTTGTAGTCTGCTTTGATATCACACCCTTATTGCCTATTAGGCTGACCTCAGTTTTGGGAGAATCACTTGGTTAGTTCTAAATATAGCATTGCATCTGCCCTTAAATGGGAGTGAAGGGGCAGTAGCCTTTAGAGAGGGGAATTATTTTTATTTTCCTCAGCCAGAGTTTGCTAAGCTGGAAAAAGCTGGTCTTCCTCTTTGCTTTGCAATTTTTCTATATCCCTTGGTAAGTCCTTAGTTCATCTAGGTTTTTCTTCTTCAGAACAAATGGGATTGATTGAGGGAGGGTGTTGGGTGCTTTTCTGTGAAAAATAAATTAGCTTTCTCAGGGAAAACAAGCAATAAGCAGGACACAGATTGATTTATGAAAAGACAAACAAAAAAGTAAAGTAGAATTGTTTTATTCTGTGCATAGTCATGTTGATTTTATTGTGTATTACGTTTCCTCTGTTTCTTTCTGCATATGAAGAACATTATGCCAATCCATAGCTCTATTGGTATATGTGCTTCTCCAATTGCACATCATATATTGCCAATGCCACTTTCTTTTGTTCTTATGCTGTATAAAGAAACAAGACACGATTTATCTGAAGTATTTGCATAAATAATGACGCATAAAATCCTATAGTAGCTGGCAAAACTATTTGGCACGCTGAAGAATAGGTTGTAGCTAGGGCAAAAACTTCTACTTTTATTTTTTGTCTACCATACTTTCAAGTAAATGTCTTCAGAAGAAACACTTGTGGTGTCTATTGCTCTGGGCTACATGGTATGTTTTGTGCCACATGAAAATTCCAGCTAAATACCACTGATAGAGTATTGGGAAATCATGTTCATGCTCTTGAAACTATGCCTGTTTGTTGATAATACCTGTAGGCCAATGAAAGTATCATAATGAAGGATAGTGAAGGTTGAGATGATGGGAAGTGACCGACTTTCACTATCTCACTGTCTCACATTCCTTGCTATCCAGTTGAAGGGATGTAGTATACCCACCAAGTGAAGGGAAATCTTGAAACTTTATGGGAACATGTTGTGACTCTTTGTGCATTTGGAGTGTTAGGATGGCAAGGTTTCAAGTCAATGTGGCCAAATTCAGCCTAATTTAATTCCCAGTGTCCACAGAAGTACTCTCTCTGGACTATATACAGTTTAGCTTGTAACAAGGATATGCAAGAGAAGTCAAACTGGGGGCTTCTACTGCCTCCCATCAAATGAGTCATAGAAAAGCCAAAATTGCATTTTTTAGACTCACAACAATGCAGGAACTGGTGCTTCTCTCCACAACAATGGCCTCACCTGAGGGAAGGGTACCTATGGCTCTGCCTCATACCTATTTGCTGCAGAGCATAGCTGGTGGTTAACTCCTTCAAGGCTTGTGGCTAGGACAGGGACCATGAGCACCCATGGTATATTCCAAATTGCATCCTCACTAACTGTTATGGCTAGGGGGTGAAAAAAACCGTTCAGGGACTATTACAAGGTCAAGGTGTGCATTCTAACTAACAATACATGTGCTGTAGCCAAATGATTACATTAAATTGTTTAATCTATCAGTATGCCTATGCAAGCAGAATCATTTGATGTAGTGAAGTGTTAAAAGTTTATGCATTCAAAACATATGAAATTATTATTGAAGAATAGACACCTCTGTTATGGCAAGCACCATCGGCTACTTGAAAATGTTGCTTTGAAATTCAGACGTTGTTGCATCTGGTATTCAGATGACTGGAAATTGATGAGAGAACTCCATTTTTAGGTTTAATGAGAAGAGTAATGCATGTACTTCTGGGGATGATTTGAACCAGATTGAACCTGTTCTCCAGTAGAGAACAGTTCGGTTCAGTTTTCAAATGGTTCTGTTTGAAACCGATTTGTGAAACTAGAATAATGCTATTCCCATACAAAGGAGGTGCGGTCAGTAAAACATAAGACCAGCTATGACGTGGCTAAAGACATCAGAAAAGAAAAGACAAAGAATCTCAAAGCTTGCTGAGTAATGTTTGGAATTCAATATGGTTTAAGCAAATGGGAATTCCATATACTTTTTAAATTTCAGAAGCATTTGTATTCTATTGTCAGAAAAGTTACAATTTAATTCTTACTATGGAGAAGAAAAAACAACTTCAATGAGAAAGATGGAAGCATCTTAAAATTACAGTAGATCATGTGAGCTTTTAAGTTCGTACTTTTTCACACACAGAATATGATTTTCTGTGTAAAGTCTACAGTATGCATATGCGCACAGAGATAAAAGGCTGGAGAGACTTACTAGCATTTTAGAAGTTAGTCTCTCCAACATGGGGAGATGTTACCAGAGCATCTACCTCCCATTCTGGTTTAGACTGCAGTGTCTATGAGCTGTGTAATGATTCATGCTGGTTTTATAGGTTTTCCACCAAAGTAAGCTTCCCGGGGAAAAATGTTCTTATGTTACTATCCACTGCAATTTCTACAGGATTTATTTAACCATCTGGAAGGGACCACATATTTTCTGAGGCAATATAGTAACTCTTTAAACTGGCCATTAGAAGCAACTGATGACTAGAAGGTGGTGGTTTATTTTTTCTCTACCTTTTATCTTTCATTGTGGTATATAGGTGGTATGGAATTAAATATATTTTATCCGGTAAATATCATGGGCTTTAAAGTACCATGGAAGTATAAGCTGGCAAAACAAGGCTTTCTGAAAACACTTAACTTTGAATAATGTGTAGACCAACGAGCAGGACTACAGTAGGGTATAGGAAACAATGCCTATGTCATGGGAAAAACAGGACAAACCCTCGAGTTAATACAAACGATCAAAGATATTTAAGAAAGATGAGACACAGAGGAAGATCAAGAATGAGGATATGCATGTAGGAGCAGGACATACTGATCTTTCAGCCAGAATGAGGAGGATAGGCTACGTGAGGGCAGGCAAGAACCCACAAATCATTCTGCAGACGGACAAGGACAGAGAGGAGCAAAGAAAATGCATGTTGCATGGTATAGCGTTGACAGGTCAGGCAGAAAAAGTACATGCTGTATAGTGCATCGCTCATGACAGGAACCTCCTGAGTCTAGGAATGCAAGTGGTCTATCTATGGTGAGCACAACCATGTTCTTCTTCCCAAGGCATTTGTCAATCCCATCCATCAATTTATTTGGTTGTGTGCCTGCTCTCTGAGGCTATGTGAATGATCGTGCTGGAATTTACTGCCTGTCCTTTAAATCTTAAATTAACTCACTTATCAAACTAACAAAGCCTATATCAGACCATTGGCTTCTCTGCTCAAGAATGTGGCCCCTTGTCACGTGGTCCTAGATTATTTCTTTCTATTCAGATCAGTATTACTATGGCATGAAACTATGCATATCCTAGCCTGGGAACTCTGCCTTTTACTCGTGACCAAGTATAAATTGTTATACACATGCTACTAAGCATATGAAAATGTATATTTATGTAAACCAATTTAAACAGTCTGATTCATTTGTGTTTTATATCATTAATCCTTAAGGACATATTGGATGACTTAATATTTTTGTTTGGCTTTAATAGTCTTCTGAATGGTTCATATAAAACACAGGTAAGTGCATCGTAGGTCCTGCTGATGTCCCCAGCATTTAAAGTCATAGAAATAAACAGGGATGATAATAATAATAATGAGGTAGGAGTACAATCGTGCTGTGTTCCACCATAGAAGTAACGGTCAGACGAGAGAATTAGTGTTTTAGGACCACCTTGTCCTGTAATTCTAGATCTTTTTCTTGAAATCCAGGCAAGTTAATAGGATGTGCATGGGGGAAGTTCAAGGATTGTCTTTAACACACAGGCCAAATATCTCAGCAAGTTCTCTGTGGCTCTTGTAGTCACATACCAGTAGAAACTGTTGAATGAGATTTGCTTTTTATTTTGTTATAATTATCCAGAAAATTAATTTGTCTTTCTCTTGGCCTATTTATGCATTTCCTGGTGAATTTTATGTTTCCCATTGGGAAAAGTTTTTGGTTTTTTTTCCCCAATGTCTCTACCAGACCATTGCCTGCATCTTGCTGTTGGGTCAGTTCCACCAATTACATGCCAGTATAATGAGGTCTTCATTTACTGCCAGTAATAAAATCTTGGTTCACCTAAATCAATGATTTCAGCCAGGCTAAGCTGTCATCTGCAGATCATGTTATCTAGCTCTGTTAGTGATAGGTTGACTTAATACATATTTCAAACATCTCACATAACGTGTATCAGTGGAAAACTAGGAAAACAGTCAACACATTGTTCCTAGGAAAATAATAGAAACTTCTCTGATCGTGAACTCAAGATACTCTACATGCTCTGTAGACTGTGCTGAAGCTGTTTTTTACAGTGGGGCTGTGATTTTGCTCTTCAGATACTTGTCTTTGCAGCACTATTAAGTATTAAATACATACTCTGCAAGCATCATTGCAATTAACTGATGATGATTATTACATTTGGAATTGTTGCCAGGCAGCTCCCCTCTGTGTTAACAGAAGGCAAAATGAGTCTGGCTGCTAACAAGCTCAGTTAATTGCTTGTATGGAGGCTGGAAGTGGATGGTCACACTTGTTTCTATTCTAAAGATATTTGGGTAAAAGTGAAAACAATCTGAACCCAAACTTTGAGAAACCTTGGGTGCTGATTAATAGAAGAAGATATGATAATTAAAATGTAAGTTTTAAATTTAGTGGGAAAAGGCTAAACTGTAAATGGCAAAGATGTTTTCTCCTATCTCAAAAATGAAAATAACCCAGACTGTGATCCATCCAGACACATGGGCATTAGTCTGCAACCCTTATACGTCAGATCTCAGTTGGAGTTGTATACATAGCAACACATAAATTGCATGTTGATAAATTCATAGAATTATTTAACAGGGCCACATATAAACATGAGAAGCACTTAACAGCTGAGTCAGCTTAATCTATGTGTTTGACCTTTGCACCTTCATTTAAGTGAAAGGGCTAATTAAAAATAGAAAAGGGGGAACATTATACCATTAACTGTCCAGTAAACGTACAGACTAAGGGGGGAGTCAAGTGTCAAATACACAATAGTCACACAGTTAGAAAGCAGGAAGAAAACCAGTATTTGATATCTCCAGGTGTCACATAATGTCATGTACAGGTACTAAAGCCAGGAGAAGCCGAGGCTGCTCATGGATCTGTGTAACCGAGTTCATGTAATGAAGACATTGTGTTGGATGATGAGTTAATCGGCGCGCATCAGTTCAGCATTACATGAGGGCACCTAACTAAGCAAGCATCTCTGTACTAACTTGGGTCATGTTAACTTTCTTATTTCTCTAGAAATGTGGTAATATATTTCTTTAATGTCCCTTTTTTATTATTTTTGTCTTGCAGTGTCTGGAATTTTGCCTAAAGCTTTCATTCCCGAACGTGTGACTTGTCATTTTCATATCTCTTGAAAAAGAATTGAAAAGGTAACTATAGGTCATGCAGAAGATGCAGCTATCAGGTGATAAATTGTAAAAACTCACCTCTTTAGGTCTCATGACATTTTTAAATGAGATGTATCTGCTATTAAATATACCTACTGTCTTCTCCTGCAGAGACCTTTTTCTTGGAAAAGTAAAACTAGCTGATGAGAGAATGTCATGACTTGGGGGCTTCTGACTCAGCTTTCGAATACCTGAAACCAACAATCAGACACAGCTGGAATTCATTACACTACTTAATCAATAATTAGCATTTTCTTTTATTGGTAGATACTATATGCTGGAAATATGGTATTTATAGATATTTTACTATGTTTAAAGGTTCAACTTCTTAGTCTATAAAATATTTTTTTTAATTAATTTGGGTTTAATACACACAGATAAAATGAAATGACTTGCTAAACTAAGAATTGCAGTCTTTCATTGAAACATCTTATGTTCTTTCTAAAAATATGACGTGCTGTATAAGAAATCTAGCTCTCATTTTACAAGAATAAATTGCAAGAATAATGAAATGTAGAAAATGATTGCTACTGCATATACAATCTGGTTAGTAATACAATTAGAAAAAAGATTAACAAGTCACACTTTAAAAATTAATGCAAAAAACCTTGATAATAGATGTAATTTTTCAACGATTTTGTCATTGCTTTCCATTTTCAAATTGGGATTTTGCAAAACAATTTTTCAAAACATGAGATACTGATAAAAATTCCATTATGTGACAGAAAACATCATTGCTTTGAGTGTAAGTAATAAACATTTAAAAACCTTTTTTCAGCAATATTTTATTAAACTACATTGATTGCATTCATTTTCCACACAGTAAAAAGATTAATGAAACAAAAAAAATTACATGGAATTTGAAAGTTGACAATGAAGTAGAGACTGAATTTCTTCAATTTTGAACTATACCTCATCTTACCAGGAACCACTTTTTTCCTGAAATGGTTATTAATTGAATTTTAACGTGAGTATTGTGCATTTTTGTCCCTGAAGCACATATCTCCTGGTATTTTATAGAAAACAGAACACCGCCTAAAACTGGTCAGTACCAATGCGTTTGAAATGAAGTACGAGGAACTCATGTTGTATCTAAATGAGTTTATTTCTATTCAAATCCCTTTGAGCTTTCATTTTATATGCCTACTTATGGGACTTCTCATGACAAATGCAGACTTTTGGTGTGGGTCTGAGCATTTCCATCATGGGCAGGCTCTTCTTGGCAGGGTCCATGGCTGGGGAGGGCCAGGCTGTGGGGAGTTTTGGACCGACCCTGCTGCGGTGTTGCTGGGGTAGGACTGATGGCTCTGGGGGCTGACATGAGGTCCTGGGCCATGGGCAGGGTCGGGGGAGACCTTGAGGAGGCTGAGCAGGGTCAGCCAGGTCCATTGCTGCCCTCAGGTCCATGACACCTGCTTAATATGGCCCCTGGATGAGCTAATGTTGCTTCACTTCCCATGGGTAGCCCCGAGGTGGGTCCCAGGGCATGCCTCTGCCTGTGCCCCAGATTCTAGAGTGCAGTTGACAGACTGCACCCCACATAGTACTACAACAACTAGAATGCTACCCTTACTTTTCAGGAGGATATTAGGTGTTATTGCAGGAATTTGCCTGACTAAAAACTTCAGGATTTGGCCCAAGCTGCTTTATAGACTTTGTATTGGGGAATTGCCTCCTTTGTCACTGAAATGCAGCCATCTCTTGGGGACTGTGTTTGTTGTTCAGTTGACCCCTGGAACCCTCCATTGCCATTTAGGCCAAGTGGCCTAGGACTAAACAGCCCCACATCCAGCTGAGACTGTAAATGGGACTTATTCAGCAGACTGTAGTTATACAAGCTGGCACCTACTCAGGGCACGGCTGGTAACATTCCCCACTTTTGCAAGAAGTTATAATCTTATTTCTAATAGGATGTGGACACCTCTGGTTCCTTTCTTGCCATGGCTGGGAATTCACTTTACTCCAACTCAGTGGTAAACATCCTCTTCCCACCCACACTGCTTTCAGGAGCTCCCTGAAAGTTCCTGAGACCTTTATAACCAAATACTGATCAAACTGTGCTATGTTTGGGAGAAAGTCCACAGCAGGGCAACCAGAATGATTGGAAGTCTAGAAAAAATAACCCACAAGAAAAGATTGGATGAGCCGGTGTTGTTTACCTTAAACAAGAGAGCTGAAACAAAATGCAAAAAAAAGTCTTCAGCAGGCTGCTGAAAAAGTGCAGGAATGCAGTCTGGTTTTTGTTGTGATGGTAAAGTGAAGAAGAAATAGTGAGTATAAATTGCAATAAGGGGCAAAGTAAAAGCTTTGAAGAGTGGAGAGCTGAAACACCTATAAATGCCTCAAAAGCTGTCCAATTTCCATCCCTGGAAATTTCTATGGCGGTGTTAAATGACATCTGCAAAGAAGGAAGGTTAAAATGATCTGACAAATTATTTTCTAGCTCTGTCATTTGTGATTCCATGGCTTACTGTGCTGCTGATGAAATGCATCCTTAGGTGTTCGTCTATACCATTGATGGCTCTGTTTGTCATAAATTGATGGAATTTTATACATTTGTATACGTACACACATATGTGTATGTGTGCAAAAATATCAAGCCTAAGTCTCTGAAATGTATGACTAAATGTGATTTCACTCTCTGCAGGAATTCCTGATTGTAACAAACTGAAGTATGTCGTCAGTAGTGGTGCCATTTTACCAGAGGAGACACAAGCACTTTGATCAGTCCTATCGCAATATTCAGACAAGATATGTACTTGAGGAATATGCAGCAAGAAAGTAAGTGCTGTGTATTTCACACGCAGACCAAAGAGCATTTTCTATTTTGGGTAATCAGGTCTTAGAATAAAGATATTGAGCTTCCCACTCCACCCCCTAAAATTGTGGTTTATTCAGAATGATAGTTTTCCACTTCCTTCCATTGGGATACTCCTTGTCTATAGTCTCCCACAAGCATAGCTAGAATTTCTAGCTGTGTTGCAACTCACCTATGCAGACCTTTTAGGTCAGGATCTGTCCTATTCACTACTTCCAAGTTGGAAATTCTTCCTCTTAGGCTCCAATTGAAATTCTGACTTGAGAGAAATTGCCAGGAAATTTATTGTAAATCATAGAAACAATGTTTTACCTGTTCTTCCATATGACATGAGGATATTCTTTCTCCTGAAGTTGGCTATTCCTGATTACAGTTTTTGTCATTCAATTTTCTTTTTTAAAATTAAATAAGGGTTGAACTCCTCTCGTGTGAAATCTCAGAGTTTTAGCCACAAGATACAGGTTCTTTGTATCTCAAAGCCTGGAGCTTTAAATCTTGGTTGCTTAAGAATCACTGTTCTTCCTCCTCAGTAATTAAGATGCCTAGCTAGCCTAGCTGGCTGTCTAACTTGTCCAGATTCCCCTATGAAAGAGAAGAGTTTATGCAGAAGGTTATGTGAAGTATAGGAAGGCAGGAATATTTAGAAATATAAAATGTTACAAGGATTCTGTGTGATTAGTGTATTAGACAGGCTGGTACCCTCGTGGTTCACTGAAGTGCTATCATAGCACTTGAATGATTGGAGATAGAGATAAGTATAAGTTTAACAGAACTGAATTAAATAAAACACCTAATGATCCCCAATGACAGATGATGGGCATTAAACCCTTGAAGGACAAGTAAGAATCAGCACCCTAGTGCAGCTCTTGAGGAATGCAAAGTAGGTTTCTCACTGAACAGCGCTCAGTCATGGTATTCAGCTCATTTAAAGTAATTTCTTTGACTTTTGTGAGTTCATGTTTTAGCAGAACTGCTGGGTTATAACAATGTCTTTTATATTTGAAGGGCTGCTTCCAGACAGGCTGCTTATTATGAATCATCTGGCTTGGGAAAAACGACATGTAGACTCTGTGCCAGGAGGGCACGCACCTTGGCTCATGAAGCAATGCAAGAATCCAGGAAAAGGTAAGGCTCTGTTGGTGCCATCTGACTTGTGTAGTGGCTCTCGTCCCATTTAGTATTGCTCCTTCGCCAGGGCTCTTTTCAAAGTTGACAAGACTGGAGGCTTCTCTGTCACTGTTCTTCACTAATCTATTTTGGCTGGAATACCAAATGACTGGGTGTCACTTTCAATCTCACATTTCAACCCAGAGTTGTTCCCCTAATCCCCACTCTGATCCTTGAAAACACTTTTAAAACCAAAATAAATTAGTATCTGCCTGGGATCCAAAACTCAGTTTGGAACAGATCTACTTGACTATTCCTGAATTTCTGGTTTGGATCAATTTAAACATTTTGAGCTCTTTCCTTGATATCAAGAAGGCTTACTGTCACGACCCAGTAACGGCCTTGATAGGAAGTCCTATAGTAAATGTGCTGATGAAAATATTCCTTTTAGTGAATTTGACTGTTTCTGCTCTGCCATGTTTTATAGTGACTGCACCAAAGACAGAGAATTTACACTACAAGAACGAATACTGCCTTGTTTGTAGAAAATGTGTTGTGAAAATCATATACACCCATATGGTTCTGATACTTTGACTGTTTTGAAATATATATCCTAGAAACAGAATGTTGTAGGGAAATAAACCTAATTTTTCTTAAATGGTCTTACATTTTATCAGTATAAAAAAATACATGGCAGAATGAGGCTGGTAATTAGAATATGTTGCAATGGTACAAAGAAATATTTTTAAAATACCACACAAACAATGTCATGATTTACTGTTCACTGAACTTCATGCAAGTCTTCTCATTTGCTTCATTACGTGTTGGGTTATACTTTAAGAGTCTTGCCATATTCTATAATGACAGCCATGTTAGAAATTTCTCATATTCAGCTCCCTTCTTTTGTCCTGTAGGCAAGGCAAAGAGTAGCACAGGCTGCTTACTGAATCCTGAATCAGCGTGCATGCAGAAGCTTGAGCTTGCTCCTCCTAAAACATTTATGAGTTGGGTTTTTTTAGGAATTCTGAAAAATCTACAGAGTTGGATTTTCAGAGAACAACCCACACATTTCTAAAAAGGTTGTCTTTTTCTGATAATTTCTATAATACTTCCCACTTACTCCTGCCCAAGGACAGCTTTTTTGCATGTAGCTTGTGGACTCCTTGGTCTTTATCTTTCAGGTGAAGTCAGGTGATACAGCCCATGGAGCTAGCAGAGCTTCACAGGTGCTAGAGCCAAGGGCACACCATAATGAAGGCCCAAGTCTTATCACATTCTGAACAGGCACAGAACATGCCTTCACTCCCCTGCCTTCTTGTCTCCATGGGAAGGAAAACTAGGGGCTAGAGGGAAGCCAGGCAGGTTTTGATCTTGGTTACCGAAGGACTAAGACTGTGGGGTACCATGTCAACATGACCATGCCAGCTTTCAAGACCTGAAGCTATAGCACAACATATACAGGGAGAAAGAATATGAAGGAAAATCCATATTCATTTCACATTCTTGTTAGGATAGGTGGATAGATGCTAAGAATAATTCCTAATCTAGATTTTACATGTTGCTGGTGTGATTTCAGAGCCCTCAGTTGCCTAATGTGTATGAGTGACAGTTTGAAAGCTTCATACTGGTTACTCTTACATGATCTTTTCTCTCGTCCTACAGGACTCACGAACAAAAGTCCTTCACTCATGCAAGTGATGAGAAAAGGATCAAGTTTGCCAGTGAGTTGTCTGCTTTGGAAAAAGAGATTCACACAGCCAGGCACCGTGCTAGAGAACATCTGGATAGACTTGCTATACAAAGAATGGTACAGTGCTGAACCTTTTTGTTCCTATCCAAGCAGAATTATAAGATATGCTGAAATTTAGGCCTGTGTTTCAAATAGCGATAGTGATTTAGCATCTTTTAGTTTTGTGGATTTAAGATTAGATCTTCTACCCCCTTTGATTTTGGTGCTAGATGCTTCTTTTCTTTGCTTGTGTTTAATAGGTAGAAGAAAATATGGCTCTGGAAAGACATGCTGTTGAGGAAAGTATAAGTCGAGCTCCTGAAATTCTCGTGCGCCTGAGATCTCACACTGTCTGGGAAAAGATGTCTGTGAGCCTTTGCTTCACTGTGCAAGGATTTCCCAGCCCTGTTGTACAATGGTAAGAGATTGGCCTTTCCTCGCCCGCTAAAAATGTTGCTAAGCTTTTTTCATTTGGAAGTTATGGCATAACTGATAAGTGTCACATACATAATGGCTATGTTAAACGCCCTTTATAATCCTCATAGATGTGCTGGATTGTAGCAGTTGATACTGTAGTGGAAGGAGTGGGAGGACAGCTTGCTGAATGGCCCTGTGCACTGTGAGAAGCAAACTCAAGTATTTCAGAAGGCAGACCGTGGAAGGCATTCCAGTCATTCTGGCCATTTTGTTCCCTGATGATGAAGTAGCAAATGGGAAAATACACAGAGCTCTCAGGCTACTTGCTAAGCCTGGGTAAACTTGCACAGCACTGTTGTTGTCATCACGGGCTGTATCTGTGTTCATTTTGAGTCAGCCTCTGTTCAGGTGGACGTGAATGTAACATCCTTGGAGCTGCCCTCCTCTCCAGACAAGTGTCCTGTGTATGTGAGAGTCCCAGGCTGGACTGTGAAGATCTAACCTGAGGCACAATCCTGTTGCCACTTCCCTTGTTTGTGCTGAAGTGCTCTACCGTGATCCAAGACAAACTTTGCTTCCCGTCTTCTGTCAGGTCTACTAGCCTGAAAAGTTGGCCAGATAGCACCTACTCCACTGCCTGCTCTTCTGGTTAGGGTGCACATCTTCTCTTTCCACTTTCTTGCTGTAGTGGTGGTCCTCCTTTGCCTTCAAGGCCCAATGGGTATCTATCCATACATACTGGAAAATATACTGATAGAGAAGATTTATATAGAGAGCTGAAATGATAGTAAATGATACCTGAATGTAAAAATCTACTAAATGAATGCAGTGAATAGTAGCTGATATTAATGAGTTCACTTTTTCTTGGTTGTCAGGTACAAAAACGAGGAATTGATTTCCCCTGCAAGTGATCCAACAAAGTACAGAATTGAAAGCAAATATGGAGTACATGTGTTGCATATAAACAGGTAGATTATTCTGGATAATACAGTTTTTTTATACTCTACACAAAGTATTTTATATTAAATACAATTAAAAATTCACACAAAGGCTGCAAGAGAGTTGTTAAATTCAGCACACTTCTCTGTTGGTACTCACATTTAGACTAGAGAAAGTTCATTAAGCAGCTGAATATTAGATCATGAAAATGAAATGAAAAATTAGATATTTCTATTATTTAACTCCAGTGATCTCCCAGAAGATAAAAAGAGGTAAGTAGTTGAAAGAATGCTAGTTCCTTTTCCTATTATAATTATGTCTTCTCAGCATTCAAAGTGGAAAATTGTCTATGTATGTTATTTTCTTGCCATGATGAAGCTCTTTAAAGGAAACAAAAATTTAGCTGGTCAGGGTAAGGATACCCAGTTGTTGGTATTTGTTTATTATATCTTAGCTTCTGTTTACTTTTTGATCTCAATTTTTTTTTTTTTGTTCTCCAAAAAGCAAGGAAGTATAATTACAATTTTTTAAAAAGTTTGAATTTAATTAATTCTATTTTTCAAAATGCCTGTGTAGAATAGATTCCCAAAAAGAAATCCTGTGCTGTCCTAAACAATTGAAATATTGCATGTTACATGTGACTTGGTACAAGTTTTTTAAAAAATATTAAAAACCCAAAGAAAAATGGGGACATGAATGTGGTCTTTAAAAAGAGAATGAATATCTAGAGCAGAGACACAAAACTCACCTTTTAATTTCTCCAGAACATGAGCATCAGCTGTGCTGAAACAGCTGGAATATTTGTGGCTAACACTTGGCTAGCCAAACATTTCATCTTGTACCCTGTCTCCGTCTGTCAGCAGTGCAAGCAGCTCTGAGCAAGCCTTGTGGCATTAGTACAGAAAATAAGTGCATCATTCCTTCTGCTTTTGGGAAGGACTACTTGCTCTTGTCATCCTGCAGCAAAGTCCACCCCAACTGTTGACTTTTTCATAGTTCAGGATGGGAGAAACATCCTTATACAGAAACTGACAGCAAGAATCATTATGGTGTTGCTTCTTTAGGGATGCTTCTCAAGGAGTAGCAGAACTCACGAGTACTTCTAAGATACTCATAGTCTTCTACTCCCAGGGCCATAGCTAACTTTTTGACTGCTCTCTGTATCCATGAGATGTCTCAACACAGCTGCTTCTTCCCACCAACCTTACTTTTGAAAATAAAAGCAGGAAGTTAAAAGATAAAAACAGGTTGTCCTCGCAATCCTCTCCCTTGAAGCAGGGAAAATGGAAAATGCTCTCCTTTGTCTGGATGTGTGTGAGTGACAGTCAGGTGATGAAACGTTGGTGACTCCCTGCTGGTGAATGACTGTGACTGTGTTTATTTCCCTTGGTTAATGTCCATGAGCAGTTGTTTGGTGAGTCCAGATGCTGGATATGTAGTACATAGGTTCCTTTTGTTACATTTTGGGAGTAAATGTCTCTTTGAGGAAATGAGAATCAGTGTTGATGCTGTTTTCTGAGCATCTGTAACCGTCAGGCTGAAGGGTACTAACGGCTTACATCCCCTTTTCTCTTTCCTTTGCTGGTTATCAGTCATGTAGACACCATCCAAAACTGGCTTTGGGAGTGTTTAAACCCAGCCATATTTATTCAGACATATCCCAGAGTCGTTTATTGGCACCCACTCAGGTTCCTACACCTACCCATGATCACCCACTGTTTATTAGTCCCAGACTTGTATGTATTCTTGTGGACTCCCTCATGTTCAACCAAGCTGCCATCTTCAGAGACCATTGCTCTGTTGCTTTCATTCTGCCTGGCACTGTGGTCTTTTTGCCTCCTAAAGATGCCTGGCTGCTCTCCCACAGGTTTCCCTTCTCCATTTTAAAGAATATTGGGGGATTGTAGACCCAGAATTATGATTTATTTACCATAGATTTATACAGTTTATGAATTCAAGGTTTCTAACCTTAAATTATTTCTTTATTACTAATCTATTTTATTTAAAAACTTGACAATCAGACATATTTTCCATCCCAAAAGACAGAAAATCAACATGCAGGAAATGGAATAATGTTTTGATAGTGCATTGCTAATAGTAGGTGTTTCTTGTACTGAAAACAATGAATGTATGGGTAGTGGTTAAAACATATTTATTACTAATATTTTTATACAAGCATTAGCTGTGTGCACATGTGTTTGGGGTATTATTTTTTTCTGGGAAGTAGAACCACTGGGATTTTCTACCTATCCACTTCTTTGCTCTTCTCAGCTGTTCATACCAAACTGCTGAGCTGCATGTCATCTGATCCACAGCCTCTCAGATCGGCCTTGGAATCTCTTGGCTAGCTTTCTCGTGCTTCAGTGGAGCTTGCGGAGTGAACTTTTCCTTCTAATGCAAGTGTGATATTTATTCCTATGAGTATTCCCTGATCCCAGTGGAAAAATTCTTGAGGCACCAAAATCAGAACGTCACCTTGTCATCTTAAAGTAGTAACTGGACACAATTTCATCCCCCACTGTTTGCTGTCTTCCAGGACCCATAAGCCTATAGAGTAACCAGATCATTTTCATTTCTCTGTCTCAGATTTTTATGATGCTCTGTGTTCAATTTACCACATTTTCTGCATGCATCAGTGCTATCATTATCATATAGTGCCGCTTTCTTGCTCCTTTTAGGCTTCTTCAATTGGAAGCTTGAGCTCAAGGTCTCCCCTGAGCAGTAAAGAAAAGGGGGTTGTCATTTCATTATGCTTTTTGCACATCTCATAATTATAGGAGAAGAGACATTGCCAGCCTGCGCTGGGGTAGTGGTTCATCTCATTTCATCTTTCATCTCATTTCTGATAGGTGATTCAGAGGAGACTGTGAGGAATCCTCTGAGGAAAAGCTACTGGTGGTTGAAGTGATTGATACATGCCTGAGAATGTGAGGGTTTGTTTAAAATGTATTTTTTTTTATCCCACCTAATTTAACTGTGGATAGGCACAAAATGCAAGAAAAGATTTCTATATCAGAGGAAGTCAGGATGAGGATGTCCCGTTGCTTTATAGCGTAGCTGCAAAGTGTTTTCTGCCTTAGTGTGTATATCTTAGTAATTAAAAGTCATAACATTTTGGATTTCTTAGTTGCTGCCACTTGTTTAGTAACAGGTTTTGGGGTTTTGTTTGTTTGTCTGTTTAGTGTGATGCCTCCCAAAATGGATCCCTTAGCTTTATGCGATTGTGAACTGCTATATTATGTGTCCCGCTGTGTTAGCTGGGGCGCAGAGGGCCAGCGGTACGCTGCTGACCGAGGGTGCTTCCGATGCCCGCTCCTCAGCGAGACGGCAGGCAAGATGATGGGTCTGGATGGTGGAAGGAACAGGGAAGGGAGTTTGGTTTTCCCGAGCTCTGGCAGTGTGATGAGGCCGCACAGTCTCACCCTATACAAGGCTCACCGTTTGGCAGTATTTTGTCTTTTATTAGGGCCCTCTCCTGTTTCATTGAGTCATCGCTTAAGAAGCGCTTGTAATTGCAGCAGAAAAGATTTGTGGTTGCATCAGCAAAAAAACTGTGTGGCCAAGCCAGCAGAGTGCAGTGTGATACCTGCTGCCAGCCGGCAGAGCTAGCCTTCTCATCAGGCTCCTCAGCACCACCAGCATTGCCTGGGAAAAATAAAGCTTAAAAATGGAACGAACCTTCCCTTCTAACTATTCTCATTTAACAAATGATGCTGT
The DNA here is from genome assembly GCA_013399435.1 of Arenaria interpres. NCBI lineage: Eukaryota > Metazoa > Chordata > Aves > Charadriiformes > Scolopacidae > Arenaria > Arenaria interpres. The sequence goes on from VXAK01015120.1 coordinate 191,017, forward strand.
GCAGCCAGTACAGCTCTATTTTAGTTTGATTAGGCATGAAAGGCTTGAGGTGATTTAATCTGGAGAGATGGAGAGGGGGGCCTGCCCCTTCTCCCGCTCTGGGTGGGAGCCGGGCAGAGCAGAGGCACTGCGGCAGAGGCAGTCCCCTGGCAGAACCTTGCGGCTGTAGAAGGTTGATGGCGTGATAAAGTGCAGCTCTGGGAGTTTTGCTGATACCAGGGAGTGTGTAGGCAGCAGCTGTGGTGTACTTCTGCTCTTCCTTCCTTGCTGAAATGCAAACAGCAGCCCCCAAACGAAATGGTCTGTGATCTTCTGACCTGCTGGTCCCTGTCCCCTGAAAGCTGCAATCCTCGGGAGCTTGAGGAAGCACCCACCGTGTAACACAGGTCCCCTCTTCAGTAAAAACATAACCCAACCCAACAAAAAGAATCAGTCAGATGCAGTCTGACCGGAGAATCAGCACATGAGATGGTAATCCTGGAGAGTATTTCCCCATTTTGATGTCATATAGCCATAACACTGAAAATTTTGTCATTTGAATTCAAAGGAGGCAATTTTAACTGTGTGTGATTTACTACGTTCTGCTTCCTGTTCTTGACATGCACTGAATTGTGTTCCAATTCAGGCAAAAATGTTTTTTCACTCTTAACTCCTGTGTTTAAATCTACACTAGGCAGATGGATGAATATATGCATTTTAAACAGATGTATCTGCCTGGGGAATATTCCCCGCACAAACATTAGCACTTCAGAACCTCATGTGGATTCAGGGCAATTTAATTTTCACAAGAAGTATTAGTACCTTGGGACAGATACAGCTCTGCGCTCACACTTCATGCTATCTAAATGTATTCTATGCATATTTTATCTGACCTTTGTAAAGGTTGGAAAACACATTCTCCATCATGATGCAAGAATAACTGTTGGAGAGACCACACCTTCCCTCCAGGGTATTTCAAATATCATTTCTAATTGGTCTTGACTCAAACCACTTTACAGTGTAGTTTAGGAAATCTAGGCTTTTTAGCATATAGGGAAGTAGATATTTGCCAGGATAATCCTCAGTCTGAGTATTACCTGGCATAGACGGAGAGTCCGGACCTTATGTGACTTGCCATCCTGCCTAACTTTCTTCAAATCATGTATTAAAAAAATGTACTTCGTAGCTCTTACCCTCTAACCCAGTGCACTTCCAGTACCAGATTTGAAGGCTGTCCACTGAGTACCTGGCTATCTAAGCTGGTTTGATTTATCTGCTGGAGAGTCAGGTTAGAGATCATAGCAAGGAATTGTAAAATGCTTTCAAAGTAGTGACTTCCAGAAAACAGGTAGAGTTATGAGGACCTCCTAAATAGCAGAAAGTGCCTGGACTGGAATTACTACCTTTATGTCTATAATAACTGTAAGTACCTGGTTTCTCTTCATAAAACCAAAGGATGTTGTAAGAGTACGGTCAGTAGCTTCTTTCTTTTGTTCTTCCTGATAAAATTAATTCTCGTTCTACCACTAACCTCTGTCAAATAGTTGCTTTCAAATATTGAACCTTTTGGGCTAAAGAAACAACGCTTCTGTGAATTTCCTGTCTGTTCTTGAGACTTTTAGGATCATATTCTGTTTTACCTATCTTGGAGACCCTGACAAACAGCAAAATCTCATCAAGAGATATATTTTGCTGTTCATTATAAGAGAGCAAGGCTATGGAGATGAGATGAGCACAGATATATATCTATTTGGAAAGGTAATCCAGCATCTCTCACACCACTAAATTTCTGATGCTTTGAGTGGTCAAGGAGTAGGTGTGCACCACCCTCCTGGAGGGTCTGGCCACTGTGCCACTTGTATCTAGGAACTGCAGTTATGAAATCTGCTTGCCATAGTAAATTAAACACATCCACTACCACGGTGGTCTCCTGGCATGGAATGGGATAATTCTCCTGTCCTTCAGGACAGGGCAGCTACATCCAGACTGTTTTCTGGGAATGGACCGTTGCTGTCTCTGGACCCGTGTCCGGGAATCCCTTTGGCAAGCTGGCACACACCAAGGCATGCCAAGGGCTGTCCTAACACATCAGCACTAGGGTGATCCAGATCCAGTTTCTGGGGATGTTACCTAACACTATTTAATTTACTGACACGTGATACATGCTATTAAATATAATATGTATTATGTAGTATTTACTGTATACTCTCCTATATTTACTGTATATCTCCGCCAAGTAGGGATATAGTGCAGAGTGTCAGGAACAAAGTTCCAGTACAGTCAGTTCTGCAATTCTCCTTCTTGGTAAGAAATTTTTTAGATGCCATATTTGTTGTTAGCTTGTTTCATTATTGCAAGACACTGCAATACTGGGCTGTGAGAAATGTAGGAATCTTGTACATACACAGCATAGAGACATTATAACATGACTTGGGACAGAAGCCTGCAGTTTTACTGCAGATTTGCCTTGCTTTTGGCATTTTATCATGCAAATGTTAAATAATGTGAAACTGGGGTAGTAAATAAATAATTCTTATTTTTAAGAAGTTAGCGCAAAGGAGTGTCACCAAGTCTTACAGCTTTCAAGCAAGTCCAGAATCAGTTAAGCTTTATCTGTGAACAGGTATTGGCATTTTTTAAATCCTTCCTGAAAACAAACAAACAGAAAAAGTTGAATAATATTGAGCTTAGTATTTCTATTATTCTAAATTGTTTTTCAGACTTATTTTGCCTATCCAGACTGTAGTAGGATGCTCAAGGTCTTCATACCCAACTGCAGGCCTTTTGGTTAAGTGGCCTAACCTTATGGTTTATCCCGCTGGCTTTGGTAGTTAATTGTATGATAAACTTTCTATTTTACCTCTTTGTTTTGTGAAATGTGTGGCTGAATATTAGCCTCCAGGAGGAGCTGTTAGATCTGTACGTTTAGAGAGATAAATCTCAATTTAATAGAGCTTTCATCAAGTTGTGTTTTAGACATCACAGTGCAGATAGTATCATTTTTGTGATATGACACTGTCCAGAATATATGCAAGAGCTGAAAAATAGGTGTCTGATGTGCCTGTCACAGGTGCTACATACCCCCAGATTGGCATCCTGTTATGCAATTTACATCAAACACTTTTACATGTTCTTTCTTCTCTCACACCTGGGATATATGACCTCTTAGAAGACAAGTGCAACCAGAATTTCATCACTTTCATCTGGCAGTTGCCAATAAGATACAAATTTGTTCTTCTGAACACAAACTAAGTGCATGCATGCAGAACATTGTATCTCGTTGCTGGAAATTTCAGACTGGCCTCCATTAACTAAATTACTAAACAAACTACACAGAAGTAGGATTTAATTGTGTGTATTTCAGACAGTACTCTGATTAGTTCAACCTAATAGAAATGGTTGGACTTGATCTTAAAGGTCCTTCCAATCTAGATGATCCTATGAAATTCCAAGAAATAAAAAAAATCAACAATTTTGTTTGACAGACATATTGTAGAATACTTGATTAATGGAAAAGTTAAAGAAAAAACATGGAATTGGACCAAAAAAAAATGTTGTTCATTCAAAATAAAAATATTTTATTTCATACTAGAGTATTTACTATGTTTCTGAAAACAAAGCAGAAGAAAATTCTGAATTTTTTTAAAAATTAAAATATTAATTCCAAAATGTAAAAATGAAATTTTTTACCTTTTACAAAAATGTTTCTTCATCAAGTTTTTTCAGAGAAATTGAGGAAATCGCATTATACCTAAATCCGCATTTTACCAAAAACTAGTCCAAAATATTTTAAACTTTTTTCTAATTACTAGTCACATTTATTAGAAACACAGCAAATAAGTTTACTTCAACTGTAAACTTGAGTAACTGCACCAAAAATATATATTTGGTCATAGTTTAGTTTCCTTCCCTTTTCTTCAATTTTATGTCAACAGTTCTCGTCCTGACTGACCCCATTTTAAAGAAGAACCGGGACATAAAACCTTCTACCTATATCTTAACAGCTTGCCATATATCTGCTAACGTAACTTTTGCTTCAAGGAAAGATGTAGTAAGTAGGACAATCCATCATTGGGTCCTATTTTACATGAAGCAACTATTTTTTCTTTATTTTTCATTGTATTGTCCTTGCACAATAAATATAATTTCTCACTAAAAAGTATATCAAGTCAAAACACCTATGCCTATAAATAATTTTGGACTCTTTACCTTGTTTTGTATCATTTCCTCTGGACTGCCCAAGTGATATGAGGTAGGCAAAAAAATATCAGTATCTGCCTAGTGGAAATAGCCATAGAAGGAGGAATTTCTGCAAGCATCACATATACTTTCCTTCCATGTCTCTTTCTTAAAATATGTGGCAGAAGGACAAGATGCATTAAGGAAGAAGGTCACGTACAGGAAGGGAATAGCCAGACCGGCCTCCTCCAGCCATCTCCTTTTGATCATTCTCTAAAGGTCATTTCCAGTTTGCGCAAGTTAATGTAGCCTGCACACTAAGCTGTGATAAAACTACAGTAAAAAACAGTACCAGCTTTCTGATTGTCTTTCATCAACGTCTTGCACTGTGTGACACCAGAAAAGAGATTTATCCACTTTCCTCGGGGTTGATGTAGCTTGTGCTATCAATCGTGAAGAGAATTTGTATTTATGTAGAGTCATCTTTTTTCCTCCTTCCATTTTTCAGAGCTGATTTTGATGATTCTGCTACCTATTCAGCAGTTGCAACAAATGTCCATGGGCAGGCATCAACTAATTGTGCTGTAATTGTGCGAAGTAAGTCCTACTTTGTGTTTAAAATAAAAAATATATATCATGCTCGTGTCATTGAAAGTTTATTCTTTGTTTATTTATAGGGTTCAGAGAGGGTGAAGAGCCTCACCCAGCTGGGATAATGCCCTTCCACTGTAAGCATGTTTTCTTTTCGCTTAGATATTTTATGTACTCCTATCAGAGTAATCATAGAATCATAGAACAACTAGAGTTGGAAGGGACCTTAACAATCTGCCAAGGGCAGGGACACCTCCCACTAGACCAGGTCGCTCAAAGCCCCATCTAGCCTGGCCTTGAACACTTCCAGGGATGGGGCATCCACAACTTCTCTGGGCAACCTGTTCCAGTGTCTCACCACCCTCACAGTAAAGATTTTCTTTCTAGTATTTAAATCTCTAAATCTCCCCTCCTTCAATTTGAAACCATTACCCCTCATCCTATCACTCCACACCCTAATAAAGAGCCCCTCCCCATCTCTCCAGTAGGCCCCCTCTGGGTACTGGAAAGCTGCTATAATAAGGTCTCCCTGGCACCTTCTCTTCCCCAGGCTGAACAACCCCAACTCTCTCAGCCTGTCATCTGTTTTACAGATGAGAAAATTGGATACAACTTGCTGCTTTTGGCTTTGCTTTCTAAGCATTCAGTTACAACAGGAGCTTTCCAGATGTTTTGCTTTCCCAGTTGCATTTCTAGATCAGCATACAGTATAACAGAGAGCTCCATCTCCTGTTCAGATCAGACGGTAATCTGATTGGGCCAAGTACAATTTACTTATACTCAATAATGTTTTCATTTTCTCATGCATAGTGCCGCTGTCATATGATGTTTGCTTCACCCACATTGATGTCCAGTTTCTGGAGAAGTTTGGAGTCACCTTTGGAACTGAAGGTGAAACACTGACCCTGAAGTGTACTATGTTGATCACCCCAGAGCTGAAAAGACTACGGCCTCGTGCTGAGTGGTATAGAGATGGTAAGTAAGTACATTGAATAGAAGCTACCTGGAAAATGCTGGAGGAAATGCTGATCAAGTTTAGAACGTGAGATTCTCAGAATTAAATTTGGAATACAACAAACAAATATCTCCAGCTAGAATGTTTAGACCTGTACACTCTTTCAATTAAGTGACTTGGTCAACCCTCTATTAAGCACACATTTACAGCAACAGGAGGCCTTATTATCTGATAACACAATAGTTAGAACATTTACTGACTAGGTGGAGATCCAAACTCACTTCCTAGATTTGACCATGATTTACAATTGAACGCTGTGACCACTGAGCTGAAGTGTACTCACAGAGCAGTAAATCAAAGTTTGAAGCCCTGAGGTGTGGGCGTGGGTCTCCATTTCCATTCTGCTCTAGCATTTATTATACATTTTATATTAAATTAGTTTTAGTGTAAAGTTGAGAAATACTTGTAGGACCCAGGCCTGAACCACATGCCTTTGCTCTGCTGTTTAAGTGCCATATTGATAGGTTGCTTTCCTTGCCTCTTTCATCAGTGAAAAACTTTACTATGCTTGAACCCAGTTTCTGTTCCCACTGAAGTGTGTAGGATTTGTAATTGCTATAAATTATCACTCATGTCACTCTGAGATTTCAATGGTACCTTTACTTAATCTCCTACTGGGCCTGGTTTCCTGAGGTGTCAAACCTCTGAAATTTTGGGTTTGGAACTGTTGCCACAAGGAACGGTTAATTTTCAAGGACCGCCCCATATTGTTCCACTTTCCATCCAACACGATTTTTTCTTGTGCTATGGATAGGTGAACAAAAGCTTATGGTCCTTTCAGTTTAACCCTTCATGATGTCAAGATAATTCTCTCTTGATATGTAACAATATTATGCTCTTTGTTTTCCCCCTTATTGCATTCAAGTTAACCTTCCTTGTGAAAACCTGAGGTGAACACTTGGTCTCTTTGAAGCCATAAGGTTTTTTTGCTAGTTAGTCAGACAGGCCTTCATCCCATTAACCTGCTTACATTATGGGAAATAAGGTGATAGAAACAAGCTTAGATTTGTCCTTTGTTGCATGAACGTGGGTCACAGTATTTCCAAGAGGTGTACAGGTGCATCAGCTGGAAGGACTTGTTCCCTAACACAGCAGGAATTCATGCACTATGAACCTCTGCTATAAGCGGCAGTTCCCCATGTTGAGTCTCTTGAGAGCTGGAGGCAATGCATAAATGTAAACAATGAGAAGATTATTAATTTGTTCAACATGCTTTAGATGTTTTGGGTTTTTTTTGAGAGGTAATACTGAATTCTATCCTTGCATTAAGACACACCATATTTTTCTTAAAATTTTTCAGTTTGTGTTAATCAAATAATAACTACTAAAGCCTTGAAATGGATACGTATGATTTACTTCTAATAATTATACACAAGAGAAGTATGTTTATTCAACATTAATAAGCTTCACACCAGTGAACCTTATTGAAGATGTCTACTAGACTCCTAGGGGCATATAAGTAAATTGAATCAAATCCTCCGAAGTGGTTTGGGGCTGGACAAACATGAATATGAAGTCTATAATTCATGTTCCACTTAGAACAATTTAAGATACTGAAAGAACTAAATCAAAATAATACTTCAGGAATGCATATCTAATCTGGATATGAGTTCAGCTAGTAACAAGAGCTTTCTGTTATTGATCTCTAATGTAATATAAACATTATAAAGCTATAAGCACCAACATTCTGCAGCCATTTATATTGTAATCTAGAATAAAATAATTTAATTCAGAGGGAAAAAATCACGGAGTGCAGAATCTAGTTGAAATTTCAGCAACCAAAATGCATGATGAAAAGAAGCTTCAGTATCTAGTAATTCCCTACTCCTTATATGAATTTTCAGCAGAGTAATATTTTAGGAAAAATATCCCATGTACTGAAAACAGCATGTGAGCCTTGAGTCACACTGTCTCCAAGGGTTACTCTCCTGCAGGTTTGTTCCTTGGTAAGAACTGGGAGAAGTAGCAGAGGACAACATGTGAATAGACTGGGAATTTGCGTGCAGTAGTAGGACCCTGTAGTTGTAATGCTATTGTGATGGCAGGTGTATGAATACCTGCTCTATTAGAACTTCTGAATATGTGTGTGGCCTCCAAAATATACTCTTCTTCTTGGCTTGTCTGTGAAGTCATCAATCCAGACTGCATTAAAAAAACAATCTCCTGTTTTCTTAGAGGATCTGGTGGGTCTTTGGCCTTGTGTGAAGGAGAGAAGTTTTTCCGCTCTTACTAAACATGGCTGCCTCCACAGTTTCTGGTCTCAGGTACACATGGAAGGTGGAAATGAATAATTCTGGCCTTAACAGGCAATAAAGACTTGCCTACAGTTTCTATATATGCAGACTAGAGTGTCTACCGTTTCACTCAAGCTTGGAGTCTAAATAAGCGACTGCTTTTCAGAGGCGCTGGTCACTCATTTTTTTTTCTTCAGGATTTTCCTCAGAACTTGTGCTTTGGTTAAAATTTCTAGGTGAATACATTTTCTGATTTCATTTAAAGCACTTCGTGTCTCTCTACACAAAGTCTCAGTACCATTGTGACATGCATGACAGAAAGGGGACATGCAGATTTTCTAGGTAAGGATCTCATGGGAAGGAAAGTGAATGAATTTACTTTGCACACTTTTCAGAAAACAACTGTGTGCTTAAGTTGATGTAATCACAGATTCACAGGATATTAATGGTTGGAAGGGACCTTTGAGATCATCGAGTCCAACACAAATTTACTGCTGTCTTCCAGATGCTTTATTATCTGAATGTGTGTAATTTTTTTATACCTTCTTATGCAATTCAGCTGGTAGGTGGGAAAACGGATTCCTTTGCAATTGTTAAAGTGTCTGCTTCAAAGTGTATTTAAGCAATAGAATAATAAACATTTATAGATATTCAGCTCCTTTAAATATAGTTCTGCTGCTTTGATTACAATAAATTAGTATGCAATAGGTCTTAGGGAGTTAAAAATAAAAAATAATCCAATCAATTATTTAAAAGGGTGATATGAGAAAGTCCCTTGGCTAGCATAAAATAACCTGTTCATTCTTTTGCTCTGGTTTCACTAAGCAATCAGATTAATTTGAATTAATCATGGGTCACCACCTCTAACCCGTGAGAAATTTAAATTTAATTTTATTCACTGCTCAACAAGCATGTCTTGAAGATTTAAATTTAGTGCATATTTATACCAGTCTTCAGATTAAACTGAAATCTGGTCTTTAAACTTAGAGGAAGAAATCGAGTAATCTGACATTTGACCTGAACAGGTAGCAAAACTTATTAAAAATGAAACAAAGTTCCACCCTGCATTCATTACAGGGTATGGCAGGTTTTCATGTCATTGTTTTGAAATGTGGATAGTATTTTTCTCTGTCAGTGTATTAAAAATTGCAGTGATGGAAATTCTATTGACAGCACTGCACAGGGTAGCCTGAGACTTCATATTCTCTAAAAGTCACTGATGAAATAGGTTTAAAGAGGCACAGCTTACTCTCTGTAGAGTTTCATAGCATCAAAGCACCATCACTCTGAATAAAGCTGGCATAAAGGTTGGTTTGTGCCCCTGGTTAGCACAGGGCTGCACTAGGACAGAGGTTGTTCTGGCCAGCATAGTAATGTGTCTGATGGATCTTCTCTTCCAGATGTGCTGATAACGGACTCCAAGTGGACGAAGCTGTATTTTGGAGAAGGCCAGGCAGCCCTGTCCTTTACCCATCTGAATAAGGATGATGAAGGTTTATACACTCTGCGCATGGTTACAAGAGGTGGTGTGAGCGAATACAGTGCATACCTGTTTGTTAGAGGTAAACTTTTCATCTGTTTCTTTGGGAGAAGTTAAAAAGAGAAGTAGAAAAATTAGTTTTATTAAACAATCCCATGTAATGACTGAAGTACAGAGGAAATCCAGCCTTGTAGTATTTCATAGTCATTGGATTTATATAGTAGTCTGTGCTAGAAAAAACAGTCACTTTACATGAGTGAGGAGCTTCAGGAGGAGCATGCTTCTGAGGACATTTTCTTTTCCTGAAGAATAAGAGAAATCATTCTTGTGAATAAACAGGTTGTTTCTTTCTTTGCCATCTCTTTCTTTGCATGCTACCAGTCCCCACTGTGATGATTTTAGCTCTAGAGATTGCCAACTGAGAATGAGCCTTGTTGGACATTCTCATCTCCTGTGCCTGGCCTTAGGAGGAGACACAGGAGAGAGCAAAAGAAATATTCTCACTGCTGTATCTGTCACAGTCATCTCCATAATCAGAGAAAAGAAGCAAAGTAAGAAATTAGGTCACTGAAGAAATACAGTTTTCACAAGGGACATAGGTACAATGAGGTAAAAGTATTAAAAGAGAAAAAAGGTCAGAATTTTCCCTCACATTTGTATGCACAACTCTTGGTGAAGAGAGAATGAGCTTCCACATGTACCTGTGAGCAGAACTTAGTTTTCACTTTTTTATTTTTTCATTGAAAGATTAAAATATCTCTGGCTAAGAAGTTCTTTTACTCTCTTAAGTACATTGGGCAACATCCTTGATGGTGGCAAACTGGACCAGCCCCACTGAAGCCACTGGAGCTGTCTTAATTTAAAACCTTTTTCTTTTTGGAAATGCATTGGAACATATGTGTCTTGCAGAAGTGTCGTCCAGTTTGTGTGGGCTGGAGGGACATGAATGCTTTTCAGGGGGTTGAGTTCCGTCCTGCTCACAGGACTAGTGCAAAGGCTTCATCAGCTTTGCTGTATGTCTTAAACAAGCCACCCTGACACCCTGGTCTCATTGGAAACAATTTGCTAAAGCTTTCTATTTCCCAATTACCTTCTAAGAAAGAAAGTACTCAGGTGAAAAAGGCCCACTAATGCACAATAACTTCCCTAAAAGTTGGATTTTTTTTGTAGTGTGAGTCACTTTTAGGTACCTATATTGTCCATTTTATGTTATAGAACTGTAGAATCATCTAGGTTGAAAGAGACCTTTGAGTCCAACCATTAACCTAACACTGACAAAAAACACCACTAAACCATGTCCCTAAGCACACCATGTCTACGTGTCTTTTAAATACGTCCAGGGATGGTGATTCAACCACTTTTCTGGGGAGCCTGTGTCTTTGCATCCACAGGACACACTATGTCCTCTGGAGTCTCTAGTGTCCTCTGTTGGCCTTCCTCTTGCCTTTTTTCATGTAGGCTGTGATCTGATACTGAGCATCAGCCACATCACAACTGGTGGTGCTTAGACGTTATAAATTTAGACTCTATACAGCATGTTTTTCTGTTATAGAAACCTTTATTTGAAGGGAGAGAAAATTACCTGTTAGGAGACTTCATTAGGAGTTCTGGGTCCACATCAGTCAACACTTCTCAAAATGAAGCCACAGAAGGATATCTTAATGGTGGAACACTGATTACTTATGCCTGATAGTATTGTAAGACTTTAAATAAACAGTAACCTTAGAAATGTACCAGAGTTTGCAAATTTTTTATGCCTTAAGAGATTTATTTTCCTCAGCTATATGTTCTTTGCTGAGTACCTTGGTTTGACCAGTAACCCACTGAGCTACAGTTCTCAGTTGGAAACAGCATCAACAACACATGGGGTAGTTGGGCTTTTAATTCTCAGGAAAAGTAATGGGTATTTGATGCCTAAACTGCTTTTCTGTCCTCAAAAACATCCCTGAACATGTGGAGATAAAGACATTATGGGCCCGATTCATTAGTGCAGTAAATTACTGTGTAATGAAATTTTTGGGCTCCCATTCATATAAACAAATAACACAATAAACTGGAAATCTTCCCTTTTGTCTTTGTGGTAGATTTAAGAGGAATCAGGGTCAAAAGCGATTTATTTTTATTTGTGGTCCAGATGCTGATGCATTGGTTGCGGGAGCACCAGGGGCGCCGATGGATGTTAAATGCCAAGATGCTAACAGAGACTATGTTATTGTTACCTGGAAACCACCAAACACAACCAGTGAGAGCCCAGTCATTGGATATTTTGTTGACAAGTATGTAAACATTAGGATTTCTTTAATTTTGTTCATTGCCAAAAGCACGTATAAGAAAATATATGAAGAGAAAAAATATTTACCATATATCCTTCGATATATGGGTTCTTTAGATATATTTTTACAGATCTGAGTCACTGGAACTTAGTTGCCTGCTGTGTTAAATTGCTAGATTGTTTGCTGGTAAGCTTTTAGCCCAGATGATCTCACACCTTCCCAGGCAATTCTGGGCAAAGTCTAGGAGTTAGCAAGGACCAGAGGCCGTTCCCAGTGATCATTTGCAAGCAGCCACACTTTATCAGACGTTAAAAAATGTTCAATAGTATGGATGTGTCCAAATCAGAGAATGAGCCCTGGCAGTGTTTAACTTACAGAATCCAGAATCCATGGGCATCTTGAATTAGATTTATACAACAAAAGCTGAAATCTAGGAATTATTACTTTATCTTTTTACTTCTGCCTTAATTGTAGTACACCAGGACCTCAAGGCATGGGCTCCTGACAGCTGGAAGTTTAAATCAGAGTGGCAGTCCTCCCTCCTCTAGTCTGCTTTGCACTTTTCTGGCATTTCAGCTCAGTGCAGGCAGCCCATGATCAGGAGATCCAAACACTGTTTTGCGCATCTTTGCCACTGAAGCGCATGCTTGTCCCTTGTCGCCAGAGCAGAACATCTGATACTTAGTGATTGAAACTGTCAGTCAGCAAAAACATTACTGAAATGATTTCATAGTGTATACTGCTCTGCACTTAAAAGCAATGTTTGCAGCTCATTTCTATTTGCTACCCCATAATTTGGTCTAGTTCAGAGACAACTGTCTGGGAACTGCTGGAAATTGTTGGCTTATGAATGGCAGTTAGCATCAGGAAATTAACTTAAGCCCTGGGGACTCTACCATTTATATCCAATTTTTGCAGTGCATAGATCATGACAGTATTTCACCTAATTTCTGTATAATCTAGTCAGCTGTGCCTTTTGACATTTTGCTTGGATTACTGCAGCACCAAGGAGCCCTTGATCGTGACCCTGTTTTTCCTGGTACTGTCTGGGCAAAAGACAGTTGTCTCTACAAAGTTTATAATAGTAGGACACAAAACAGATGTGTGTACACAAAGGAGCCAGTAGGAGGGACATCACTCTGCTTCTCAATGACTCCTACACTCTGTGACCCAACCACTGTTGGAGGGAAAAGCACAAAGGTGCTTGCTTAAGAATACGACAAGGAAAAGATGGAAAAGATTAGGTGAATGTTGCAATTTCAGCATTTTCAGTGGAGATGCATGTTAAAAATAAAAGGTAATAACTTGTTATTTAGGTGACAAGGAAGAGAACCAAATGGAAGGGAAACAGAGAGAGTTGAAAAGGCCAAAAAGTTTGCAAGAAAAATTACCTTTGCGATTGCATTATGAATAAATATGAGCAAGGTGGGAATTGGTTGTCTGATGTAAGCGTGTGACTTTCATTAATGAGGTGTGTAGTTTAGTTCCTCTACTCGGTGAGGATAACTTCTGTGATTCCAACTTGATGTGTGTATATTTATTGCAGAATAATACCAATAAATCCTGTCTTTTGCTACTCCAAGGTGTGAAGTGGGTTTGGAAAACTGGGTCCAGTGCAATGATGCTCCTGTAAAAATCTGCAAGTATCCTGTGACTGGTCTTCATGAGGGACGGTCCTACATATTCCGTGTGAGGGCAGTGAACAGTGCTGGCATTAGCAGGCCTTCTCGAGTCTCTGAACCAGTTGCAGCTCTTGACCCTGTTGACCTGGAGAGAACACAAAGTAGGTTATGCAAGGCTAAAACAGGTGCTATAGTATTTATATATAATAATTAAATATTTATATTTATTTATAATAAATATTATAATATTTGATATATTAAAGTACATATAAAATATATAAAAATATATTAAAATATAAACAGGTGTTATAATATTAGATATATTTTTTCCAATTCTTTTTGTTTAATTAACCTAAGGAGCAGAGTTTATTTCTTCCCTTGTTTGAATATCTCACTACTTTCAAGGTGGGAGTTGTAGATGGAATGCCAAGGTCCATACAGACATCTTGGCAGGACCTGGGGAATCCGTCTCAGTTATGGCTGGGTTTGCTTAGCTTTAAATACAG
>VXAK01015120.1:207197-225744 GCA_013399435.1 Arenaria interpres
AAAAAAAAAAAAAGTCTGTCTCATCTCTTCCACAAAGGTGATAAAGCTGTAACTCCAATAATAACGTAGTAAAAGAGAAACCACCTGAGAACAGATGTTGTTCAAAGGAGAATCGGACATTAAATGGTTTCCCCAGCGCATGAACAGGACAGATGAAGTTTCTCTGTTTTTACAACGGTACCTGAAATGAGTTGATATGGGTATTATAGGATCAGAATTACATTATGGGATTAGAATATATTTGTCTTACTTGTTTGGCTTCACAGAATGTACTTCTGCTCTCAGGTTTGCCTGAGAGTGATCAGAAGCGTTAAATGGCCACTCCGGCATAAACATGAATAATGATGTTTAGATTTCTGTTACATGAATGCGTGTATTTAATAAAGGAGTATGAATATCCATATACCATTATTTATATAAGCCATTACTTTCATCTGCAAGACTGGAGACCATTTCTGAAAAAGTGATCTCATAGATCACAAATAGGTTTCCTTTTTAGTGCTGGATGACCTTCCATTCTGAGAGAGCAGGCTGTACCATCATGTTATATCAGTACAAATTATGTCAGCTTTGGGGTTTTCAAGGATGTAAGAAAACATGTTGAGGTCTAGTTATGTGAAACCAACTGGAAACCTTTTGGTTTTATGCATTATACTGTGAAGGATTATTGTAATTTCTTGACTGTATGTTGGCAATTTTGTCTTAAACTCAGCTGATTCATGTGGCTTTCTTAAAGAAAAAAAAAGTATTTGTAGGAAATCACATATAGAAAGCATTGATAGAAAATAAATTGTCTTTGGATATGTCCGTTTGCTTTAAAAAAAAGTCTGGCTTTGATTCGGGAAGTGTGTATGATGAAATAACTTTATGGTACTTTTCAAGCCTGGTTGGTTCTACAGATATTTATAAAGTGTTAAAATAACATTACCATGATTTAGAGGTTATTATTGAAATATTTTTCTCTTTTTTAATGTAAAATCCTGAGCATTTAGGAGATATATGATCCTTGCTAGCCTGAGAAGTGGCAAAATGTACCTTAGAAGAACAAAACTTTTTGTTTTCTCTATTGCAAGCCATAAAAATAAAATATTTGCTGAGTTGCTATTTCTGACCCATCATGAAGAGGAAGGTTCTTCAGAGCTGTGTAAGTGTAGCTGAAGCGGTCTGTCATAGGTCTGAGGCTCTTCTATCTCATGCTGTTTTATACCATTGTAATTCCCCCGATAGCAAATCCGGCTCCTTCTTGCACGGCGGTGGGCGAGAATGACCACAAAGGGCCATGCTGAATTCCTCCAGCCTGGCCCAGGTCCTTCCTCACACTCCTGGTAACCCTGCAGAGTGAGTGGGGAGAGGGGTTTGACCAGGCCACTCCAACTGATTGGAGTCACTAGAGGGCTGGTGACATACTTTAGTGTCTCTGATCTGCAGTTTTTAGAACTGCTTTAGACTATACAGCTGGTAATACCATCACGTTACAGGACACATTGCTAATAGGTTCTGCTTCTTTTTCTGTTTTCCACTGTGTTTTAAGCTGCTTTTCTCCTTACTGCACTTCCCTTCCAGATATCTTCTTCTAGTCTAATTTCTTGCAATAACATTTTAGGCTTCTTTCTTTGATCAAAATATATCTCTTTTTTTTGCATATAGTGAGTAGGTTTTTTCCAAGGCATTTTGCCCAGTAGGTAGAAGTAATTCAAATGTGACCAAAATTAAAAAGTGTGACAAATGCACAGGTTTTCAGGGGGCATATTCAACTTTTCCCGAAAAAGTAAATAAATGGCTTTTAATGCAGATGCTTTATTTCTCAAAATTTAATCGAAGTGAGCAGGTGGACTGCACAGATGATATCGTAGCCCCTTATAGCTGAACATTGCACTAGAGGGTGGGAGTTCAGAAAGATGAGCTGTAAGCATGAGTTCTGACCCAGGGGTTAATCTGCTGTTTAACACTCACTACGTTTATTACTCTTCCAGGCGATATTCAGATTCCAGGCCCTCCCACCAATGTACATGCTTCAGAAATCAGCAAAACATATGTTGTAATCAGCTGGGATCCACCTGTTCCCCGTGGCAGGGAGCCACTGACGTATTTCATTGAGAAGGTACTGTACTGTACAGTGGCATTCAGCTGTAAGGCATTTCATTGCTGTGTGCAATTACATTTGACTAATTTTTAGAACTGCATAATGAACAATAAAACTAACACTTTTGGAGGTCTCACAGGATTTGGTAATGGGATGTTAGAGAAGCATGGACAGTCAGATGTCTTATTACATGATTTAATGAGCATTGAAATGCAAGGTCCGGGGGAAAGGACGCCCCTGTGCTATTTGCTTACTGCTGTCTAAAAAGAGAACAAACTACATGTGTAAAGTAGCAGTTTAATGGAAACGAAATATCTTAGGATTTCACAGTCTTGTGGACAAGTGTGGAAGTTTGCAGTCTAACATACTACTGGGAGTCTTCTGGTAGTCCTGTGGTAGAGCAAGGAATAAACAGTGACTCATAATTTCCTCCTCACTTTCTTTTTTGCAGGCTTACAACACCCTCTGCCATACCCTGACGTTTCCAATTTATTCCCTGTAAGGTCGACAGAGAGGCAGATGTCTGTCTCAGGTTCATTGCTCCCTGGTAGTCTTCATGGCTGCCTTCCTCTTGCCTTTGACTTGACAGGAGACTTCAGTGATCACAGTAGGGGAGGTTTTTTCTTCTCCCATCTATGCTACTAAAATGTGGATACATCTGTCCCTGAGCCAGGCATCTAAATTAGTTATGTTGGATTACAGCCAGGGGTCAAAATCTTCCCTCCTTGCTACAGAGTTTCCCCATTACTTCAATAGGTAAATTGGGCTTCATACCTGACCTCTAAAACTCTTTCTTGCCAAGCTATACTTAGTTTTGATGCCTCTAGCATGTGCCCCTTCTTAATGATCCACAAACACTAAAACTATCCGTAAAGCTGCCACACATTTGATTTGCATCTTGAATATTGTGACAGCTTTTTCTTGGGCTCTTAAAATGCTTATTTTTTTTTTCCTTTTCACATCTCTTCAGCACGGTCCTCCAAAGTTCATTTCCCAGCCAATCATTCTGTTCACATCACTTCTCTTTTTGCAGCCTCCATCTTGTCTTTTCCGTCTCAGTCACATCAACATTTCCACTTCAAAAGCCCTTTACAGCCCATCTCTGCATCCTTTGGCATCCATTACCTGCTGGATGTTGAAAGAGTCAGTGTAAAGTGAAGTCCAGTCACTATTTAAAAATTTTCAGCAAGCACGTCCATGTTTTCTCCCACTCTGCCTTTCACATTCAAGAAAACTAATGAAATTTTCCATGGAACTAAGTATCTAGTTTTCTTTCTATGCAATAAAATATCATGTCTTGTTTGTAATTATTCTCAGTTTTACGTATCTGCTCTTACTTATACATTTCAAGCATACTGACTTAAGGATTTTCAACCACCTCTTGGCATGAAAATGCCTGGTTGTTTCCAGAATATGCAGAAAAAAAGCTCAGATGTAGATTTCTATTGAGTGGACACCTACACTAGGTTAGTTGAATTTCTTTCTAAGTATGAATTGGAAAATGTATGTATCTGCATGTTTTACAGAAATAGCTTTATATAGCTCCAGAAACAGTGTAGAGCAATGACAACGATGAACAAACAAGTCTTAATTAAATGCCAAACTTACTGAGGGAAAGTGAGAATGAGGACTATAAGGCTATTATTAGAAAAAAAAATGTTCGTTATACTAATTTATACCTGAATCTAAGATATTTTTGCATATAAATAACATATATATGAATAGCTCAGTCAGTTCATAGGTGAATGTTTGGTTTTTTGCTTTCCATCATAATCTGTTAGGTTAGAAAAGCCAATTTCTAGTTATTTTATTTCAGATAAAAAGTCTCAGTCCTGAAGAATAAAAATGAATTTTTAAAGGCTTCAAAAAACACAAAATAGAAGCAAGTTCTCCATGCTGCATAGTAATATTTCTTTAAAAACAGATAAATAAAATCAAACTAAAAAATTAAACATGATGTTAATTCTTTTGTTTGTAGAAACAAATGCAACAATTAACGTTTTTCATGCAGAAAGGAAAATATATGTCAAGATACTGTTTATTTCGTATTTCCCATCTTTTTCCTATGAAGAAAATGGATCTTATATTTGTTGGTTGTTTTTTTTTTTTTTTTTCTGATACCACTAGGTGGGTTCAATATCTATGAAAAAGATTTTGATGTATGGGCTTCAGCTGTTTAGCTTTTTGTGATTTCTCTGTAGTTGACCTCAACATATACAGGGTAGTTTCCAAGCACCCATGAAACACTGTTCATCCTCTATGAAGTTCATAGTCTATTGGGTTTTGTTCACAGACTCGCTGTTCCAATAATTTGCATTCACCTTTCTGTGCTTGAAGGAAATTTTATTTAAGCTGTTTACTAGGCACTTGGGTTTTACTGAAATTGCTGAAAGACTCTATGACTAATTTTTGTTTTGGGTTAACAGTTTATCTGTGGAACCTAATGGATGGCAGACTTCTGTTAGAGTGCTGGTTTGCTGGCTGTCTTCCATGGGCAGTTGTGATGATGATTAGCTCAACTGCTGCATTGAGAATATACAAAAGTAGTTATTTCGCTTGATGAATGCTTTTAGGGACATGACCTTACTCAACAGAACATATGAAGATATAGCAATGAGTAAAGTAACATTCCCCTCTCTACCTTTCTCCAGAATTTGGACTAGGATTTGTTTCCTTTATACTGAACCTTTGGGTGTTCAAGTGAGTTTTGCAGGACAAGAGAGTAATTCTTTTGGGACCAATCACAGTTGACAGTCACGGCCCTAACTGAAGGCTAGCTGTATGTACAAGTGTGCATATATTGAAGTCTAGACAGGCAGGGAGACAGTGAGGTATTCAGACTTTTTTGTAGAGTAATTGAATGCATGAGCTATGAGAATTTGCATATGTTAAAGCAAGGCATTTGAGAATGATCTTTCTGCTTTAGCTCTTAAATAAATTCATGACAGGATGCAATACAGCAATATGTTCATTTTTTGACAGTACACAGAAATGATTCATAGCATTTTTTATTCTTTTTTTTTTTAGTCCATGGTTGGCAGTGGAAGCTGGCAAAGAGTCAATGCACAGGTTGCAGTAAAATCTCCTCGCTATGCAGTGTTTGACCTTGCAGAAGGAAAATCATATGTTTTCCGAGTCTTGTCAGCAAACAAGCATGGCATCAGTGATCCATCTGAAATCACAGAACCTATTCAACCACAAGATACCATTGGTAAGGCTTTAATTGTAAGGTATTAATATTAAATACAATCGATACTTTACAAAATAGAATAGACAACTCTCATTATAATTAGATTAGTATAATTACAATAATAGTAATCAAATCTATTTGTGTTCAATATTGTGAAGGATTTAAAAAAGACTGAGATGCTAAATTTTAGAAACATTCCAAAATTTTCCAAGTGATCAAAGTCTCCTTGCTGAGACCAATAATTGTTAAAAAGTTAAATTAATTTTAGTTATTAATTCTTCAGAGTGCTGTATTAATGTGACTTTTTGAAAAAAAGATAGTACATGTTAATCGCTAAGTTGGATAATTATATTGTCTGGCTCAGGTAATTATATACTACCCAATTGCCTACAGTTTCAGCTAGATAAGGTAGCCTTTAGTTTCTTTCTTAGTATTCTAAGCTGCAAATTATTGCTGGTGCAGAATTCCTGTGGCATGAAGATGAGCAGATTTCAGGGATCGGAGAAGATACATCTACATATTCAGTTGTAACTTTCCAAATGAAAATGAAGTGTTTATCTCGGAACAACATTCAAAAAAACAAAGAAAAATTTAGGGAGTGGTTATTCATCTTGTTGCTCAAATATTTGGTGTGCTTTTGCAGTTTTGTAAAGGTCACATATAACAGCCCCCATATTGAAAGACGTCACCTTAACAGCTCATATCTTACCAGTACACTTCATAGAAATATAAGAAATATTTACAGTATCTGATATACCATATTTCACTATATGTTGATTTATATAGCCTTCTAAATGTTTACCGTGATTTTAAAAAATACAATCCATCACCTTTAGCTTCATCTGTATCTATACATGATGAAATAAAAACATCTTTTGCTTTTATGTATTCTTGATTTGATGTCTCATTAATACATATAAATTATTTAAACTATTCAACATTCCCCAAGGTAGGGAAGAAAAATACTCTATTTATTTCACTTACTACGGAAAATAGGCTATCCCTTAGGGGTTAATGCAAGATACTCTGAATAAATCATAACTATAGTTGGAAGCAGAAAGCAGCAGATGCTATTTTAAAGAGAAACTGTGGGAGTATTTTCAAAGGTGGTGTTTACCACCTGAACTAAAATACATCAGACACACGTGACTCCTTTTAATTGTCTGCACATAGCACTCTTTGACATTCCTGAGGGTAGCTGAGACAACTTCATGAGACTGGCAAACATTACATAGGAATTAATAGTATTGAACAGAAATTGAATACATAGTATTGAACACAAATAAATTTGATTACTATTATTGTAATTATACTAATCTAATTATAATGAGAGTTGTCTATTCTATTTTGTAAAATAATTCTGGAGTACTGTGCCCAGTTCTGGGCTCCCCAGTTCCAGAAGGACAGGGAACTGCTAGGGACGGTACAGCAGAGGACTACAAAGATGATGAGGGGCCTGAAGCACCTCTCTTACAAGGAAAGGCTGAGATACTTGGGTCTTTTGAGTCTGCTAAAGAGAAGGCTGAGGGGGGAATCTGATCAACACATATGAATACTTAAAGAGTGGATGTCAAGAAGATGGGGCCAGTCATTTTTCAGTGGTGCCCAGTGACAGGACAAGAGGAAATCGGCACAAACTTGTACGTAAGAAGTTCCATCTAAACATCAGAAGGAACTTCTTCACTTTGAGGGTGGCAGAGCCCTGGAACAGGCTGCCCAGAGAGGTGGTGGAGTCTCCATCCCTGGAGACGTTCAAAACCCGCCTTGACAAGTTCCTGTGCAACCTGCTCTAGGAGGACCTGCTTTGGCAGGGGTTTGGACTAGATGATCTCCAGAGGTCCTTTCCAACCCTGTATCATTCTGTGATTATGGGTAGCTTTCTCTCTTGAGAAGAAACTAGAGGACAGATGGGGTGTCCTAGGCCATCCAAAATGACATGTAATATGCAATTGAATTGAGTGGTAAAAGAGTATTCAGTTTGAGATTTAGTTGTTTCCATATAGGCATCTGCAGGTGCTCTAGATGTCTCTGCTCTCACTCTGGCAATTAGAGCCTGGAGGATAAGTTGGCAGATGTTGGCCATAAATTGCCCCATGGCACCCAGCTATGGAGTGTCTACTTGGGGGTGAGACGAATCATTTTCAGGACTTTTCCAGCCACTGATCAGAGACTTGGTGTAATTGGCCAAATAGACACATAGTACCTTTTAAAATGCTTTCAGTTTGTCATTTCAGAGGGTTGTAGGTGTTCAGTATTTCCTGAGTCATATCTGCTGGCTCCATGAGGAATTCTCAGATGCTCTAATATGGCGTTAAATCAATTTGTTTGAGTAACTGAATTAAGCTCTAGATCTTTGACTATAATGGCAGCTTAAGAATGTGTGCTTGTTGGCACTTACACATCAACTCCTGAATGTAGGTACCTTTGTCTCAAAGTGAACCTATTTGATCTTACAGACAAATTACATAAAGTACAATACAGTGTGAGCATTGTTTTTTATTTTGAGATAGAAAGACTAAATGAAAGAAATGTTGCCTTTATTTTGTTTCATGCTGCTTGTAGTTCTCTGAAATATATCAATCTGAGGAAATTAAAATGCCTTCAATAGGCAAGTGCTGGATGCCTCTCTTAAACTATCATGAAAGGCTGAGACACTGCCTCAGTTCTTTACATTATAAATGCTCTGACAGATATTTTATAGTGTACAGACTGTGTCTTGGCCCTTACTATCTAAAATTGTTTTTTCTGTTTAGGTCTTGATGTTTCTGGTTCTATTTATGCACATTCAGTGTGTTTAGATGAATATAAATCAACAGTGAACTTTCATTGCATGTAAAGTGAACTGTGTACTATGCTACATTGGGAGAACTGTAGCCAACAGTTTGAAGGAAGCTTTATCCACTTCTGCTTGATGCTGCCAAGGTTGATCCCAGAGTACTTGTTCCAGTTCTAGCTCCCTTAGTTTAGAGGGATGGATGTAGAGAAACTGGAGAAGTCCACCGAATGGTAACCAAGATGGCCAGAAGCCTAGAAGATATGACCTGTGAAGAGAGGTGGAGATAGCTGGGCTTGTTTAGTCTGCTGGTTTAGAAAGATGATAGTGCTGAACTGTTCTCAGCAATGCCAAACAACAAAAAAAGAGGCAATAGCCACAAATTGTAGTTGTGAAATCTCCATTATCAGAAGTTTTTAAGACAGACAAACCCGTGACTCACAATCCAGTTTAGTCTTGGTAATAATCCCACTCTTAGTGACAGGTTAGACTAGGTGGTCCCCAGAGATCCTTTCCAATCACCATTTCTATGCTTCGATGAAATCCATCTAGCTAAGTTTAGTTTAATACTTAGCATCCAAACATATGCTTAAAGTTGTCCTGAAAAGCTGGCCTTTTCTGAATTGGGATTGTCATTAGTTGACTGGAAGGTAGCATTTCTTAACTCTCATGATATTATACCTTTACAGTTTATGTACATTTCTTACTGATGCAGTAGTGCTACAGGATTTATACATAAACCTCATATTTGTGAGAGAGCATTTTCATATCTGTATGCTTT
Source organism: Arenaria interpres (assembly GCA_013399435.1). Classification (NCBI taxonomy): domain Eukaryota; kingdom Metazoa; phylum Chordata; class Aves; order Charadriiformes; family Scolopacidae; genus Arenaria; species Arenaria interpres. The sequence goes on from VXAK01015120.1 coordinate 216,025, forward strand.
TTTCCACACTGACATTTGAAAATATATTCTCCTATAACTCACTCAGAAAACCTATGTAAAAGCAGACAGGTAGAGGGCCTCATATCTTAGAGTAAGTTTATTCTAAGTAATCAAATAGAAAAATAAACATATTTATACACACATAAATAGAAGTATTCGGGCAAGTGAAACAAATGTACTAAAATAAATATCACATAGCAATATTAACATGATAATATAAGAAGTTATAGCTGTAGTGATTAAATATGATAAAAACATACAGTATTGCATCTACCTGAATGTACTTTTATTTTTATGTAGTTCATAATAGTACATGTTTTTGTTCTTTTTCTTAGTTGCCCCGTCTACACCCGGGCAAGTAGTGGCCACAAGGAACACAAAAACATCGGTTGTAGTTCAATGGGATAAACCAAAACATGAAGAGGACTTGTATGGCTACTACATTGACTATTCTGTGGTTGGATCAAATCGCTGGGAACCTAGTAACCATAAACCTATTAAATATAACAGGTATTGACAACACTTCTGTATTTTGGGGAGTTTCAAACACTGTAAGCACAGATTTAAGACAATTTACATGCTAAGCAACAGTGTTATCATGGAAGCTGAATGTTGAATGAATGTGACGAAGAACAGTCTGCAGACTCTCAGAGCTAAGCTTTTCAGGCTGCAGGGCAGACTTTCTTCCCCACTCTTTCTTTTTTTTTTTTCTCTAAAGAGAAGCATCTTTTATCTGTTCTGTGATTTTGAGTTACAAAAGTTAGAGACATGATCCTATATGTCTTGGACATGAGTAAGCATAAAATATACATCTTTATTAAAGTCTGAATTATGTCATGGGGTAAACAAACCTAATGCACACGAGTAAGAGTGTGAGAAGGAAAAGAAACTAAAAAAATTTTCCAGGTGTTTCCTCCTGGAGCCCATAGTCCATGGACATCAGGGCAAAAGGGCAGGACGTATCTGTTATAAAAGTGGTAGGGAAAGTGCTTCCACTGCTGACGCTACTGCGCAGGAAGTCCAAGTGTCCCATCCCGGAAACACCAGGGCCCCTTGACCTGCTACGTCTATGGGTAAAGGACAGTAGCTCCTGTTTCTAGTTCCCTTGCCAGGATGCTAGCCCTGTCTATTTCTGATGCTTTCTTACTCCCTCCTGAAAATATCGCACTTCATTATGTGATTCTTCAAATAATTTCCTTTGTGACAACCATGCTTACTTTTACTGGAATCGCTCACCAAATCCAAAGTTTAGATGTGTGATTTATATTTTCTTATGGGCATATAACAAGTAAATTATGTTCTGTAGTGTATTTTGTCAGTTATTAATTAATTTTGCGTGACTGTATTTTGCTGAATCCTTTGATCAAGTAGTAAGGAATTTGATCAAAGAAAAAGTAAAGGCTAATTCTTGGTTAAAGAGATTGGGCAGCACAAAAGTAAGAAAAACATTTCATTTTTTCGTATGTGAACATATCCTACAACAGAATAGTTGTGGCTATACCATCTGCTACAATAATTAGATCAAAACTGAAAGCTATTTTTGCTAGTGACTATGAAAAAACAGTGAAAAATATAGTCCCTTCCCAGAACAGATTAGAATTTAGCAAGCCAAAATTCAGAGGCAACGTATTATAGTTTATCTGACTTTACCTGGTAGATCAGCACTAGCATGTAATGAGTACTGTGACTCTTGTTCCATCCATTGTCCCATCCAATTATATTGTGCTACATCACATTGTTGTATTAAAGTTTCCCTCTTGGAAATATTTTCCTTTGTGAAGCACTCAGGAAGTTAAGCTTTCTTATTGTTGCCAAGATTTCATTTTACAGCCCAGAATGGTTCCTGTAAAATATGTACTAATAGGTGATGCTATTTTTATTTAACCCAGGTTTGTCGTTCATGGTTTGGAAACTGGAGAACAGTATGTCTTCCGTGTGAAAGCTGTGAATGCTGTAGGATTCAGTGAAAACTCACAGGAGTCAGAGGCTATAACAGTACAGGCAGCCCTTAGTAAGTATGATTCTGTGGAACACTGTGTCTTGTTTCTTGAACGAGTTACGTACTTTCAGCAATCAATTCCTTTGGACTCATTTGCTACAATGGTACCTTTTGCAGCTATCAAGCACATCCCCCTAGGGAAGTTTATGCTCTGGCATGTGGCTGTTCTGCAGAGAAAAGACATTATTAAAGAAAAAAAAAAAAAGTTGTTCATAATATCTGATAGAAATATTGGGTCAGATTCACCGTAATGGCCAGGCTGCCTTCTGCTCCTCAGTTGTAACAAAGAAGATGTAAATCTTGATTAAGTTTGACAAGCAGCTTATAGATGATTTGGAGTGGTACAAATTAGTTTAGTGTGGAATCTGCTCACTTCAGAGCAGTTTCAGGAAACTTCATTACTGTGTGGCTGGACCAAACAGAAAATTCTCTTTGGCTACTCCAGTGTGGAGCACAATCTACCTCCTCTGTTACGCTGCAAAAAAAATTTCAGTGTAAAAACAATCCATTGTGCAGCCTTCAGCAGAATGATACATGCTGAGTGGAGGGCTGGGTAATTATTTAGAATAAAAAATACACATCTGAGCTACTATGGTCCAATTTTAATTTCTGCACAGTTGCAGTTTCATAATGAAAAATTTAAAATAGAACACCTTTCCCCCACCTGAATGGTCTCCAGCTCTTGGCGAAGAAGATCAACAGTCATACTTGTCAGAAACAATCCTCTAAAAGATTAATGGCTATTAGAAGATATATTTGGATGAGATGTTACTGATAAGCTTACTGTATTTTATTTTTTTAGGACAAAGTGTGTCTCATATGGGTAGGTGATGCACAAACTCTTTCACATTTATCACCCCTGCGTTATAAATGCACTTACACCTTGTATTTTTTCACTGTGTTTTGAAGATGAGGGTTGCATGGTTGATGTCACCAAGCACAGAGCACATGGATCGTACACCTACTTATGGGATGGGGATGGCTTTTTTCCATTTCAGTAACCTTAAGAGAAATTTGGCAGGACTATTTGTAGGTGACTTACCTTACAATGGACAGAATCTTTCTGCAGTATTATTTTAAGGGAATTTATAGGAATTTGCTGTGGTCATTCTTATTTACTAAGAAGTGGTAATAATTGCAAAGGACATGCTTTATGGTCTCTGAGTATAACACCACGGAACAAAAGGCCAATTCTGCCGATCACTATCTGTTTTCATGCTGATGATGAGTACACCTACGAGATCAGGGAATGTATTAAGGGCTTCTGCTAACATATTCCCTTCTGAATAAGGTAAGTCACATTCTCTCAAGTTATACTGGTAATTAAACTGAAAATATCAGGTGAGATTTAGGGGAAGGAGCTTAGCCTATACTGACTGTGGGACAACAGTGTCAAGAAAGGTTTATACTCAAACCTTCACGCGTGGATGGAAAATACAAAACAGTGCTTGCTAGAAAGGCTGTTTCTCATAGTAGGGGTGTAAAAAGCTCAGGAAAAGTTTTCTTCATCTCTAGGAAGATACCTGGGTGACATTTCTGTTTCTGCTACAGATGGGCGTAAACTCATGCAGGGAAACTCATAAAGGAAATGCCTTTTCTGCCTCAACATCAGTTAAGCTAGTGAAAGTCCAAATATTTTGTATTGCTTATAATACAGAAAGCACTCTCAGTCTGAAGTAGGCATAGAATATGGGGATAGGAGGCCAAAACCATGAAGGCCTAGATCAGGAAGTCATTTGACTTCATTTCATTCAAGTTCATAGCCTTCTTTTTTTTAATTTGTTTTTCTTATTGGTGTATTCCAAAAGTACTTAAACAGCTTATTTTGTTCTTAGCAGGAAAAAATCTTCTGATTCATTTCAATTTTCTAGCATAATATTTGGTCTGGAGATGCTTTTCCTGGCATTACCATTTCCATACCAAAGATCATCTGTTCCTTCTTGCTACCACTGAGAGGTTAGCACATTAGGCAGATGTTTCAAAAGCTTCCATGTTTATGTTTGGAGATAAGATTAATGTTGATTAGCAGCTTTACAACCACTTTGTTACTGATACGCAACAGGTAGCAGTAAGTTGCAGAAAACAAAAGCAATACAAAAAAAGCTAAACAACTCATAAGCTGCAGTGTTTTAGACTGTCCTAACTCTCAGGATGCTAATTTCCTTACAGCTTGTCCATCATATCCTCATGGTATCACACTTCTGAACTGTGATGGTCATTCAATGACCCTTGGCTGGAAAGCACCAAGGTTCAGCGGAGGTTCACCAATCCTTGGTTACTATCTGGATAAACGGGAAGCTAACCATCAAAACTGGCATGAAGTCAATTCTTCCCTTATTACCCAGACAATTTATACGGTTTGTACTTTTTAGTATTTATCTTTCTGTAGCTGATTTTTAATATTTCTCTGCTTTTGGCAGAGTTCTGCTTTCTTGCAGAGAAATTCTTTAAATACTTAGTACAACAAAATCAAGCCTTTCCATTGTGTATTTTGGAGTGCAACAAGCCTAAAAATTGGGGTAGAGAATCAATGCCATTCTCTGCTATGAAATACTAAAACCAATGAGGCCATTCAGATGAGGAAACTTTTGAATAAAAAGTTGTGAAGCACATTTTTCCCAAAGAACAAGATGAGCTATAAAATGCATCATAAATTATATTCATTAATGAGCACTGTATGTATCACCACTGCAATAACATGCAGAAAAAGGATGGGAGCATTTAGCAGGACAGATGACTGTGCTGTCTGTAGAACTGGAGACTTGTAAATGAAATGGAGATGGGCTGAGAACAAATGTAACTGTCCCTGTTCTTACTCTCAAAATCTGCCTTCAGCTGGAAAGGGAAGTATATTAATAAACCTAGCATTATGCCTCATCACCTCCTTTCCAGAGCACCAGAGTGATGTATTTAGTTTTGAAATAAATTACTTCTGCTTGTGCTTTACATTGTACCAAATGTTTCTTAAAAGAAGAAAATTTTGATGTGAACTTCAATGAGAAAAGGTTTGGATAGGATATAGCAATTAATCATCCTGATAATTAATTATATTAAGTTAAAAAAACAGATTTTATTCCCAAACAGTTCTTAAAATTATTTCTTCAGGTCAGCAACTCTCCTATAAAAGTCAGGGAATAAGTAAGTCTTTAGCAGGTATTTGATGCCAAAGTAGAAAATAATGCTGCAGATGAAGTCAGGAAGAATATTTTGTGCACAGAAGGCAGCCAGCAATACTCAGGTTTATGTATACTTGTGAGTGAGTTTATAACTGGCATCTCTGACATAGCAGATGGAGCATGGATGTTGAGAAATAAAAAAGGGCGGGTAAGATAGGCATGAAAGAGCAATACTAAGCAATGCTTTCCAGAAATTTTCATTTTTTCATGCATTTGTAAACAAATGAGTAACGCAAATTAGGGAAACCATTCAGAGTTTAATTAATTGGATATTTAAGTCTCAGTCCTGCCAGTAACTGTATTTCTGCCCAAAGGTGCATCTTTATACATTTGTTTGAATGACTGGAATCTGAAATACTGATGGGAAATAAAAGCGAGACAGCTTTTAGTAGCACAGAGTGTTTTATGACATACTGCAAGCAGAAAAGGCCCTGAGATATGCAGTACAGCACTGGGAAATGAGTAAAGGTTTAATCCTCTCTGATTAAAGAATTCTATTGGAACCCCACAAATATTCTTTCCCTTAATAACACGGGATTTCAAAATCATTTTTACAGGCTGAGCTGTTATTCTCTCTTGTGAATCACACTGTATAGCTCTCTATCTTCAGAAATTTCTGTCTAAATTGTGCTAGTGCCTGACTTTTCCTAGCTTACCTTGCTTGCTTTGGTCTTCGATTTGGTGCTGACCCATCATATGTTTGTTACCATTAAAAGAGTCACACAAAATCTTTTTTTTTGTCTCACATTTTCATGGAGAATATAGTTGCAGTTTATTTATTCATGAAAATCTCAAACTCTTCAGTGTCTCCACTAAAATCCTACCCTCAGCTGCCTCTTTCTCTTGAGACATATGATTAAATATAACTTCAGGAAAATTATGCAGAGGACTGAGGTGTAGAAGACTTGCTTATTGAATTTAGGTGGTTTGGAAGTGGAAACATAGAAGAGGGCTGCTACCATGAGGTGCTCAGTGTGTCAAGAAGTTCATGCCTTATAGCTGGTCTACCTTGACCTCAAAGTCTGAGATGGTGATGTTGTGATGGACTCATAAGTCAGAGTTCATTTACCAGAGACATTTGAAGAGGTATAGCACGGATTCTGGTCATCCCATTTCCCGTGCTTACTTCCTCACTTTGTAATGGTAGTTAATATTAAGAGAAGGACACATTCAAGACAGAAAAAAGTACCGAATCTTTCCTGGAGTTATTTCCACGAGCTATGAAACCAATTGGATTGGCTTTTCCTTTAGTTTCCTATTGTTTTCCTTTCTTCTGTGGTCTGTGCACTATGACCTCTTTAGACCAAGCATCATTTGAACTCTTGCTTAAGTGAATGGCTTATGAATAGCCGTTTATTGGCTATTATAAGCAAATTATGGCTTTTGAGATATTGATTTTTTTTTCTCCAAAAGGTGGAGGATTTGACAGAAGATGCCTTCTATGAATTCAAAGTTGCTGCTGCAAATCTGGTTGGAATAGGTCAACCTTCAGATCCCAGCGAGCATTTTAAGTGTAAAGCCTGGACTATGCCAGAACCTGGTAAGTCTATTAGTTCCTAATGAATTTCAATTCCGTGTAAACTCCTTAAAACACAGTCAGTGCAATGTTCCAGCCAAACTCTGCTGGATGTCTTTTGGTTAATTTATGCCATATTACCGGTTGAGGTTGCCATTGCTTCTGAGGTCTACTGTTAAAAGTCACCTCCGCATCCCCACAGATGACATTGGATGTCCTGGGAAGCAGGCGACCTTTACTTAGCTTGCTGAGTGTCTCCTCCTTTCACTGCCCACATCAGCTCAGAGCAGAAAGTCTTCAGCATTTAGTCTACATTTTTGTCTCTATCAGCTCTTCACCCCCAGCCCTACAAGCTCCACTTCACACTCACCACCTGTACAACATAGAGGCATGTCTGCACCATTGCTGCAGTCTATTAAGAATATACCTGGAGTTTCAGACTCCAAAACTGTTGGTTTTGGTCATAAATAAGACACAGCAGGGCCCTATTTCTTGACAGAGGCAACTAGCACAATATAGCTCACACTTTGCAGCTCAAGTCTCCCAGTCTCAACTAGTGTACCCTTATTCATGTGGTTCCCCTAGACTGTACCTAGGTGTTACGTGAGAGACTATTATTAGCCAGGTGTTAGAACAAATGTGCTAACAAACATACAGTAGGAATGGCTGTGTGCCAGGACTCAAACCTGTGTTTAGGTTGTCTGTCATTTAGCAATGCAGACGTAACTGAAGACCGTTAATTGCAATGCTAACTCTGTAAAATTTTCAAATAAGAAGTATTGTGGATTCAGGACCCCTACAAAAGGAAATTAAACTTTAGTCTACCTCATGTGAGCATATGCATTTGTGCCTAAATGTTAGACATTAGGAATTGGTTCCTCTCAGTAATGCTTCAGTTCTGTAAATAATCTATGAAAGGGCTTTTGAAGGCCCACCATGTTTTGTAACACCCTCACTCATGCTGAGCAACACTTTTGCTGAAGCTGTTTCTGATGTCTGGTACTGATTTGCCTAAACAAAGTGTGTCACAGTACAGCCCATAATAAAAACACAGGCACCTATCACTTTAATATATTTCTACCTTCTTTTCTCCAAAATGCTGTAAAATACTCCTGTGTTGTTAAATCGAATTCTATTTATGACATTGAGTTTCGGTATGCAATTAAGGATCCATTCTAATACTTGTTTATGTCGTCAGGAGTTGTCCAACACCTACACACATCTGTTTTGTGCCTAAGTGTTCATGCAGTTATTTTCTCACTAAAGAAAAAAAAACATCTATCACCTAAATCTGGTTTTGTAAAACTGTCGGAATTTTTAGTGTTTTCAAAAAGGTATAATTAGCATAAGAGAGCAAGAAAATTTCAGTTTTCTTTTCTATGTTGTAAATAAAAAATAATTATTGCCCAGAGCAAGAAACAATTCAGTAAGATCATGGAATCATTTACTAGGAAAGACTCTCAAATGTCATCTAACTCAACTGCTTGCCCACATGCAGGATGAACTCTATACCTGTTTCATTGACAGAGGCTTGTGTAATCCAACCTTAAAGATTTCTACCCATAAGAAAGACTAGTTTCTTTGGAAGTATCTACTCCTAATCTTACTATGCCTACAGTTTCAAAGTTTTTCTAATATTCCTGAATCTTTCTTCCCGCAGCTTAAGCCTGTTTGCTTCTTTCCCTATCCACCAAAGACATGAAGAAGAGACTATTCTTTTCCTCTTTGCAACAGTTTTTCTATGTGTTTAAAGATTTTATCAGACCCCTAGCTTTCCCCTTAAGTTGACAAAAACCACTTCACACAATCTTTCCCCATAGATCATGGATTCTCTATCTCTAAATAAACATTATTTTTGCTATTTGACCTTTTCCTAGTTAGTTGATGTCTTTCTTGAATGGCAATGCACAAACTGGGGACATTATTTCAAATAAATTTTTTTCAGTGCTGAGTAGAGAAATAGTGACTCTGCATCTCCTACAATTATCTGCCTGTTTACAAATCCCCTTTATTTGTTCTTTTTTTTTTTTTTTTAATTGCCCTGCTATGTTAGGTTCCAAGCTCACTTCTTTTTAATGCCCAGATTCTTTTCTGCAAAACTACTTGTCAGAGAGTTGTTCTCCATGTTTTCTAACCTGATTTTCTCTGAGTTGTCTTAGGTCTTATGTCTCATGTCTTAGGTTCTGAATTTAATGACGTGGCAAAGCTGTCAATAGCAAAATGTTTAATCTCCTGACCTTAACTTCTATTATGTTAATTACATTTTCTTGTAATTTTGTAATATTTAGTATAAATGCATCATTGGTGGAACAATTATTTTTCTTAAAGAAAGGATCTGTGATTTATACTCTCTACAGTGTTTTCAAAACATCAGTGAAATTGCCTAGTGTGTAAACAAGTGAAGATTATCCTTCATTTTAAATGATATATAAAGAAATAAAATAAAAGGCACTTTCAGGAAATGAAGACAGTGAAATTTTCATTTTCATAATGAACAACCTGACCTTTCTACTCCTTGGCTGATTATATTGTTCTCATTATGAAACTAGTTCAACAGAGTATTGCATTCTTCCCGCTTAAAAAAAAGAAAAACGCAAACAAACAATCCCCTCATCCCCTCCAATAGTCAAACCTGTTAAAATATTTCAGAAGGTTTTTTTAGAATAAATTTTTAAACAATGGCATAGCAATAATGAAAAGAAATAATTGAGATTTAAAATTGAGAGAAAGAGGCTGACCCTCTTTCCTGTCTTGCTAAGGATATTGAAGACTAATGCAATGTGACTGCAATATACTCCTGGTGTCAATGAAATATTCTTCCACCTTTTGATATGGAGTGGAGGTTTCCTTAGAAAGGCCAAAACCCTTTGCAAGATTTCCAGCATGAGTGATGGATTCCTTGCCCGGAGCCCATAATTATTTTATCCTTCTGCAGAACTCCAGTCTTGCCTATCTCTGTAAGCCTCTGTGAGTTAGCAATGATAGCTAATGAATTATTTTACATGACTTTAAAAAAATGAAATGTCTGT
>VXAK01015121.1:0-10407 GCA_013399435.1 Arenaria interpres
AAATAAATAAACATATATATTTACACTGCCTTGCTTGACACTCAGTGTATGAAATTAAGTATTTAAAAGACTTTGCATCTTGGGAAAATAGAGAAACACGCCAGAAAATATAGAATATTTCAGAAAACAAATTTCTAATGTGTGCTATTTAGTGTAATGTTATGCCTGTTGGACAAAGATTTGTTTCAGGCCATGGTATGACTGTATCTATGATTTTATAGTTTATACATCACTAGGTAATTATCCAAATAACTCTACATGGTGTTTATTGTTATCTGAAACTAAGATTCTGTTCGCTTTTAAAACTTAAACATTCATAACTGGTCTTACGTGTATTTAATTATGTCCTAGACACATTCCTGATTTCAGTAGGAATACTAGAGTTGAATGAAATTTGAAGTTTCTGTTGTGTGTTATATTAGAATATATTTTGAACAGTTAGTTTAAACAAACTGATGTATGTTATAACTGTCTACACTTTTCTTTCCCGGCATTTCTCTGTTCTGCTTTGTTATGGCAACCACAGTTACAATTGACTTCTGCAAAACTGGTTAAGTGTAGCCATCCATTCTTCCCTCTTCTATTTGTGTTCTTAATTTTGCACATAAAGAAGTGACTTGAAGAACAGTAGCGAGGATAATTAGACTTAGTGATGACCTGTTATCTTTTGCTGACTTACGGCCTGAAAATCATAAATTTGATATTGAAGGTGTCCGATATAAAGACAAAGGAAAAAATTATTATTAGTCATTTTAAGAGAGTGGGGACTTGGAGTGAACTTATCTGAGAAATTTTTTACTTTGAATTGTAGAATAGAGAAGCAAGCTCCAGAGGTTTGATATGTTTTTAGTTATGTCACACATCTTGTTCTTGTTCGATAGAATGTGTTAGATAATTTTAAAATATCTAGAATTCTTTTATTTCTCTACAGGTTTTTCCCTCCGTGCTTTTTTCATTTTCCCCTTCAAATCAAAATTGGGCCTGTGGGAAATTCAAATGTAGAAGCTTGTTATTTTGTCCTCTTTCAACTTAAAAAAGTCCAACCCCAAGGCTTTTGGTTTCATTGAATTTGTAAGCCATAAAGAACCATGTTCCCACATGGAGAAGGAGAGAAAAAAGAGAAAAAGAAACAAGAGCAGAGCTAACTGTTAGTTTATACTATAAAATAAATTTCTGATTTGCCAAAATTTGTAGGTCTTGTATGAAAGTGCTTTGAGAAGAAGTTACAAATTGAGTAATGAAAACACAGCCAAAAACACTCAAGATTTTTGTTGTCTTTAAGGCCATTCTGGGACCTTTTCCCAGTGTCTTAGGCTGTTTCAGAGCCCAAATGTGAACTTCTTTTTTTATTATGTGTTTATTGAAAATAACAGACATTGGTGCCACTGTATATTATGAATGTTCATGTGCATTGAACCAGAGGAGGGATTTTTTTAAGACCAGCGCTATAAGAACATGTCTTGATAGTAGACATTATAATAGACATTTCTATTGTATCTCTGATGCTGAACATGCAATTTCAATAAGGGGAACATTATATTGTTAGAATCAATTTGGTGTTTAAAGTTAATTGATGACACACATGAAAAAACAACCACAAAAAACCCCACAAACAAACCAAAACCCTATTGTGGAATGACAGAAAGAGGACAAAAGGCAGAATCAAAATGCTGCCTTACTCTGACTTCTCACTAAACTCTTAAAGCAGAGATATGCAACGATGACTCCTCAGTATGGTGTAGGGATTTTTTTGTTCCCTCCAGCTATATTAGCCACAGGAGATGACCTGCTGTGTGCTACACGTGTTGCGCAGCTGTTGCTTTCCGAGGTGATCACCCCTGGAGAAAATGTGTACCTTGTGGTTACATTTTAAATCTCCATTAACTCAGAATCGATTCCCATTGGAAGCAAACCTGAGGATCCCCATGTATCCTAACTTCCTATTTTCTGTTGCATAGCTTAGTATATTGCTTGTGATTTGTGAATATGCTCTGCTACATCATGTACCGTATCTTATAATTGAGCAAATTAGAACAAAAAAAATAGGTCAACGTATCCACTATGGAGGTTTAACACTTGTTAGAAAATCCTTATGGTGTAAGGTCGCTATTGTGTCTGCTGAAAAGTACCATAAGGCTCAGCAGAGCTTTAGCTGGGTATCTTTAAGCAGAGTTTTTACTATGGAGAGAGCCATAGTATTTTATTTAACATGTATATTTTAAATCTCTGAAGAGTATCACAACCAAATTAATTTAAATTATGCCTTCTTTTATATCAGCAGTGATTGTTGGATTGAAATCTAGCTTTAAAGTGTTGCTTTTAAATTCTATATTTTGAACAAATAACTAAATGTTTGCATATTTATTTTACTCTTATTGGAAGGTACAAAAGAAGCACCTGATATTAACTATAAATTGATTATTAAATTACCATGTTCTTCAAGAAAGATGACTGAACATGAAGAAAAGTTTGGACTTAATGTGTTATAGTATTTACCATTGTCTTAGCTTTGATATAAATTCAAATACAAAATTTAATGTCTCTGCACAAATTATTGCATTTTTAATTATTGTCTTCTGCTGATGGTAGATCTGAAAAGAAATTTGTTCTGGCCTCATCAGCTTGCTGATGTAGGTTGCTTTCTGCTAGACTGTGATTCTCTATTTCTTAATATCCTTTATTCTCCTGGCAAGGACCTGCAAATGCTGCAGTTCCCTCCCTAAAAGTGCAGACCCTGCATGGTTTAGGAGAGTTGGAGCTGGTGTGCGAATTTTCTGCAGTAGTCAGTTGATTTCAGTTGTCCTGATCAAGGCCTTCTGATTCCATGCTGGAAAAGCAATAATACAGTAATAGGAGCAAAATTAAAATTGTCTAGTGAATCATGAGCTTCGAGTACACAATAAGTCACTAAATTTCTTTTTACAACAAGCTGAGATTGCATTATTTTAGTTAGCCTTTACACCTTGAATGGAAATGGCAACACTGTGATTAATTGCAAGAAAATAAAAAATTTACAGATTTTGTAAAATTGGTTTTTTGCCATTTTTTGGTTAATATTTTTGTAAAAAGGTACAAAGCTACAAATTCAAAAAATCAAATCCAATACATGAAAACTCAAGATCTCCAATCGCAATTGTCAGCTTTTGTGGTAACAATCTTTTGCTCTTGGAGCAAAATATAGTGAAACAATGAAGGTTAGACAACATTAAAATTTCCTTATAAAAACGTCCTTAAATCTGGGTAACTTAAACATATCAACATATTCAAGGAACAAGTTTGAATTTCACTTTGTATTGGATATTGTAGTTAGGTCTGTAGTTTCTGTTCTTTGGTTGAATATGAACAATTTGAACTTGGAGCTATGATACAAAAAAAGAATATTGCTGTTAAATGATATAAAGAAAGAAGACTGGGTGTACGGTATAGTTGTGTGCTTGGAACAAAGAAAAAGAATATTCTGTAAGGTATATACGAGACATGCTGGATGTTTTCTCCAAGCTGTGTAGGATTGTGTTTTATTTTTAATGGAGCATGACCTGTATTAAAAGCCTTTGTATTTTGATGAAAGCTAAGTTTATATGCGACAGAATTTATCATCATTGTAATTTTTGCTTAAAACTGTCTGAAAACCCTTTTTCTAACTTTGAGTTTAAACTCTAAGATTGCCTCATTATCTCTTCATGAGACAGCTGAATTCTCTTCAGTGTCTTTTTTTTAGATGATATATTTGCTAGTTCTTACGCAGGAGACATCCTACTTGGAGTTCAGTACTTCAGTGACTGAATAAATCTCAGTAGTATCATGGAAAACCAAATACTTTTCAAACTGAGCAGGTAAATACATTATAACTAAAGTACTAGCTAATGGGAAAGGCTGAAGACATGGTAGCTTCTTTCCATCAGGTACTGCAGATTTCTTAGAAAACAATAGTACTTGGTCTTTTTAGGGTCTTTGCAACAGGCATTTTGTCTGTCCTTTTCCTGTCCTATGATGGTTCATCCTGACTTCATGGGGCTATTTTATTTTACTTTTTTAGAAGCAACTTACCAAAAAAAAAAATAATTGTTTTTATAAAAGGTTTATTGAGGAGGGGGGGAGGGGATTTAAAAATTGAGTAAATTCAGTTTGATCTTCCTGGCCTTCCATGTTTTATACAGAAATATGTGAGGTGTTTTCTTCCATCCTTTCTTTCTGTTATTCTGATTTTGAAAAGTAAATGCTAGAATAATAAATAGAATATTTAAAGTGAAGGTTAAGGGGCTGGAGTTGATGGGGTCGCTCCGGCACTCTTTGATGCTGCAGAATGGAGTGTTGTGCAGGGGCTACACTTGAATCATGCTGCCGCTTCTGCCTTTCTTCTTTGTGTCCCTTTCTTCTCATTCTTCTTGTCCTTTCTGATACCATTCGGGTAATAGCGAGGTTCTGGCTTTCTGGGTCTACTACCATTTCAGAAGTCTGGAGGAGAGCAGTGTAAAGTGTGATGACTGTCCTGGGTGGAGCATTGCTAGTGGATTGCCTTCTGGAGGAATTTTCAAGTTTCTGCTTAGATTTCTCACTGTGGCCCAGGCTCCAGATAGAGCTCACAAGGATGACCAAATCCTAAAAATGACGTTTTCTGTAATCTTTTCAGGGAAATACTAATAAAAGCCTAAAGCAGATTTCCACACCCCCACCCCCTCCAGTGGGAAAAATTCATTTCAAACTCTTGCCAAATTCATAAGAGAAGGTGGGCAACATTACCAGTAAAGACTGTGGTTGCTGGCTGAGGGACATAGTTAGGGCAGTAGAGTTGACTATATGCTGATCATCTTTGAGGACTCCAGAGGAAAAGATGGAGAATAAGAATTTTCATGATTTAGTAAACAGAGAACATGGGAAACAAAAATTAGAATGTGATGAATGAATAAGCCAGCAACAAATAGGCCTAACTGCCTAAATATCGAGGGTTTTGTATTCAAGCACCATCAAAGTCTTTGTGTGCTGAGGAAAATTACACATAAGGGAACGTTGCCCATAGATCTGTGGTGTTACTTTCATGCCAAATTGCTTCTGTGTGTGCATCACTTGCTGACCAAAAAACAGTGCAGAAATCATTGGAACTTCATGTTACAGCAGTGTCCAGGGTCTATATAATTTTTGTCTTATTAGAAAAATGGTTCATTTGTTCTATAAATCATTTAGCACGTTGCAGAAGCTTTCAGCTACATGAACTAAATCAGTTCATATTATGGAGCAGCAGAAGAACGTGACATTGCAGCAGGTCTGGCAGAGTATGTATCAATGAGATATTGATCTAGTGTGATAGAGACAAGCTTTGCTAAAATGGAGTCAAGAATAGGAGAATTAACTTCATATTGCAGTATTGGTTGAAATTATACAAGATGTTGAAAAAATTGGTAGTAGTACTGGAGACAGGAAAGCTTTAGGATTTTCCTTGTCTCTATTACTTTGACCATTTTGATTCAGGAGAGAGAGATGTGTCTCATTTTTGGGTACCTATAGAGCTAAATACTATGGGATTTTATTATTATTCTTCTTCATTATTTTGTTATTACTGCGTGTAGAGTGGGGCTGAGAGTTTAGCTGTGTGTATTGGAGCTTTAGAATTGCCCACTCTTTGGGAACCAGGAGTCACTAACAGCAAAACAAATGTCTGTCAGAAAATGTTGATTTCCTGAACAAACTATATTTTCTTCAAAACACTTCATGTTCTACAAAAATTCTTCTAAACTGACAGAAATGTTCCGTTCTGAATGGTTGTGGAATGCTTATGGTTGCTTTTTCCTCCTACCCTCACAAAGGCTCCTGGATCCTAGACCTGTTGATTCTGCCTGACGTGTCCCACAGGGCAGGACACCCCATGCTTTGGTGAAGTCTGATGAGCCTCATGGCTTGTGTTTGTCATCAGCTTCCTTGCACAGCTACTGTAGCATCTGCACTTCCAGGTTCTGCACTTAGAAGTTTTTGCCAACGTGAAGTTACAGAGTGAGAAACCTGCTGGGGAAAAATGTCAAATAGTTAAGAAAGATGGCTCCTTTTAGCATATTAGTCTGTCCTATTGAAAAGTAAAATAATAATGAAAAAAAAGGGACTAAAAAATGAAGAAAAATTATTGCTGTCATATTTTTTGTGTAGTAACATGGTGGCTTTCTATTTAAGGACAGAATCAGGATTTATATGTGACTTGTGATGATGTAAAAAGAAAGTTCACACAAGAATGGCAAAGAACATAAATCTAAAATACCTTAAAATTAGTACGTAATTTCTGAGAAAAATAAGTCTGTGGTGGAATGTTCTTATACCTGAGAACAAATCACAGTTTTATTCTGAGATCTGCTGCTTTTCTCAAAGAAATGAATCATTGAGGTATCTAACTAACTGCCTTCCAGTCAGGTAATGAGGACTGTCTTGCTGCAGAGAGAAAGCAGCAAACATCAGCCACAACTGGTACTAAAGCCTAAGCTATTAGATTTAACAAAGAAGGGCATCCTTCTTTGGATGCCCTTACTATGGATACAAGGCTCTCCTTGTATCCATAGAAGACTCACTGGTTTTCACATTGCAGGCCAATGTAGCTTTGTTTTTCTTCATCTTTTCTAAGAGAGTTATTTTGCTCTCTGCATTACTCATGAGGAATAGTTAGTGTTTCAGTTTACACAGCTTGTCAGCTAGTCTAGAAAATGAATCTGAGTAAATGTAGAGCTATTGATTACTGCTATTTTATTGTTGCTGTTTTTAAAGTAAAACTCAGTGATGGAAGTTCTCTGGGAAATGAATGACAAGTGAACCCTTGTGATTAAACCTTTACAGACTGATGTAATATTTAAATTAGGAAAAATGTGTTTTTCTGGGAAATAAAAGACAGTGCCCAACTGCTGGAGGAAGAAATTTGCTGATGGTCGATATGCCAAGCCTTTGCTTTGGGTCATGCTGATGTCAATCATCTCCTAAGGTGAAGGCCAAACTTAATCTAAGTAATGATGCTAATGTGTTTTATGTTTAGCCCTGTGGGGTTTTCTTGCTTTTGAGTCAGAATTAAAAAAACATAGCCATTATGTGTGAGAGACAGAAATTGTCCCTGCTGTCTTTTATGGAAAAGATGCCTGAATAAAAGTCAAGAGAGGTTTTCAAAAGCAAGAAGGAAACACAGCTCCACAGCTTCTCAGGTTCTCTTGCATAAGCAATTTTTTAGCATTTCCTTTTAATGCAAACATTAAATGCATGCAAGAAAAATTATTTACAAATCAAATGCTGTTAAATTTAATCTAAAAATATTAAGAAAAACTAAATTAAGTCTTTTTTTAAGAATAAAAATTGTGAATTATATGGACTCTTCTAGAGGACTATAACAGCACATTCTGTTTTATCCATGATTGAGTAACAAGGTAAATATCTCCTGTCCCCTAGCTGCTGTAAATCTCAGTAGTTACATGTGGATGCATCTTTATTATATTTAAATCCTGACTTTAGAGCAAGAGAGTGAAAGCTTTAGAGAAAAGCATGACTATAAGGGAGAAACACTTTTGATAGACACAAGAAGTATTTCCTACTTGGAGTATTGTTGTAGTAACCTGTGAAAATGAATTGGGTGTATGTCTAGTAGATCCAGCTCCTGTATATCTTTTTTACGTCTTTTGCTTCTGTGTCTCACATCTGCTAGCCCAATTTTGCAAAATCTTTTGCACCCCAAAGTTGCAAAGAGTTAGTTTACAATTAATGATTTTTGAAATAAAGGCTAATGAGAACAAGCATACTGATTTGATTCTGTACCTCACTAGGTTTATTCAGTGTTCCATCCACTCCATCCTATCTCCTCCTGTGAATGCCTGACTATAGGATCTCTCTTTGACCTAATTATTGCATTGCTTGAGAAGTATCCGTCTTTGTTTATAGCTCTCTTTCTGTTCTTTTATTCAATAGGGATAAAGGTTTAAAAACAGAGCTCTTAGTCTGAGAAGAATGACTGTGCCATACCTGTTGTGTTACCTCCAAGAGTTTGATTACAGTCCTTTTTGTTTAAAAGATCAATTTGCTGTATGTATTGTGAAAACTATTACATTTTATAGACAATTTCTGATTAGAAGAATTCCTTATAAATAGATCTTGGCAGATTAAAAATTTGGTGTCAGAAATGCTTCTTTTCAAACCACTTTTTCCTCTCATTTTTTATAATTTTGAGCTGTTGATGTTACAAGTGACGTGACCAGATATTCCGTTACTTTAAGCTTAAATTACTGTAAAAACTAACTTCCTTGAAAAATTGAATTCATGCTGAAAGCTACCAGCATGCATGCAGTCAGTTCGCGGTTTGCTGCTCTTGCTGCATTAGCTGTGTGGTCAGCATCTGACATCAACCTATAATTAGCCCTTGCTTATTTGATGTTCTTAGATATTCATGTGGATTAGCTTTTTATGGCACAATCATTTTGTCTCACACTTTAGAAGAAAAGCCAGAAACAAAGTATTTGGCAATAATAATCAGTTACTCTAAACCATAACTTTTTAAAACATCTCAGTCAAGTTGAAGATGTTTTTGTTTATGTCTGTGTCTAACTAACTTAAAGCTATATGCAGCTTGGTGTCTATACAGTGGTAGTGATAGAAGCTGGAGAAGTGATAGAAGCACAAGAAACTTTGTGTGTCGCCTTTACTCAAGACAAAATTTCCATGAAAAGACGTGATATGTAGATGTGCGTGTGTATCCTTATCTAAACTCAGCTTTTATTATCCTTAAAGCCAAAAGAATTTGGTGCTAGTGCTCTGATGAAATCTCTACTAGAGTTAATCGTTGGGAGGAAAGTACTGAAAACAAAAGTCTCATTTGATGGTCACATTCTGGGAATAGCTATGGAGTGTGTAAGCACTTACCTGAACACGCTAATGTGCAAAAGAACACATTCTGTCTGAGTGCCAAATGTGGCTATCACTTATTTTGAAACCAAGGCTTCAAAACTTACAGGAAACACGTACTTAAGAATATGAAAAGTATACGGACTTGTAAGAACTTGTAAGATTAAATAGTTCAATATAGAGAAGAGGGAACTTCCTCAAGGAAAGAAAGTATGGTAGCACCACTCAAGGACTGTACTTCCTACTGAAATTGTTTGCAACTTTATGAAATCAAAAGCTAATTGATTGTATTCAGTGATCCTTTGTGATAATGTCAGCTTAAATGGAGGAAAATAACTGGTTAAGGAGAAGTATGTGTTTGTGATTGCAAGGTGGGGCTGAGTAAATGGGATAAAAACATTTAGGAAACAGCAACAGCTTGAGTTTGATATGTTTTTTCTGTATGTACAGCTAAACTGAAAACATCACAAAGCAAGAAACAGAGAAAATTCTCTTCTGGAAAGAACTATCAAGTTCTCATAGCAGTGGTTTTTAATTGCTCACTTGTGTGAAACCCTGAGTGCTCTGTGTTGGAATGGTAATGACTTTTACAGCAGTGGAAATGTTCAGTACACTGCACTATGAAGATTTTTATTTCTGCCTCATTTTTGCAAGTAGTGCACAGTAGAATATTCCTGAATACAAGAAAATGGATGAGACGTGGTGATATATGCAACATGTTAGTAAAAAACAGACTGTATGAATTTTAAATGAAATGCAAATTTAATTCATTATGCATGATGGATAACTATAATATTTGCGGAGATGAAGTTTCTAGTAAACCTTATTACATGCTGAATTTTGGGCATCAAGATACTTGTGCTCTTCTCCAGGGGGACTTTGTTATAGTTTCTTTCCTTGTGTAGTTTGATTTTTTTGACCTTGTAAACATAAATCAGCAAACAAGATGGCACATATTGACAGAAAGTGAATTAATGAATTTATTTGGATATTACTGCAGAATTGTCCCAAATGTTGTGGTTTGTTGGGTTAGACAGAAGGAAAACGTTCCTGTGTCTATTGCTGCATTTGGTAATTTTTTCATAGTTTTCAAGGATAAGATGTTTATCTGGTTTGGGTGGACTTTTTTCCCCCTACAGTTATTTTCAAGCAATAATCCATAATCACACTAAACATCTGGTGAAACCAAACAGATCACAGATCTGTCTCTCCAGACCAAAGTACTCTCCTCCTGTTTAAATGTTAATTTTGGCTTGTTTGTCTCATATTTTTTAATAGCTGTCTAGTATTAATCTCATGCTCACCACAGCACAAAGAGGGTTGCTCTTAATCTTTTAATTATTTGATCAGTTAAATCCCTTCCTGAACTTGATCCTGGCAATGCATTATTAGAGCCATAGTGTTCCCAGGGTCTTAAGGGAAAAATGGGAAAATTGTCAACTGTATCCCAGACACCACAGTTTCATCCCAAATACTTCTTATTCTGGAGTTTATGCCACATATCAGAGGCCATGTGTTATACTCCTTTCTTGGTGAATGCACTCGTTGGGCAAAAGC
>VXAK01015121.1:10444-28378 GCA_013399435.1 Arenaria interpres
GTCCTACAGCAATGACTTGGAATTTCCCAATAAAATACCTGGAATATGTAGGAGTATGTTGTTACCTTTTTTTCTATGTTTAACTTTTAAATTCTGATAATTTCCTGACAGACTAATGGACTGCCTGAGCATGAGAAATCTGACATTACAAAGCATAATAATTACAATTTGACAAATTCTTATGTAGGGGTTATATTGCTTAATATGACTGATTTCCATAATTATGAAATTATGCTGGAGGTTAGTTGCTGATCATTTTCTGCTTCATGTGAAAAATGTTTAAGCTGTCTGAAAAAAATATTGGAAAGCCAGTAAGTGAGGAAAAAAAAATTATAGTAACTCAAGACAATATCGCTCCAAGGAATAAAACATTGTATATATATATTTAAAGCATAGAAATTTTATGTATATTTATACACACACATATATATGTTTACCTACTTATGTACAAGAAGGGTCAGTCTCATTCAGTGATAAGTAAGAAATGAAAGAGCTTTGCAGTAGTAACAGATTGGAAAATTAATTATTACTTAGTAGAGAAGTAAAGTATATGCAGGATCTAATTTTTTTTAAAAGTATTATAATTCCAAGCCTTGTGCACAAGAATACAATTCTCACAAGTAAATTTTTGAGTACAAATGACTTCAGTTTCAGGCTCTTCTTATGTAAAAAAAATTCTTCGTGGTGGTGTTAACAGAAGCTAGAAACCTTCTATTTTCTTTTTGGAAACTGAAGGATTATTTATTTATCCAGGCACCCATTTTGGGGGGATTTTTTTGCAAACACTTTCTGTCTCTTTTCTGTAATTCCAAATTAGTTTCAAATTTGTTGCTCTATGTATAGTTACTTAAAGGACTCAATAAGTTCATTACAGGAGAATAGGAATGGATAAAAGTGACTGTGATCAAGTGGGATGGTAACAGGGTCTTCTCTTAAATTGTCTTCTGCTGCTGCTATGATTTATTTTTACTTTGGGATTAAGTGATCTAACCTCAAAAGAGTAATCGTGCTACTCCGAGGACACAGCCTTTAGAGAGAATTAGAGCATTACACAATGGCATGAGTTTGTATCATTTGGGAGAAAATATGGATTCATGCTTAATGAATCATTGTTCAAACCAGGATCAGAGTAATATAACTATGAAGTTGAAACTAAGAACTAACATCTCAGCTTTTTACTGCTTGAAAATATTTGCAGACTAACCAGGAAAACTCCCCTAGTGTCTGTAAATGGGCAAAATTCCAGACAATGTTTTCCAATGTTGCTAGCATGGAAACTCAGCTAATTCCTATCGGAAAAAAATAGCAAGATCTAGTACCCGTCAGTTGTTTCCAATAAATCTGTTGACATCTCAAAAAAAATTAATATTTGAAAAAAAGGTTTTTTTCCCCCTTTCTAAATAAAAATAAAAAGAAAATTGGCATTTATAGACTAATTCTCATACCAGCTATTTAACTGTTAAAAAACTTATTTTAATGGGTCCTCAGTCAGTTAGAAGATTGGATTCTCCTTTATCATTATTGTTTTCACATTAATTACTGACAGATGTAAGCTTTTCCAAGTCTTTGCACCATCAGAAAATTTGGTAGCTTTGGCAGTCTTTGCAACCTTAACACTTTCATAGAGTTTTGTGGGGAATTAGGAGATTGACATATTTTTCCTTAGATTCATCCTAAAAGCAGATGTTAGTTTGTATTATATTTTTTGCTGCACAACGGTGGCAATAAATATCTTTATTATCATCCATAAAGTCCAGGTCTGGAAGACCTGTTCTCTTCTTAATTTATACTCAGCTGGAATTAGAGGGGCTCTAATAAACAGATTCAAAGTTTACAATTTTGATTCATAAAATGATTAGGCAGTTTGTGTGTACCTAATAGAAATTCTGTGTCATCCTTTATAACAATTAAGTGCTAGGTTATTATTTTTTCTTAAAAGGTGTACAAGTATAAAAATTAAAACATATCCATTTTCTTACAAAGAATTTGTTGGAGTTGACATTATGCTGCGTTTCATTGTCATGGAGAACTCTTGCTCTTCTGTCTAAATCCAGAGGTACATTGCTGGGGTATTTCTTAGAAGAATCCATGATATGCATTAAATCTCATTATTTTGGCTCCTACTTTTCAGGACTGATTTAATCCTGAACTTTTCAGGAGTAGTCATCCAGTCCTAAAATAGGCTACGGCTTTTAACCTCTAGTGTTTATTGACCAGGCGACATTTATACTTGCTTGTCTGTCCTGGTTTTTGAATAGAGAGAAGAGTTCATTTGAAACAGTCATTTTGCCTTTGTCTTTTTGCCTGTCTTGGTATTTCCATCTGGGACTTTGATTCCCTTCTGGTGGAAGTTTGCACTTGCCATAGGGTGGTCTTGGTCTCCTGGGATTTGTAGGTCAGGAAAACAGTGTCACAGTCTGAGATATCCATGTACCTTCAACCCATCCTTGTTTTCTCTGTGTGCTTAAAATACATTTGACCTATAAGACTTTCCTTATAAAATTTTGTATTATTACCTCTAAAACACCCAACTCCGATGGCTTTGTAAAGTGGGCTTATTAATTGGATTTGAAATTGATTATGCATTGGACTTTTGTCTAATGAACAAAACTAGATGGAGTTACCTAATATACATTTGATAGCCAGGCTGATCATCTGTAGTTTAACCTGATAAATCATTACCAAGCAGGTCTTTGTTTTGCAATTAACTCACTGCTGATTAGTAAGGACTAATGCACGTACAAGTCTAATTGGGAAGCTCTCTGGTTTCTGCTGTCATATGAGGTGGAATGTGCATGCTGCACAGCAGATTGCTGCAATTATTTTAGTTTTCTCTGATGCTACTTAAAGCTGAGCCTGATCGTTGCCTTAAATACTATTTAATCACAGCAGTAGCTAAATAAATAACAAGAAGTGGCTTTTAGTGGAATGAAAACGTCTACATGCATATGTATCACTCACTGAATTTTTGCCTGCTCTCTTATCTCAGACACTAATATTCTGGCAGTCGTTCTTTTAGCCTGTTCCTATTTATCTCTTCTTTTCCTTTTACTTGTGTTATAAACCAATCTATTGAACCTAACAGGGTCAGATGTAAATCTTCATGACTGAAGCCTGCATTGTCCCTTGACTTCAGGTTTTATAGTTTATTATAGGTATTCTCTTCTTTCAACTCCTGCTGGAATTGAATCCTTTGTGATTGTCATTTTGTTGTTTTAGATATAATCAGGAAAGAAGCACGTACTTTATGCATAAATGGATTATGTTCAAAAACAAATACCAAATCAAACTTTTGCTTTTTCACTTCTCTTTCAGTATCTGATCTTAGAAAAAACCCAAAAGAAAACAGAGAAATGGCTTACTTGTTTCTTCAGGGTGAAAAGTTAGGGCTAATCAATTTAGTAAGAGTT
The DNA here is from genome assembly GCA_013399435.1 of Arenaria interpres. Lineage (NCBI taxonomy): Eukaryota > Metazoa > Chordata > Aves > Charadriiformes > Scolopacidae > Arenaria > Arenaria interpres. Next base: position 13,855 of record VXAK01015121.1, read on the forward strand.
TTATACAGCCTCTCTGGAGTTATGGGGATTTTCTGTCTGTTTTGTGGTTTGTTTTTTTTTTAATAGAGGTCAATCCATGCAAAATACCTTAGCTGATCTGTAGATGTATTGCACGTTAGTGCTGGTTGGTCCCAGGTCAGTAATATTGAGGACATCCTCAAACCAGCATTCTCTTTAATCCCACGTGGATTTTCTGCACCAAGCGCATGAATACTTGCTTCAGCTTAAGCACCAGGATGGTAATGTATGGATTCAAACCCCACATTCGCAAGTAGTCGGTATGGCGTGTTTTACCTTATTCGTAGTATTGTGGTGCATTAATTAAGGTGTAATTCTGTAGTCATGATTAATCACTTCCCTTAGCTATCATGAGTAGTTCTAACAGTAACTACTGAATGTCAGTGTCTATATAAAACCAACCACATAAACCAGTATAAACTAATATTTATGAAATACTTGTTTTCTACAGTTGTCAACACTTAATAATTATAATTGAAACTACTTATTATTTGCAGTCTTTTCAAGAAGGGCTTTTTCTTTTTTATTGTAATGAAACCAAGATAATAGGTCTTTATAGTCCCCATGATGCATTAGGAAAACGATCTTCTCTGCTCATCTATTTTTCTTGTTTTTAAATGAAGGGTCTTACAGATGATGATGATGATACTTTAACTTAGATTTCTTTGCAGATACAAATCTCAAAGTACCGTCCTCAATTTTTATATAAGTGCGCAATTCCACATCAGCATGCAAAACCCATAGGTTGGATGTCATTTCAGCAGTAGAACACTTATTTAAAATAACAAATGGAACTATGGCATGTAAATCTTGGCCAAATTCATGAAACGCAGTGACTGAAAACATGACAGAAACAATACATAGAACAGAAGACGCAAGTGATAGTTCCCTTTGTGCACAGTAGTGTAAAATAGTGTCGGTTATTTCCAAACCAGCTTCTGTTTCTGGTGGCAGTAGTTTAGCAGAGGCCATGGTCGTAAGTTGAAATGGGACATTCTGACTTGGTATGGGAGGAAGGTGTATGTAAAAATTGCTCTGAAGGAATTGAGGTATTGAAAGACCTGTCTAGGGAGGATGTGCAATCTCTGTTCTTGAACGTGTTCAAAACTTGACTGGAGAGAGCTCAGGACAACCTTGTCTGAATTCAGTGGTGACCCTGTTTTGGTCAGAGATTGAACTAGATGACCTTCTGAGCTCCTTTCAAACCTGAATTGTTCTGATTCTTTGTGCAGACCAGAGGATATCAGAAAAGAAAATTAATATCCCCTGCTTCATCTTGCAAGATTGTATTTCTAAGAAGACCTAAGAATTTCCTGAAAGGACCAGAAACTTTGTCTTATGTTCCACTTTCTTTTGTGGAATATTTGTGGATTAGTCATGCACACCCTGTGGCATCTAGTTAATTAAAGATTAATCACTCTTTTAGTAAATGCAGTGATAAACATCAGTAGCCTGAGGTATTTTTATGTGATGAGCTACTCTTTTTGTGTACATGCTGTTATGTAAACACATTAAATATATTAATTATTTAAAATATAGTGAAATATAGTAATCTTATTTTTAAATATGATAGAAAACTGTGATAATAAATTGCCAATGAAAACCATCTTCCATGTCTAAAAATATTCCATGAGCATGGGACATTTAGATCCGTATGTAATTGGCGTACAATTTTTCCTGTTGTATTCTGGTAGCCACCAGCAGTGGGAATTCAGCCTTTACTGGAGAGGGCTTGGGGTTCTGTTTTGTCAGTTTATGTCCTCATAGTGGATGCTGAATGTAGCCTTATTCTCAAAGAAATTTGTAGTGCTTTGACTTGTGTATTGTCTATAGGTAGTTTTAAAACAAATTATAATCACAAAGTACTGAATATTCATGAAATCTATTGCAGTTGGTTTTTCAGTGTATCACCTTCACTGTATTTACTGGACAGTTCAGCAGTTGGTGAAAGGCATCAGAGCTCTGTTAAAATGGTAACTTTGCAAGTTCCCTCCAGATGAGAACGGCATCCGTAATGATGTGTAACATAAGGCTATATATAATAAAATTGAAACAATATACCCATATAGTACATGCAAAAACATTTCCCTTTTGTAAAGTACATAGGTGGGGCAGCAAAAAGATCTCTTACATAGGAGAAAATTTCGCCCAATAGTTCCAATGGTGTGAAAAAACAATCTAATTATTCTTTTGATCACACTTTCTCTGCTAGAGTTCTTTGTGTGAAAAGTAATCCCTGAATTTCAGACTGCGAATACTCTGCGACTAGTGACAACATAGTCCTAGTTTTAGTAATTACTGAGTATACTAACATGAAGAAAGCATGCAATTAGGTTTTGCACTTGTTCAATGTCTCATTTGTATATGGCAAATATCTTAATCTTACTTTTTTCTTAAAAGTAGGAAAGATGCTAAAGTAGATGCTAATGTTGTGGAAGATTTCTTGTGACTGCAATGTCTATGGATGTGTATGGATGTATAATGCAGCTGCTTTATGAACACAGTGGCTCACGGTAGCCTCTTTGACATGATTAGTTTTAGGCAAACAGCCTGCAGACAATTCTGTGTGTTCAGTCCACACGTGCTATTTACATTCATGCTCTTACTTTATTAGATGTTTTTGTCCAAGCCATTTGCCAAGGGTGGGCCCTGAAAGCACCCTCTATGCTATTAAAAGGATCATCATTTAATCTTGGTCTTTTGAGTCCAAAATCAATACGTGCTCAGAAGAATCAAAGCCTTGTCAATTATCTTGCTATCAAAGTGTACTTTTGGAAGATTTTTCATGCCAGGTACAATATTTCAGGTTTGTTTTTTTTTAACAGAATTAGCAGCTCAGGTAACTAAGCTTACACTAGACCAAGTAAATGAGCTCTGAGACAGGAGTTAAAAGCTGAAAGTTTGTCAGCCTAATTGTAACAAATTGTTGATCTGACATAGAAGGTTAACAGCAGCTAAAAGCTTAGGGGGGGCAGGGGAGAAACCCACTCAACAGGGAAATCCTTTCAAGAAAAGCTGTGCTGGGCTTGAGTATATGAAGAAAACAGGGCACACACTAGAGGGCAAAGAGAAATTTTGACTTAATATATAAGAACCTTTATAGATTAAAAAAGCCCCAAATGTACAAGTTTTAATTAGAAGCTAACGATTTGTTGTTGTGGAGAGGTGAAGGGAGGGAAACTGGGAATGGCTTGTTTGAAATGACCTTGCTGTCAGGGCTTCACATAAGCTGTTAAATGTATGCAAAGAACCACCAGGAAATCAATGAAATAAAACATTGCAGTGGTCCAGTATGGGAGCACAGGACATAGATTATCATTTTAATTTTCAATCAATACACAAACAGGTATCCCTGAAGCAGTAAAACATGACCTGCAGACAGATGTTTATTTCAGGACAAAGGTGAATACAACAGCTATCCATAAATCTGTTCGGTGTTTTCAAGAATAACAATCCCAGGTACACTGGTTCTTTATAATTGGTACTTATCTGTTCCTGATGAGGGATATTTGCTCCCAAAATAAAGAACCTTTCTTCATGATTTCTCAGTTTTACAGGACTTTTTGACAGCTGGCTTTAATATTTAAAGCATGGCATTGGATGTGCTTGTTTGGTTTTGAAGTTTGCGGCTCTGGTCAGCATTTGAAAAGAGCGTCCAGTGTAATCACGAACAGGTGTCAGAACGATGCTGCCCAAGAGATGCTGAAGAGGGAAATTGAGTAGCTCAGAGAATTTTACTAGAGGTCATAGTATTCAAGGTTGATTGTTGCCAGAAGCTATTACTTTGTGATGATCTTTTATGTACATTTGAATGAGTTAAGTAGACTGTTTCTTTTGAGAGAATAAACTTGTTACAGTAAAATCTTATTGCTTTTCAGTTTGAATGTAAAGTAAAGCAACTTGAAAATCTAATCCATTGATACCTTGGTTAGCTTTGAAACTCGCTTTTAGGACAGTATTGAGTAAGTTTGTATTGGATTTCTAAACTACGACTACAGAGACCTGAAACTGTGCCGGATTTCTGCATGCTCTATAAAATAAAACACTATGTAGAATATTTGCTCATTTCATAAATTCCATTTTCAAAATACCCATAGAGGCATTAAAAAAAAGAAAGTACGACAAACTATTTCAATTTGCAGGTAATGGCATTCTGGGATTGAATAGGACTACTGGTCACAGAATCACAGAATTCTAGGCGTTGGAAGGGATCATCTAATCCACCCCCTTGCCAAAGCAGGTGCACCCAGAGCAGGCTGGACAGGAACACATCCAGGCAGGTTTTTAATATCTTCAGAGAAGGAGACTCCACAGCCTCTCTGAGCAGCCTGTTCCAGTGTTATGTCACCCTCAAAGGAAAGAAGTTTTTCCACATTTTTAGGTGGAATTTCCTGTGTTCCAGCTTGTGTCTGTTGCCCCTTGTCGTGTCGCCGGGCACCACTGAGAAGAGCCTGACCCCATCCTCTTGACGTCCGCCCTTTAGATATTTGTAAGCATTGATTAAATCCCCTCTCAGTCTTCTCCAGGCTAAACAGACCCAGGTCTCTCAGTCTTTCCCCATAAGAGAGGTGCTCCATTCCCTTGGTCATCTTTGTAGCCCTCTGCTGGGCTCTTTCCATAGTTCCCTGTCCTTCTTGAGCTAGGGTCCCAGAACTGGTCCCTATCCACCTTCTGACAAGTCAGGAGAAAAGCAACTGATATAAGTAGGACCAGGGTCATCATCAGTGGCTATCATATGTACTTGGCAGTTGCCGTAGTTACCACAGAATCAAGCCCCTACCATAGGTTATTCAGTTCTGTGATGGAGTGCATTCCAGTCAACAGAGTGATGTAATCAGTAGTTTTCTGCATATATTGAACCAGTGAGAAAACATTTGTGATGCGGGTGCAAGATCTCCGAAAGGCAGAGGCAGGTAGTACCCAGAAGGATGAAGTTGGGGGTTGACTGGGTAGTTAGCAGTCCTAGGGTATCTCAGTGAAACGGTTTAGATAAATAGAGCTTTGTGAAATCTATTGGTGAGGTTTTTACCATATGGTTATTTATGTCACACAAAGCTACTCCTCCATATGAATTTTTCATTGAATTTCAGATTTAAATGAAATCAGAATGAAAATAAATGGAAGTTATTTCCATTTATCAGATTTTTGCAGCAATTCTATCCAACTGAGGAGCTAGCATGATTTCTTTTCTGAGACACAAATCTGTCCAAATAAAACAAATCAGTCATAAACTCACTGAGCAGTTCAGTGTGTCTCTTTCTGACTTTGTAACAAAACTTGAAGCCAAGTTGCATGTTGCTTCATTTTCAGGTTTTATATGGTAGAGTTCTACCTATAATGGGATCATATGGTTTTGGATAACCTCTTTCCTCTGTCAAGAAACAAGTCCTTGAGAGAACTTTATGTACTCATTTTTGAAAATGGTATCTTTGCATAGCAGAATATATCTTTTGGTTTGATGTCATAAGACATGATTTCTGCCAAGTGAAAGCTGTAGGATAATCGCAGCGTGTAATTTATCTTAGTAATTCTCCCCATCTTCCTTGCTAGGAGACAAGAAGTTGTGTCTTTTCTGAGCATGGTATTTGTGAAAATAAAGAGCAAATTATTACTGGTGAAACAAATTCTAAATTTTGTGGAGGAGTTTGCAAACCCTGAAATGCATTTTATTTGTTTACATTTGATGTGGTAGCAAATGGATAAAAGACACAGGAAAAATATTCTTGTGTGTTTGCCATGTAGCTTGGGGTTTATTGTGATAGGAATCGTTTATTTTAAAAGGAACAAAAAATTAAATTATAGAGAAAGAGACTTTTAGAAACCAAATGTGAAATAATGAAAATAGTTCCCTTTCCTAGTATATTTGATGTCCTTTTACTTTTGTATCTTTATAAATTTTAGTGTTTGTACTTAGAAAAATACCAGCAACGTACTATAAAAATCAAGGCACACAAAGTCTGTAATTACATTTTGTAAACTACTTAAATCTTTGTATGAATAAAGAAGCTATTACAGAACTAAAAAAATTATCCTAAGAAAAACAGATTATACATAGACAGATTTACTTATTTACTTTTAATTTTCAACACTGAGTTAGAATTGTTAGTAAATTCTAGCATATGATGTGGATTGGTTTGGTTGAGTTACGGTTTGCCATTGGGAAAGATCAGATTTCTCCCCTGTAGTGCATGCACATACCTATTAAGCAGTACTTGTGCGCTAATCTCACTTTGTACCAAATTAGTTTGATTCTTTTGATATAAAAAAATCTAGAGTATTAGCAATGTTATGAAGTGCGGTTATTAAATAACTGCCTTAATGCATACATTTTCCATATTTTTTTTTAAGAACGTCTCTATCTATGGCTATTTTTGTGGTGAAATCTTAAGCTCATGAGAGAGTTATTTTGTTACGTTTCCCCAACTAGTGCTGCAGAAATTAGAAAGGTCACATGACGTTTTTATATGCTTCTCAATTAATAAGGGTTTTTAAGGTATTTTTCTTTCCTTCTTTTACCACTCATTCTAATGTGTATTTAACTGTTATTAAAACAGGTAATAAGGATATAAACTGTACATGCCACATCATCACAGCTGGTTATACACAGACACTTCAAAAAAAATGTCCAAAAATCGCGCTGACAATCCCAGATACTAAGTGTTTAGGAAATTAATTTTGAAACCTGTTATACCTTGTTATATCCTTTTATACTTCATGGAAGTGTAAACAAATAATTAGTTAAAATGGAGAATAACTGTCTAATCCTTTTTAATTTTTTTTTAGTGTTGAGAATAATTGGTCAGAGAAGTGGATTACATTTCAGTATTCAAACTGCTTGTGCTAGAAAAGCTGTCTTCTTTTTTTCTCCATTATACAATGTAGAAGGGGTCAAGGTGTAAATTTCAAGTTGTTGGTTGCTTTTGTTTTTTTTTTTCACTTCAGCTTGCTGTGCTTGGAAAAACACAGCCTCATAACTGAGGATAAATAAGGATACGAACTCATTCACTCTATTCATTAAACAATGGAAACTGAGGAATATACCTCAGCTGCTGTATTTATATGTATGGAAATAGCTTTCAGGTTTCTGGTGTTGGTTTTTTCCTCTGTTTTTCATATCTGTTGAAAAGTGTTCAATCTTTCTTTCCTGAATGGTATTAATGATTGTATTTTGGAAGGTTCAGACCTCTCTTTTTTTTTTTTTTTTAATTTCCCATCTTTCTCCCAGACACCACCACCCCCCGACACCACCAATAAATAAATAAAAATAAATAAAGACATGTAGTTGATATGTAGTCCTACACATGTAATTCCAGGTGAGGAATGGAAAAGCCTATTTTATCTTTATTTCTTTACTGAGGAGGATCTAGAAATGGGAAGAGACTGGTAACCTCTCTACTGAGGATAGCAGCACTGCCTGAAGAAAACTGAGAACAGGGAAGTAGAGGGTGGAGTCCGGCAGAGCAATGGAGAGTGCTCTGTTTCCTTCTGTAGCTACTGCACCAGGAGACCTCTCCAATTGGCAATTTCCATTCTTAGTTGAAAAGAGGCAAGAAAAGATTGATGTTAGGTGTGAAACAGGCTTGCTACTTCGGCCTATTTCCAAAGCCATTCTCTGTAACCAAAAAGCCCACCAGCCCTCCAAATAGAAACTAATTTCAAATCTAAAGCTTAAAAAGGTGTGGGGCGGGGGAAGGTCTTATTCAGCAGTTTTCCCATATAAAATATTAAGTTTAGGTTTGGGTTCTTATGGTCAAGTTAACGATGACAAGTTTTCTCAGGAAAATGAGCAAGTGAGCACAAAGAACGAGACCGAGGACTCTTCTTGTGCTCTTGATAGGAGCAGTGTTGTAAAATATGGCAGTATTTTAAAATGGAACAAATTCCTCTTTGAATCTAAAGAAATGTAAAGCCTCTATTAATGTGATTTTTATGTTAAATATTAGTTGATCTAAGTTATAAATAGTATAAAGTGAAAGAGAGAAAACTATGAGATCAAACATCTGGCATTACATGCAGCTGTTTTTTCTGACATGTAAAGCAGTTGTATCGACGTGCAAGGTATTTGTGGGGAAAAAGAATACAATTGGGATAATTTCATCCAGAGATAATATTGTTTAGTTTGTTGGGAAAAAAAAACAACCTATTTTTTCCTCTTTCCTTTATTGGAAAAAATTCAGTATGTGTATCTGATTTGAAGCAAAGTAGTTTACATTTACTTTGATTTTCTTCCCCGTGTTAGTCTTTTAGCCGTCAGAGACATTGACTGAGCACATTGACAGACATTGAGACTCCTGGGCTTTATTTCCGGCTCTGGCTCCTGAAGAAGTCTAGTCTTTATTGCTAATTTATTCTCTTGTTAGCACTCTCTTCCTTTGTAAAGTAGGACTGGGGTTTCAAAAAAGGAAACAGAAAGAAATAGTAGTAAATTTGAGAACAGATGACAATTCTTTGAGTTTGAGTTCAAACTATTAATAATTTTAAATGAATTTTAAGAATTTCAGTGCTGTAATCCAGAAATTGTTAAGCCTAAGATGCCTCAGTACAGTATATGAGATCATCTGATGTTTACAAGATAAGTATTCAAGGAAAATGGGAATTGCAAGTAATTTGATTCTTTATGTAAGTTTCTGCACATGGCTTGAAAGAAGTAGACAGGAGTATAAATCTAATTTTATCACATCTGGAAAAAGTTAGATCTCTGAGCCATCAGAGGCAAATATATATATATATCCACTTTTACATAGAGAATGTCCCGAACAGCTGAATATTCATATACAAATATTAGACATAATATTCACTGAAAAGATGAAAGGATGAGAATTGCTACCTAACAGATACTGTTTGCCACATCTTACCCAGTCTTTTTAGAGAGAACAAAGAGTGTATTAATACGAAGTGTCTGCCTTGCTGCTCAGTTCCATCACACATGATTTAAGTGTATTTGCTCAGGTGAATCTCCCAGAGGAAACTCATAAAGGAGCAACAGTTTTCTGGGAAATACAAGCTCTGCATGGTCTCCTGTTCACTTTCTTGCACTTGCACTGCACAGACAGCTGCATTTGGCAAGGCCAGTGGCAGCAACCTTTGAAGAGACCATGTTCAGTTAAGGAAACTGCACCTTTCTCCTTGTAGTAACAATATCATTGGTTAAAGAGAAGTAACTTATTTTTCGTTAGTCAGGGTATAAATCTAAAACCATTACAAATCATTTTTTTAAAAGGTGAGTCTCTGGCAATGGCGGTTGCAGTCACACATTTAATCCGATTCACTGTGAAAAGAAGGTGTAGACTTCATAATGTGGATTTATAGTGTTGGTTTGTTTATAATTTTGAGTTTGTTTTTGTTTTTATTATGTATTTGCATTTGTGACAGAGGCATCACCACATGGTATATTTTAAAACATTAATTGTTAAGTTAAGCGTATTTAAAAAGTTAGTTCTTTGTCTAGCTTGCCTCAAATAAATTGTAGGATTTAATTTAAGGTATACGAGTGTATGTATATATTCCAGGGACAGCAGGTGACACTCTAAATCCCCAATTGTCTGCAATTTCATTGTGTTTCTTTCCATGTATGTAGCAGAACTAGCTATTTTCACGTTTCTTCCATGTTGCTAAAGATCAAGTCTGAGAGAATGCTTCATGTTGAGTGCACTGTGTATGATCTCAGACTTTTCATGCTATTGTTTTGATATGTCACTCTGTCAATTGTAATGATTTTAGTCTGACCACTGTCTTGTTTCTAGGGTGTGTTTAGCAAGAAAACTTAAAAATCTGTTAGGAGTTTTATTTACAGCAAAATGTTTTCTTTCTTTCTCCCCAGAATTGACTTCTGTAAATTCAATTAGGTATTGCACTATATTACATCATAAAAGAATTTCGCTTTTTAGCATATAAAATACTCCACATATTTCTTAAAATTATTTTTTTCTCTCTCATTTTATTGTCTAATTCAGTGATGAAGTTTTCACTTTTTTGAAAAAACAATATTTTGTTGGTCATACTATATATAACAATCAGGTACGTTGCCAGTGGTCATAGTACTGAGGATTTTCACAGGAAAGATTTCTTTGGCCTTTTTTCCTTCTAACTTGTGTAAAATATACGTTGAAAATGGACTTCAGGTGTCAATTATGAACCTGTACCTGAATTCTAAACACACTTGTTATTGCACAGAGTGGGTGTACTATTGAAAGAAGTAAAACATGAAATTTTAAGAGAGAAAATAATTTGGGTGGTTTCCTTCACCAAAGTTTAAGTCATCTCAATCTACTTACGAATCTACTTCTGATTTTTTGCATTCTTACATACAACACAACTAATATTCTGAAAAAAAAGAATTTGTACGTGATCCTATGCTTATTTTATCTATATTTTTTTTCTTGTCTGAAAAACCCCTTCAGCTTTATTAAGGGCAAGCACGTATGTTCCTGGGTGGTCAGGCTGTGAATGTCCTGTTAGGTTAGCAGTATATTGCATCTGCACCGAAAAACAAAGATGAGAAACAAATCATATATTTTAATGGTATGTATTGCGTGTGTGGGTTTTGGTTGTGTTTCTTCCATTAAGGAAAAAAAATACTAAGTTTCAAACACTTCTGAAGCTGCAAGCAGTGACGCACTTGGAAATTCCATTCTGGATAGCTTTACTCCTGTGTTACACACATGCATCACAGATGTTTCCCTATCGATACCTTACTGATGTATATCACATTTTATCAGAACTCCCATCTGTGTATCCTCACTGCCATAACTGATAAATTGTCCCCCATGGTGGGCAGGAGGTAAGTGTGGAGATTGGAGGCTTGCTTTAATCCCTGTAATACCCCTGTACTATCTTCCAGCCTGTGTAATAGACACTGTGTAAGAGAATCAAATGACAGTTCACAAGGGCTGAGCTTCAACCTGATACGTGGAAAAGCAGGACAGCTTAAGAATTTATGTTGATTACTTTGTAGGCAAATTTTAATAAATTGCTATAAATGTGTAATTTATAACCTAGCTGCCAGTTTCCTCTGGCAAACAGAAGTTTAAGGCTACAGAACTGTTAGTTTCCTGGTGCCATTCTTCGGTGCAAAACCCTGGTGTGGTCTTCTGAGATTTTTATACCTAAACCTATTATTTTCTCTGCAGGGTTCTGGGCTGTGTGCCAGTTTGTTTTGCGTCTGTGCAGTATCGTATGTATTGGTGCCTGGTAATTTGCCTCTGCTGGGTATGTGCCTGCCTCTCTTTCAGCACACATAAACAATTTGGAAGAAGAGATAATAGGTTAGATGCCTTCTATTTTCAGCCGTGCACAAATGGTGTCAAGGTTCAAGAGAATATTCTCTGTAAGAATCTACCCTCTCCTCAGAGTCTGAGGTGTGGACTGTGTCAGAGATGATGCATTTCAGTCAGCCTGGCACGTGGTGTTTTAATCTGTAGAAGGGATGTTTGGGCTTTTATCCCATGGCATTGATCTGAATTACTTCTAGTAGTAAGAGGAATCAATTCTTTCTGGTGCTAGATGTGAGCTGCCTAAACTATAGAATCACATTTTAATTTAGACTTACTTCCCACTGTAAAATATAAGGGTTCCTTCTAGACGTACTATTAGGTCTCAACCTTGAAGGATTCTGTTATAATTTCAACGTTTATCCACTTATCTCATGAATAAAAGGTTTCTGTTTTAATTCTAGTAATCTCCCATGTGAAAGCCGCTAGCACAACCAGATTAATTGCTGAAAGCACACAAATCAGCTACTGAATTCAGTTATATTGATTTCTTCTGCTTACTTAAGGGAGGGATCAACACCCAGCTTCAATAACAACACAGAGCTAGCACGCGCCCATTCTGTTGTTCTGTGTGACTTTCACTAGCTGACATCTCTTGCCTTCGGTATGAATTACTGATCTCATACAATTGAAAGCCCATAAGTGGATTCAAGTGGTGACACTGAGATTGGTGTCTTCTCATTGCCCTGCAGGACAAAACTGCAGAGCTTCATCATAGCAGCATGGCCTTTTCTCTGAGATTTGTAACTGTGATTTGGCTGTGTGATGTTTCTTATGCTGATGCATTTGAAATAATTAGTTTTTCAAGTGCCTGCATATCATTCAAATCACAATGAGCAAATCTTCTTCCCTTTTGTATGTTGTGTTTAACTGTGACTGTCAGAGGTCTTACCAACACCTTGGGAGATGAGTGCGTGGAGTTTGAACTGCTGAGTTACAGTTGTTGCTCCAGATCATGGTTCCATGAATGTCTATAGGCTAAACTCCATCTCCAAGTCTGGTTTTCGTTCTTTAGATGGACTTTTTTCCCCAGACCTTTTGGGTCTGCCAAGTTAAACTTGAAAAAGTGGAGGTAACAAATATCAACTCATTCTTGTATTTGCAATTGAGCCTTAAGAGCCTCCAGGAGAATCGGGAGTATTTTTGGCAGCTGTGCTGCTGGTAGTACCTAAAACCTAGAAGCGAGGTCCATATGAAAATGAAAAATAACAGGGGAATGGAGGAAACTAAAGTATGGTTATCTTTAAGATAAACACAAGAGTGCAATTTTAGTTTTATTTTTTCCTAGTTACTTAGGGCTTGATCATACAGATGTTTTGAAAACATCTGAAGTGAAAAACCTCATTTGGAGGTTGTGTGGGGATTATGTGAAAATTCCAATCAGTTCAAAATCTGCCTAGCTAGCTTGAAATTGCTGAAACTTGCTTGAAATTTAGCAAAGTTAGATGATTAAACAGAGAACTGGATGAAGAGAATCACACAATTATATTAGAACAATGAGCTGGAGTGCTGTGTGCCCTGTAGTCGTTATTGGGGGACAGTGGCCCATGTGGTCACGTGCTTACTTGAATCTAAATAAAGTATTGAGTGAGGATTGCTTGACTCAAATTCCTAGAGTCAAAAGTGCTGCAATTTTGCTGAACACACCACTAACTCAAAGATAAAACACTTTTGCTTCAAGAAGAGCGTATGTTAAGCAATACATGCACAGTAAAAGTTACAATTTTGTGATATTTTGAGTGGAAAACACAAATATGGAATCAGTATATTTCTCTCATGAGCCATGTGGCAAGAATACTGCCACTGTTGTGTTTCAGCCTTTCATTTCGTAATGGATTAAAATTCAGGCTTCTGTATCCTGATGCTGGTTGAAGTTCAACGTGTCTCAGAGGCAGCTGTCCAGGCCATGGAGGTGAGCACATTCATCTGCTGAAACCAGCAATTCTGATGGACCTTTGATTTCATTTTAGACACCATTAGCTTATTCTGTGGTGGTAAAAATAAATCAGCTGTGACTTGCTTGCCTAGGGGCATTTGTTTCTTGTAGCGTTAGCATTGCTAGTCATTGTGGGGAATTTTATGTGATTTTATTTTACATTGTGACTAACAAGTTTGGTTAGTTGTACAACTCCATGTGACTTTTAGTTACAGGGAGGAAAGAATTAGGCTACAGGGAGGCATGACGTGATAGACAGCACACCTGAACTTTTACAGTGTGCAGGATAGTTCCATAAAAATGAGCATTTTGTACTGTTTAACAGCCACTGTTTTGCCACTCTCTTTTACAGACTGGATGTCTTCACAGCCTCTTCAGGAATAAATTTTATTACACTATTTCAGTCACAGGTGAAACTATATGACCTGATATTTTTGACAGCTTTACAGCTTGAAAGCTTTCCTCATGCCATGTGAAGAAAAGTAAGAGCATGTAGTTAATGTTCTTCCATATACACATCAGTCAATGTCCACATTTTGAAGGTGATACAGTTTGGTATTTTTTAATATGTTTTATTGTCTATTCCTGCTTCTTGAGCAGAGTTTCAAATTTTTTTTATTAGCATGCTAGAAGAGTCATATTCATTCCCAGCATTTATATGCATCTGCAGTATTAATTTGACTTTTGATTTAAAAAGATCACAGAAACATGTTTTTGCAAACCTTATGCATTATTGAGCACATATTTAATTGTTTTAAATCACTATAGTGCCTTTAAGTGCATTTTGACATAAGTTTTATGCTCCAGAAAGTTAGCTCTTGCTATGGACACATAATCTCAAAATGAATGTGTGTATCTTTTATAAGCTATTAAGAAAAAAAGCATCTGCAGTTTGCTTATACTCTTTAATCTGTTCCCTGTACTCTGCATCTTTTTTTGATGTACTGCTTGACAGTGTATTGTGCAGACGTGACACACACAATGGGTCATCGTACATTTTTGCATTTAAATGTGTGTACTACTCCACGTTTAGGCGTTATCTTTCATCCAAACCAAACTTATCAAGAAATATAGCCCATTTGCTACCGCAGACACAAAATATTTTAAGTCCTGGCCAGCCTAAGTATTCTATAAACACACCGGGGAAGAAGTACGATAGTCTCTATTTCCACTTGAAAATTTAGTGAAATTTTATTCTTGTGTAGCTTTGAGGGTGAAAGATTATCTAGGGCCATCAAAGCTTATAACCAGTGGAAAGATATCTTGTTCATTAATATCTCTTCTAAGTAATGTTACCTTT
>VXAK01015122.1:0-30263 GCA_013399435.1 Arenaria interpres
TGCTCACAGCGCACACAGGCGCTCTTTGCTGACCTCCTGCAGGACAGTCCCTGCATGTCGCTGCGGCAGGTCAGTCTGGCCTGCTTTATTCCTTTTGGCTGTGGCTGCCGGCCGAGCGGAGACCATCCCGGGTGCCTGTGTTCTCTTCAGCCCAGCCCNCAGCCCAGCCCGCCCGAGCTCCCCTCGCGCTCAGGTCTCACGCGCATCCGTCTCACGAGGCTGCTGCCGCCAGCTCTGGCTGCGTTTAAACCTCCGCGCGGCTCCTGGCCACGCCCCCTCCGCCCCTGATTGGTTGTCGCGGATTTCCGGGTTCCGGCTGGGGCTGGGGCTGTGAGCGGGGCGGGGGGTCCCTGGGCTCAGACACCGCCACGTGCAGCGCCATCCCGCCCGCTCAAATCTGCCTCTAAGTCAAGATTTTAGTGCAATGGTCAGGCAAGGTTAATTCCCACAGTTGATTTGCCCTTCACTGCATTGCACCTATCTTCTGAAGTTTTCACTCTTTGTCATGGTTCAGAAAATTGTATGCTTACACAGAAAAGAAACACAATTTTTACCTTAATTAGTGGGAATATGAGAATAAATTCTGCCCAGAAAGAGCAATACCGTGGCTGCATACAGATATAGTGCTGATTGATCAGCATGGCTAAAAAACAACATGAAGCAATTATTAATTGGATTTCAAGCTTGATTAACTCTCTAAGAAATCTCTCTCGCGCTACCCATCACTGCTTTTGATGATTAACAAGACTTGCCTCCCTTTTCTAAAACCCCTATAGCTCAGTACATGGCAATAGCAGAGCATAAATGCATACATAAGAGATAATATTACTTACTCTACTTGCTTTGGGTCTGGAACTGAGCTATTTATTTTCAGCCTAGGTTTAACGATCCAAACAGCTTGGCTTTCTATCCATTCTGAGCTACTTACAGCAACATTTTCCATAGACCAATGAGCTTTCAATCCAAACCAAGACCGTTCTCTTTCCTCATTATATTATTTTTTTTTTGGAGGCCAAATTCTGATTTCTGCTTTCAGCTTCAATGGCAGTTTGTTGGAGAATATGAGAACCCAGGCCTTTTAAGAAAGTCAGTGCCAAATGTGCCATGAAATAAATATTTTTCACTGGAAATAATAAGACTGGATAATATGATAAATAGCCAGCTGTTATTTCTGGGAAATACATGACACAGTATAATTGCACACTACCCTCTACTTCCATTCAGATCTGATTTCAAAGATTTGGTAACACTTCATATTTTGAAACATTTCAAGGTACATGCTCTGAAATTCTCATTATTACAGGAAAATACAGGTTTTGTTTAAAAGAGCCAAACTTCTGCAATTATAAGGACACTGAGGAATGAATTAATCAACTGTTCACAGTATACTTCTGATTTAGTCTCACTTATTCAACAAAGATTCAGGAGTAAATAAATACTGTTAATATAAGTTTAGAAAAGTAAAATATATTTTCCAACTCCTATTCAGTAGGGTGTTTCAATATGTTCTACAAATATCTTCAAAAGTTTCTTTAACTCAGTTCTACTGCAGACTCTACAAAAGATTCACCTCAGCAGAATGTTGATAAGGTTTTTATTGACCCCTTCAAAGACCATCATTTTCAGATCGTTTGACACGCACATATGATATGGCAGCAGCTGGGAGATCTGCATCTCTTCCCTTTTCTGTAACCCTTATTGCTTTTATGTTCAGCCCTTGTGCATTTTTTGGTGGCATTTCTGTAGTACATGATCACGCAACATGCAAACTACAGTAAGCACAGCTTATTTGGCCAAACTAGTGTCAGAGGATCTCCCGAATCAGATCAGAAGCTATTTGTAACATGGCTCGGAATTGTTCAGCCTTTTATTTATTTCTTTAGCTGGGCAAAAGAGATGGATTTGGCATTGCGACAATAATCACAGCTCTGCTGTGGGCCGGTTGCCATATGTTAGTTGATGAAGACCTCCAGTCTCTGCTCTTTATTATGGCTAAACAGAATAGTTTAATGAATATTAGTGTCAATTCACTGAAATGCCAAGTTATAATCAACTGAACTAGAACAACGGAAAAAAATTAGTTTCCGAGAAAAAGTAGGGAAAAAATCTTCCATAGGGAGATATTACAATCTCAAGTTGGTCTAGGATGAGGAAACAAGCATATATGCTATCTGAAGGCTCCTGATTACTTAACTAGTCTAAAAGTCCAAGCTATTATCTTTCCTTAATTAGCATTTAACAACACACTTTAGCATAATGAGGATCTTGCAAAGTAACCTCCAGTCAAAAGGAGGATTAGACAAGAGCAGAGAAAATAAATGAGTCCCACAAGAAAAAGCTTCCATCACCCTTTTCACCACTTCTGTGTGCTTCGTGCTCATTATACTCTGGCTAAGAATTAAGCTGAATGTCCAAGATGAACAAGAGAAATTATGAACTCATAATGCTCATATCACATCACCCGCATGGAACTTTGTCTTCCAAGCTAGAGGCATGAGTAGCACTGATCGTTTCTCACACAGCATCATAAGCCATTATAATGTGTACTATTACAATGATTTAAAGCCTGTAGGCTTTTAAGGGACATCATATTTAATGTTATCTACCTGAGCTAAACCATACTTCATTTTATTTTTGTGCTGCTTTTCAAAACGAGGATGAGGTTTTGTTGTTTGCTTTTAAATAATCACCCTGCAGTGTGATGGAGTATCCCAGGCAGAATTAGACCTTGAGTGTCTGACTAGCTCAGTATAGCAAAGCAGCACTAAGCAAATTCAGAAATGTCCCTAGTCTCATTCTGGAAGACCAGGAATGAGCCTTGTCACCACAAATGATCAAATAACTCAAAGCGAGAAAATGTCTAAGTGTCATTCGACTGTCATTTAATTTTTTCAAGATTTTCATATTATTGCTGTTTGTTAAGTAGATTATTTCAACGCTAGCACTCTCAAAGACAACCTCACCCTGCCTTTTCTGGAAGACATTATTTTCCCGTCTTCTTTATGAATTCATTAAGACTAAACACTCCAAACTTTCTGTGCAGGTGTGCTTCATTCTGCCTACATGTTCTCCTTAATACCTTTTTAACCTGTCATCTGACTTCATTTTTACTTAATGAAGGAACATATTTTCAAAGATAATTAAATTTTTAAAGTTGCATGGAAACCTTTGTCCAAGAGGACTATATAAACATCAATGATGAGGAAATAGCTAATGTATGAATTCAAACCTTTTTAGACTCCATGGAATCTGTCTGGGCAATGAAGACCTTACAATTCTCCAGACAGGAAAAAAAGTCATGGAACATGATGGAAGTGAGGTGCTGAAAATACAGTACAGACACCTGACTGACTATATTAAGCAGAAACTAAGGAAGAAATGCTTGGAAAGAAAATTCAGAGCAAGGCAAAATAATTAGTTCATATGAAAACAGAGTGCCTATAGAGAATTCACCTGGCTTTTCAAGAAAGCTAAAGACATAGCACAAGTTTAAATAAATCCTCTTTGCCTTCTCACTCTGTGGGGGGGAAGGGGAGGAATGGAGAACTGTGGAGCTCCCCAAACCTTTTATTGAAGCAGCTTTTCCTTAATAGCTTGGGGTAAGAGAATTCACCCATCTTGCCACAAAAGTGCTGCTGAGGCATTCAAGCAGCTTATGGTTTTTAAGAAAAGAAAGCTGCTGCAGATTTCTTACCCCTAAAGCATGTGGGTTATCCATGCTGGTTTGAAGAGCCCTGTGACACTCTCAGACCCGACATGAGTCGCTGTGTCAATCCATTCTCCATCTTCAGAAAAATACTTCTCCCCAAACACCCACTGCTGGTTTTGACAGTAGAATCTTTGGGAGTAAAATTCAAAGCATAATGTATTGCACTGTAGGCAAAAAAAGTACAAAGGATGGGTGGACCAATAGGCTTTTAATGTTTGTAATTTTCTGTTCATGCTGGGAGGAAACCAGTAGAGACAGCACTTTTAAAATACGTGAGGCAGCTGTTGTTGGGGTGTGTAGACAGGCTGTGCTAGCTCAAGGCATTGCAAATAGTATTTTTTGCAATGTCTTTTAAGATACTCAGACAGAGACAGATTACAAAGCACTGTGGTATCAACTACAGGCGGTCTCTTATCCAGACTCTTAGAAAAGCAATAACAAGGGAAGCTGATTGCCAATCCACATTCAGGTAGTTTCACTCGACTGTGGTGGAGAAGCCTACCCACCCTGTATCTGTCTCATAGCTTTTGTCAGCATCAAACCTCATGCTATGATTTTTAAAGACAAAACACATGGATAAATATGAATACCTTAAAAGCCTTAGTACAAATGTAACTAACTTGTTAAATACCTTTAGCTGGTATCAAGAATAATTTGCATTGGAAATGGATTTTTATTTATTTGTTCAGTTAAGTAGGGGATAAAGTTCTAAATTGTTCTAAGACAGCTGTTTCCATTTTGGCTGATGTAAATGGATAATCATGAGATCTTGTACACACGAACAGGTGGGGCCATTAAATGCCGCCTTTCTCCTTTCAAATGCCTCAACTGATCCCCATTAATATAGCCACTAAAAGCTGTACAAAGCTTTCCTAATGAAACCACAGGGAAACCGCTGGTCCATTTGGGATTTCAAAATCAATTACAATATCCTGTTTCAATTAAACAAGGAAGTTTTCATTCACACTTAGGTCCAGCTCCTTTCCACAAGTTGCCATAGAGGCTGAGGATAAAACCAAAGGCTCTGTCAGAGGGCAAAGAGGAAAGTCCTAAAAGGGGATGAGATTAGCGTATGGCTTTGCCAACATGTTATGAGATTATTTCTTATCTCTCCAGTGTTTCTACTTTCCCAACACGGTTGTGGTAGGAAGGACCTGGATCCTTTCAAGGCAGTTCTAGGAGAAGCAAAACCCTATATTCCATTTTGGTTTCAGGTTTAGTGTTATTCTAAGTAGTAAAGCCAAATGAAATGAATTTGCCAGCACGGCCTGTTGAAGGCAGAAATCTCACATAGTACAGGTGCAGATCAGCTTCTGGAGGGTCCAGCTGTTTACTTATAAATTCATGCTTCTCATAAAGACAGCTGAATAAATCAACTTTCATTGACTAAGAATATTACGCCTCAGTGCAGTTTTCCAACAGCTTTGGAAAACAAACTGCATGGCTAAGCTAGCTAGCTTTCTTTTCACTGGGAACACTTTATTATCACAGCAGTGAGGTCTTACTAAAAATACATAATCAAAATGAAGTACCCCAAATACCCACACTGTGTTAAAACTCATTTGATCTACTCAGTTAATACAGAACATAAGAGAGAGGTCTAGTGATTGTGAAGTGTCTTCACATTCACCATGATGCTCATTCATGTCATGGGACATAACATAATATGCTCCATGGATTGCACATTTTGCACCGATAGGAAAAAACTGGGCAGCAGTTTGCCTATTAACTGACAAAAAAAAGCCCCTCCAAAGTCCAAGATAAATCAGAAAATGCAACCATATTTAATCAGGTGCATCCCTAAACCTCATGTTTTCTTTTCAAGGGAATTAAATTAGAAAGATGAGAATGACTTGCGTGCTAGCACAACACTGACTCAGTAGAAAGCTAATAGATTAATGATAAAGGCACCAAGTTTCATCTGCTGAGTTCTGGGGCAAGTTTTGCTACTTGTAATATATTTTCTAGGTAGTATTGAAGTGTATATGTATCCCAGTGTTCAATATAAATGATTATTTTTCTTGTGTTTTTACTAGTTACTATTTTGCTCTTTTAAAATGCTGACATGCAATGACAGATCAAAATCAAAATTTAGATAGCTGTCTATATAACCAGAACGAATCATTCTGCTTATTAATTCATATTTAATCGTTCTCTGTGGCTGACATGATGTCAGCTTGACAAACTTTTTAATACAGTTTACTTACTGATCTCAAAGGCCTCAGCTGTTGGTGTGTTGTTTATTTCGTGGCAACATTTTAAAACCAAGTCAATAAAAATCAAAGGTCTGAAATTACATGTATTGAATTTTCCTTGTGATGTTGCATAGGAATAAAACTGTTATTTTAAAAGTAATCGTAGCATGGCTGACACTAAACGTCACAAAAGTAAATGCAAATCTCCCCAATAGAACATGAAAATAATAGAAAAAAATATTGAAAATTATATTTCATATTTCATATTCTACACAAAAATGCATATTTTCTAACAGTGTATTTTAAAAATTGGTGACAGTGGCTAGTTCTAAGGAAGGATTTAACAGCAAGAAAAATAGCTATAAATTTAAAAGTTCATAAGACTTCAAGAGCTGAAACTGGCAACAATAAAATAATGAAGAATTAATATTTAAAGATAGGAAAGAGAAAAACACAAGGAAAGCATGACTTAAAATAGTGGAAATAGTGAGTGAGTACCAAAAACGTGTAATAGATGCAGAACTTAGAAGAATATTTAATGAATAGTGTCAGAAAAGCATATATATCCTTTGTCATCAAGGTGGTAAGTGGATGAGAATAATTACTATGGGTACATAGAATGGAACATAGTATGGGAACCACTGCCATAAAACAGAATAAAATATTCCAGTGTATGTCAGAAATCTTATGAACCCAAACCCATGCAGTTTCAGATCAGGGGTAGGAGTAAGTCTAGGAATATATATATTCCTAGTTTAGAAACACAGTTTAGTACACATATATATACACACACATATACTTTCTCTGTGTGTTCTCCTAGCCTCTGATGTTTTCCATGTTGGTGGATAGGCTTGTTCATTCCTTGTGGAAATCACCAAGAAACTACAAAGAGGCATGGAGGTTAAAGTAGTTATTTAAAGAAAGAATCACTTATTCTGAATGATCATGCTATGAACTTATCTAACCTGTATAACCATGTACATTCATTATTACTATTTCCTGTCTCTGTCTTGTTTGTATTCTTCCTGGTTCAAGAAAGTCTTTTTGCACCCCAACCTCCCACTGATGTCAGTGAGAGTTATAATTTAAATGAAAAGTATGTCAGCAGCCGAGTCAGCAAGCGGTCAGAAAATGAAGAAAAAGATGTATGTCATAAAAATTAAAGTGGAAAAAAGGAATGAAGGGTTGAGATAGGATAGAATGTAACAATTCTTCAGTACACTTCAAATTCACATTTGACTAATGTTTACATTTGCCCTGAATCAATTTTTTTCTTTCCTAAACCTGAAACATTTAAAATATAGAATGTAGATTAAAAGTAAATACTAATCTGTTTAATGTCAATGAGCTTGAACTCACCAAGTCTAATTTTTAAAGAAATAATATTAGGAGGGAGGTAAGATGTTGAAATAGCATAACAGAAAAAAAAAGGTTGGAGTTAGAGAATCTCTACGATCTTCAGCAATCAAGCTTATAGCACACAGAGCCCAGCTGAGGAAGTTGGGTAGTAAAAAAGAAATAGTAATATCCTCAGATTACTGATGCAATGATACAATGATAAATTTTACATCATAATACAGTGATAAAGCTTACTGGCAATTCTGACTAGATCCCAGCTGGAAGACATTCCCTTCATCAAAGCATGCCACATAAAAACTCATTTAAATGTCTATGCATAATTTGCCATCTGAAAGTTTTAACCAGCTGCTCATAGATACACATATTCTCTTACTTCAGTGATGCAAATAAATTTTTTTCAGCTTTTTTGAAAAAGTTAGGGAAATTCTGTCTGTTTTCCCCTTCTGATGTTGTAACTATATTAGTGTGAAAATGGGCAGCCATTGAAGCTTTCATTCAGAATCTCTTCAGACATTTAAAGCACAACTCTTTAAGGATGGTTTATCTCTAGCAGATGGTTTACTCTAAACCTTTAGCCTTCCAATCCACAAGCAATTAAGATGTCTTTTTAACCAAACTACAGAAGCAGTTATTCACTCTGCAGTCCAATTAATTGTTTGCTGGACCTGCATTGGTATGTTTTGGGTT
Source organism: Arenaria interpres (assembly GCA_013399435.1). NCBI lineage: Eukaryota > Metazoa > Chordata > Aves > Charadriiformes > Scolopacidae > Arenaria > Arenaria interpres. Next base: position 7,951 of record VXAK01015122.1, read on the forward strand.
TTTTTCCTATGCATTTGAAAAAAGAGTTTTTTTGAAAGAACATTCATAAAATTGAAAGTGTAGTATCGATTTTAACTTTAATAAATTCATAATTGGCTGATTTTGGCAGTCTTAAACTATACAGCAATGTACCTTAAGCCCTCACCTGAATTGCTCTCCTTTCTGTGCCCTAGAATTTTTATTTAAAGATACTGATGGAAGCCCAAGAAATGCCAGTCCTGGGAAAAAAGTAGGTGCTGGGGCTATACGCAGATTTGGAGCTGGAGAGAGTACAAGGGAACATTTTTTTCCTGGTCCAGAGCTGTCTAGGGTTTTAACATTTATATTATGCTTCAGCATGTAAATTAACATGTAAAAATGAGTTGCTTGTCTAAGGTGCTCCATAAACACTAATTTCTCTTGAAATCTTGCCCCTGCAAAATATTCTGCGATCTGATTACTTTTAGGCAATAGGTTCATAACCTGCCACCATCTGACAGATACGTTTTATAATGTATATATCAATAGAACACAGCATTCAGATCAGACACTCTACCAGAGGGCCTGAAAGTGCCTTGCAGACAGAAACTCAGCAAGCCTCCTAAATCGTGTTAGCTGGGTGACTGTTTTACCCTGGCTGGGAGAGAAATTTGGAGTAGTTGCATTGGTAGTGCATAGCAAACTACAATAGTGGCATAATCAAGATTTGTAAATATCAGCCCTTGGGTCCAACCAAATTACCAAATATCTACTTTTCTGGCTCTTCTGTGTTTTCATTTTACCCAGTTTACATGATATGCTCAATATCTTATGGTGCAGTGCTGGATTATCACTGGCATATAGAAATATTTGTTTGCAAAATACACTGTGTAACTCAGAGCCTCAAAGTTTATGAACAGAAGACATGCTTTAGAGTATGCAAAATATCATTTCAAGCACACTCTAATGCTTCACTGGGACTAGTGCTTAAATTTCAGTTGGGATTTTTGTGCCTTCATTTGCTTCTTTTCATTTTGCTTTCCTTCATTTTGCTCTACAGCCCTAGTTATTATATTCAAGCCCAAGAAAATCCAAATTCTATCCCAAGTTTTTAGGGGAAAGACATGTATCTTCAATAGATTTCTGTTTTCCTTGCTTGCTTTTTTAGAAGGACTTCTTAAAATTTCCTGTAAATTTTTCTGTTGAAAAATGGACAACTTGCTTGCAAAACACTGAGATCAAGTATACTAACACTGTGATTCAATAAATTGTGAATCAATTTGTGAATCACCATCAGCTCTCAGATCACACCTGTGATCCTCATTCTTCATCTTTCGCAGGAAATAACCTAATGCTCATGACAAATCTATATTTTAAATTCAAATACATTAGATGGATCTAATCCTGCTACCCCTGAAGATAGTGAACAAACCAGCTGTTGATGGTCTGAAGAACTCTGCATTTGAACTGTCTTCATTGTTATAAATGCTTCTTTAGAAATACACTAAACTAAGCACCCAGAATTGGATCTCTTCTAAAACTAGTCAATTGTTTTATGAAGCCTTTGTGAACAAATGAATGCAAGATTCTATTAAAATAACTTATAAAAAAAGATATTTTTTATACTGCCAACTTGCTTAAAACTTAAGACGACATTTTAAAAGAAATTTGGATGCCTGAAGGTACAAATACTACCTAAGAGAAGCCTTCAGGGAGAGTTCAGTAGTTAGTAATTTTGCAAAATCCCACCTAGCAATTGTTTGCTTCTTTATCTGTGCTTACTTGCTTCTAAATACATGGCCCTATGCATTTCATTAGAACTCATGTTCTTGACATATTCGTATCAAGCTGAAAAAATAGGTGGAAAACCATAGCAGATATTTAGGGGAACAGAGAGGATGGAGGCTGATATATACTGAAGAGTGTTACACAAAATTACATTATATATATTCCCTAATTATGTGAGGGTTACTTTAGTAAAAGACCAAAGTTATCTTTTCATATCTTCCATGGAGCAATGGACAATCTATATGCATTGGTACACCTTTTCCACCTCTACCATTTTACAGCTCTAGTGCGTAGGTACTCTCACATTTTCAAGCTGTCTTGGGGTTCAGATTCACACGATAGCTCAAAGTATGCTGAATGCATATGCTATATAAATCTTGGAGCCAGCCAGCTAGATCATCAACCTGTGAAACTCAAACAGGAAGGAGAATAATGTGTGAAATAGTCTGGGCTCCCATGATTTCAAAGTCAGACAGTGTTATCAGCTCCAGCCCTCTCTTGGACACAACTACAAAGATGTAAGATAAAGTCTTATGTCTATGCATTGTCAACGCATCAAATTTCTTTCTAGCAGGATTCACTTCTCAGTCCATGAGGGGACTCAGGGAAAGATTGCTCTTGTCATATGTTTAATATAGTTTCCTAAATGATTTCTCATATTCCTCAGGACAATCAGAAACGTGATACTACTTGGTAAAGGAAAACTTCTCAGGTGACTTCGCTGATGTGTCTTGTTCACAAAGCTATGCTGATTGCTGGATTTGGTGTAGAGAGAAATTTTCTCCCTGATGAGACTGGCAAGGCTGCCAAACAGATCAGTATTATCTCTGCTTTCCTCTAGGTATAGCATTTCCTCATATAGTGTAAGTTACCTAATCAATTCTCTGCAAAATATTGCAGGGTCCTCTGACTCTACAAACACTTTGGTCTGTCTGGTCTTTCCTATTCTTTACCATACAGGATGGAATTGTTCTGACCTAAAGAAGGCCCTTTTTACCTTACTTCCTGGATTGTATGAGCCCTTTAAAATATCAGTGGCATCTTCTCTATGATGTGCATTTCAAAGGAACCAGAGACGGAATAAATTCTCTTAACACACAGGAAAATGGAGCATTCTTCACAGGGACACATACATGATAAAGGAATTCAACTGTAGATGTCTGAACAGTCTTTCTGGAAGAAGAATACACAGTCATGGGATTGTTCTGTCTTTCTTCATCCTACAAAACTGTGTTGTTGTTAGGTTCTTATTCTGCATAGTCCGAACCTCTCCAACTGGATCTTTGTGGGCAAGAACACCATGAGTGCTCTCAGTTAGCACTTTCCTCTTTGGACATTAGGCATGATCTCACCAAGAAGACTTGCCCTAATTCAATTTCTTTAATATCAGCATTGTTAATTCCATCTGAACACAAGAAAAAACCTCTTTTACTGTGATGGTGGTCAAACACTGGAACAGGTTGCCCAGAGAGGTCATGGAATCTTCCTCTGTGGACATATTAAAAAGCTGTCTGGACACAGTCCTGGGCAGCCTGCAGTAGCTGACCCTGCTTGAGCAGGGGTTAGACTGGCGGTTCTTAAGATGTCAATAATTTCCGATTCCAAGCTAGAAAGGTCTATTTTTCTTCGTCAGTCCCTTGTTATTGTAGTACACAAGGAAATTGTGAGAAGATACCTTCAACTGAATATATGACATTCTTTTACATTTTCACAGTTTACTATCTCATAAGTGATAGAAAATATTTTTCTGGTTTGATTTCTTCTGTGTAAATTTCCTCCATCCTTCAAACAGTATCTTGTAATCTTTTAAATTTGTAAAAGCTCATCTTTAATTTTTTTTTTTTGCAACAATGCATATTCAATACTACATTAAATGTTTCCATTTTTTTGGAAACAGTTTTTGTTCTTTCAGTTTTTTGTTCTTTCTCATGTATCTGGCCTGCTCATCTGCCCACTTTTTTCTGCTTTCAAGACTGATCTCAAAGTCATAACTTTTTTTTTTTGTTGGTAACTTCTTTTAGTTTTAATTTTTAAAATTCCTATATGACAAATTAAATCACTCTTGTCATTTCATCATGTGTGCCAACTATATTTTTCTTCTTTTACTTCCATGCGTGTTAAAAGCATCTTTCTGTTTAAGTGTCTGACAGACTGAGTCAAAGAGTAACAATTTACCAAATTTATTTCTGTACCTGGTTGGAAGCATACCTTGAGCAATTTCAATTTAATATTTAAAAGGTTCAGCTCTTAGTCACATGTTTATATTCTTTCTTGTTCTCACTATATAAAACTCCATTTTGTGGATAGGACACCCCCTCCCTCAAAAAAAAAAAAGGGTAAATTTTTTTTTTACAAAAATCTGTTTTTTTTTTTAAAAAGCTATTGGGACTATTTTATTCAGTACTAATAAGCAAGTAAGATTTTCTAGAAAGGAGTTGGAACAGATTGGTGAGGGATGTTGTAGAGTCTCCATCCTTAGAGACATTCAAAAACCATCTGGACACTATCCTGAGCAACTGCCTCTGGGTGGCCTTGCTTGAGCAGGAGGGTTGGATTAGATGACCGCTGGAGGTCCCTGCCAACCTCAGACATTCTGTGATTCTGTGTGATTCTAAGTTTAAAAACACACTGGCAAAATAAAGGATACGGTTTTAAGCTTGTATTTTCTCAATTTTCATATTTTTAACTGTGATTTTATAAAACACTTTACATAAAAATTTGTAAGAATTTATTACCTTTACTGAGCCAAAAAAAATCCAGTAATTAATTAGATATTTGGCAGGTTTCAGTGATTTTGATTCCTTAGGCGCTGGATTGCACATATTTTGTTTATGTTAGATCACCACGTTACTTTTAAAAAAAATCTATTCAACATGTTATTTTGGGATTTTTTTTTTTTTCCCCGAAGGTAACTGAATATTGAGGCACACTGGTTTTGCTGGTTTTTTTCTTCTCCTTGATATGGTCTAAAGTCATAGCCACCCTGTATTTCCTTGACAGACTATAGGGCTTTAGGTTACTGGGCCTTTTAACTTAAATTCAATTAGAAACCTATCTTATTGGGTTTTTTTAGAGTTATTATATTATATAATAGTATATTATCTTTTAAATTATTTAACATCTCATCCAATTTCTGAACTACTCTTTCTCTCACTGCTGCCTGTCAGTGTCCCACTTCTCAATGATGTTAAAATTTTAGAAAATGTTGGGAGGTAATCTTTCTCTGCCTGCTTCTGTAGGCCACCTCAACCCACAGCATTAATGCAATCTGTCTCCAATTACATCCCCAATTTTAGCCCAAAACAATTCTGTAGACGATTTAAAAGTACTGATAAAATGGAAGTATTCCTGAAGGCATCATCACTGAGTCTGAGTAAAACATATAAACACAGCTCTCAACACAGTGTGTCTTTTTGGCTGTGGACAATGCCACTGCTGTCCTTCATTCTTATTCTGCTTTGGAAGAAATGGAAAAAGGCGTAATTCTCTTTTGCTCTAGGCTTGTAACATGCCTACAATATCTATATCTTATAATTTTTTTCTGTCACATTGGCTTCTTATTTAACCATTTGTTTCTAATTTTTAAAAATTCTGACAGAATGCATAAATTTGAAATTAACATAAAAGGGATAGTGAAGTGGATGAAAGAGTCAAACTAATAAATACAAGTCATAAATCCACTGCATAGAGAAACTGAATGGCTTATTAAAATGTCAAGAAAGGCCCTTGCGCTCACATGTTAAACTCTCTGCTATGTCTACATGCAGTTTTATACATGCAAAACTACTTCAGGTATGATGTTAGAAAAGTGTGGTCTAACATCATAGATTCAATCATTTTTTGATAGAAATATTTATATCTAGAGTATAAAAATGTATCTACAATTTACATGGGTGGCTCTTCTACGTCTCAGGTATGAATAGATATACTAGTATTAGCATACTAATGGTATATTATACTTTAACTGTGTCAGGCTACTTAAAACACCACTTTTCTGTGACTAGAAGATGGACCTTCTAGTTGAGTATAATTTGGTCCAAGCCTGTGTTGTTTGTTCATATCTAAAATAATAGCAATTAATTTTAAAATTACTTTGTTTAAAAAATGTTTGCATCATAATAAATGATAATCATTTAAGAGTGTTGTAATTTCTTCTTTCCACCCTCTTGATTTTATCCCCTCATCATGCTTGAACAGCAATTTGGCTAAATATTAGGACATTTTCTTTTAATTTCCTGAGAAAAGTAATTATTTGGTGACCAACCCTTATAAATTTTGAATATAGCCGAGAACCTTAATTTCATAGGCTAAATCTGAGTGTGGGTACTTTATGAATAATTCATAATGAGTTTAATCAGGCAGAACTTGCACTGTTAAATAGTTTTAACTGGATTGCCAGTTGGCTGCAGTTGACATTGTAAGGGACCTCTATTGCATTTAATATGTTGTCTGAAACATAACTCAGTTTTCATGAATTGAAAGAAAAGAGTAGTTTTCTCAGTATACAACCTTGAGATTAAAGCCATTATATTTATCAGATCGTGACTGAAGTTTCTTTGTCAAAAAGGCTATTACATCACCATAACAAGAAAAGAGGCGTGAGGGAAAGGAGAAGAGAGAAAGAAGTGAGGAAACTCATGGTCTTATTGTCAGGAATTTGTAATGCCTGCTGCTGCCGCCATTAAGTTCAGCGGGACCTGCACATGCTTTACACTTTCAAAACATCAGGCCCTTCAGCCATTAAAAGCCAAAAGACACGAGGCACTGAAAATGCATTTACTTTCCAATTTTGCTTATACTAATCAAAATGACCTTTCAAAGCAGAGCTGGAGGGTCAGGCTTATCGCTTTTGCAGGCTTGAGTAAAATTTTCCTATTTAACAGGACAATTTGCTGAAAAATGCTGCTCTAAGAATTGTGTCAATTCATCTTCCTATGCAGAGTATACAGGGATTGATTGGAGGCAACATCTGAGGACCACAGCTCAGCACCCACTACATTTATTGAGGCAAACCTTCTAGAACCTGTTCATTCATTGCTTTCTTCTAAAATGTATTTTGGGTAAAAATAATAACTCACATTTCATACATTAAATAAATGCTTTAATAAATTAAAGAAGTTTTAGTGGTTAAATGCCTGAGGGTAAAGACAAGTCTGGTAACATTTCCACTGCTTTGCCTTACTAGGGGCCATTTTCTCTTAAAGGCATTCTGCCTCTTCGAATTTTAATGAAGAAAGTAAGTTGAAATTAATGGTATATGAAATCCAAGAATCTGTACCACATTAAGGTAACACCACTATGAGGAAATCGTATAGGCAGGGGTAATTCCAATACATTCTCTTTTGCATTAGAAATCTCATTATTTGTACGTATCTCCAGAAACTCACTGTGCTGAACAGTAGGTTACAATTCAAACAGTTAAAAAAGGGTCCTCACATGCAAAAGATAGATATGTGAAATGAGAAACCAGAGAAGAAACTGTAAATGGATTATTTCTGATATCTGAAACATACATACACCACTATCTAAATGTAAATATTAATCTCTTATCTTCCTTAGTATAAACCTGCTTCCCTAAAACACTCCTATGTATTTCCAGAAATTCAAGTGGGACATTCACTTTCCAAGGAGTAACTATTAAAAATAAAAATAAAAATAGGGCTAGCTACAGAACCGAGTAGCTCATCCTTTCTGATTCCTAACATGAATATTATGATAAGTTGAAATCAAAGGAAACTAGGAAACGTGAATAAAATTAATGTGCTTCCTGGCCCTAGATATCCTTTACATTTGTATAACAACATTCACGACTTCAGATCTTGTAGGTGAAGACAGGCAACAAATCAAAGATTTTTTTCATGCAGAAAAGGAGAGTTACAATTTTGTGCAAGCTAGACTTTGTACATCTGTCTTGGAGTGGACCATCATATCTGATTTAGAGAAACCTTCAGTAGAGTAACAAATAATGCAAGATTAAATGCAAGATTTGGTACAACTTACCATCTAGAAGGGCTATTGGAGCTATGCCATGGCCACACACCAGTGCTACATGGCTGAAGTACTATTCTGTCCATTAATTTCTTCCTTGGTGGGCCTGACTGAGGGCAGAGCAACGGCTCACAAGATGTCACACTTCCATGCTCTGGCAGCGAGAAGCAGAGTGGGAAAGCTTGGCATTTGCTCCCACACATCACACAACTGGTATGTCTACAGGCCTGGACTCCATTCTCACAAAACAGGCTGCAGTTCACGGGCTTACACTGAAATCTTCTTTTCAGCTGACATGTTTACCGGAAACCCCATTTGTGCAGACTATTGGCAGCCTGGCCTGATGGGTAACATTGGAAACACAGCCATGCTGGTGTTAATAGTGGTGGCAGGCAACCAGTCTTCTACTTTAGAGCACTTTAAAGGTGGAAATCAGAACACATGTGCTAAAATGGTACTAATAATTACCACTTTTTAATACTACAGTAGCAGGTAGATGCCCCACTCAGTGTCTCATGCTGTGTGCTGAGAGAATATTGAATGATATATCTTTTTCCACAGGTTTTGTAAAACAGTTTCCATGAGCTGAATGATTTGTTTGGTTTTGTTAGCCATAATGATTCCACACCACTGGTGTCTTATATGTATGAAAACTGGTAGTGATCTTTCTGCATGGAAAAAGAAGTCTTGGAGAGAATTATTATCCCTTGCTTTCTGTGTGAAAATGAAAGGGGCAAAAAAAATATCTCAATCTGTCACTAAGAAGATGTAGAATAGATATTAGGGAAAGGTTTGTATGTATAAAGTTGCTGAAACATTACAAAGGTCTTCTGGAGAGGCTATGGGATATATTCTATGTTGGATCTCCAGAGCAGGTTAGCTAAACATCTGCCATAGATAGCTTAATTATAGTCATTTCTGCTCTGCATAAGGACACAGGAAGGTAAATCAGCTAGATGACCTCTTATGCTCTATGTCTCTATGATTATTTGTTCCTATTTTCTAAAGGAAAAAGAAAGGAAAAAGGAGAAAAAAAAAAGTATTGCAATGCAAGAAAGAAGCCAATACTCAGAGGATATCTGCAAGGCAATGATTAATGTAGCCATGTAATTAAACTACCTCTCTACTGTAGCAACCTTTCAGTCATGCTGAATCACGGGTTAAAAGAGCCCCAGAGGAAGAGGGTAGATAGTATTTTCATAATTTCCACGCTCTTTTCATTACTATTCAGGAACAATATATTTCCAGTGAAGAAATCCCAAGTTGATGGACTTTTCTCTTTCAGGCATAAATTGCAGCAAAATATTAGAAGAATATTAAAAGTGACGAAAGGAGAAAGATCAACTAAAGACAAATAATCTCTTTAAATATGATCTTGGATGTTTGGGGGATTCTGAGAAGTTTTTTTCTTTTCATGTGTTCTTGAGAAATAAATATTGTGGCTAAGGTAGTAAAATTAAAGCTAAATGCAATAATATCCTTAAAAATTAGCTGGAGGATTTTCAATTATTTTTTTTTAACATATCTCCCTTGGAACCAAACTTGTAATTCCTGGATGTTGGAAAAAATCAGATATAGTAGATTTACTACCACGTCTTCTTAGGACAACTACTTGAATACTGTCCAACAAAAATCACTTGGTTCTGGTGACAAAGTATTAACATAGAACTATTTACACAATAGTATGAAACTTTATAGGAAAGAAAAGCATACACTAAGCTGTGATGCCTATGATTCCCAAGTGGTATGGAAACTCACTGTAGCAAAAAAAGACATCTGTCTTTACATTCTTGGGTATTTACATCTTCATTATTCTTGTTGCTTTTGGAAATCCAGTTTGCAACACTTCAAGAATCATTCATATTTTCTCTGAGGATCATAGTTTCCTGCAGCAGTTCTAAACAGAATACAGAGTTATTTTTTTGTCAGGCTGGATGAGTGAAGGTAGAATTTTGTAGCAAGTATTTTCATAAGATCAGCTTCATGAACAATATCCTAGCAGTGTAGATGACATCCCAAAGTGATAACCTGACAATCTGAGTTGAGGAGAATCCCCCACCATTTAACACATTAGATTTTAGTATTTTCTAAATCAGTTTGCCGTAGAATTTCCAGGAAAAAAAAAAGTGAAGATAGTACCTCCATGGTTACGAGGTACATTTTAAAAGGTCCAATAAGGAGGACATGGGTCTTGTGAGAAAAATAGTGTTATTCTCTCATGTAATTTTAGCTATTCATTATAACTACCCAGTTCCCTGAAAGGAGTATTCTGCCTCCTATGGGCACTTCACCCCATACAAAGGTCCCTCAGACAGGCAAGACAATTCCAGGAGAGACAGGAGACAGTAAGCTCTCTCATCTCAGAATACCAGGAGTCACTTGAACTAGAAGCCCAATTTTAAGGCAGCTAAAGTGAAATGATATGAATTCACTCCTCAGTGACCTCAGCACTAAGTAACTTGTTACCACAGTTCCATGAAGCTTTTATTCTGACAAAAAGTGTTTCATAAACAGTACAATGATAACTGAAAGGAAGCACATGTCTCTAGTGTCTTGAAGATGTGTAACCTGCTACTGCAAATTTCTTGAACAAAGGTACAGAAGCATGACAGCTTTTTTTTTCTTTTTCTTTTTTTTTTTTTTAAGCAATGAAGAAAAACTTTGTCTATCAAAGGTCATGGCAAACTAACTTTAGGAGAGATGACTTTGATATTACCCATACTTCATGAAGGTTCAAGAAAAAAATAGAACTACATTAAATAATATATGCTAAATGACATCGGAATCTATTTAGGCTGATGCTTCTGGTCAGGAACTATGACTTTTGGAAAGTACTTTTGGCTTCACATTTTTTTTTTAAAAAGTGTAATCTAAATACAGGAGGAGAAGGGAATTAGAGTCTTAGTGTGAGGTGAAGCATTGTCACTGGTAGGAAATTATGCATGAGAAGTGAATGGAGTTGGAGTGAATGAAAGAAGGAGACTCAAACGCACAGGGAGTCTGAGGAGTTAGTTAAGAAGTAGCAGGGAGAGAGTATGGCAAAGGTCAGAGATAGGAGAACTAAGAAAAGCTGCAGGTGAAGGAAGAGAAAAATTAGGGAGATGATAAGACATGTAAGGAAGGGGAGAGAAGGTGAGAAAAATAAACAGAAACTTTATTAGACATGTAAAGTACCTAAGGAAGGCACGTGCCAGAAAATTAGAGAATCAGAGTAGCCAAAACATAAAAGGCAGGCGTAGTGCCTTTTCTGTTTTTTCTACAACAGCAGTGGACTGGATTTTGTGGTCTGTCTCATCTCTCCGGCTATGGCTATTCAAGTAGAAATAAGAAACAGGAAAATGCCTTTTTCCCTAGATGGCATGGGCCAAAATAGCAAAGCTCAGCTCCCTTAGCTCCTCTAGAGTAAAAATCAAACTCCTGCCATCAGAAAAATGAGAATTCCATCCTTTGCCTTCAGTTTTACCTCTCTACATATTTTTTTTTTTTTTAATGCAGTGTCTTTTCATCACTGTGCCTGGAACAACCTGGTGGTTTATAACCAGTGACTGGCTAGGTTAGAGCCCAGGAGGCCAGGTTTCCAGCACTGCTTCTTGTTTAGGGGGCCATAATTTTCCATCACCTGAGTCCTAATTTTCAAAACTGCTTTGTAAATAAATTATAACATCAAATAAATAAGCCTGAGACCTTATGTTATTGCTAGCATTTATTGTTTTGGGAAAAGCAGACCTAATAATTAGTATGACAGAAGGTAGAATCAGAAAGGCAGCTTTTGTTTATAAGTACAGGAGAAATACATCTCTAAAGAGAAATTGGACTCAGAACATAAGCAAAGTAATTAATTTTAAATTAGAAGAAATAACTGTTTTACCTAAGAAAAGGAAATATAAAGCATAAACATTTCATAGTTTTTTCTGTTAGCAAACGTTTCTTGAGGGATTCCTAGTAGACTTTGTGTACAATCAAGAATGTTTTCTATTGTGTAATGAGAGCTCAGAAGACAACCGATGAGGATATTTTTTGGTTATTGTTTTGACTCAGATATGTTATAATAATTTTTTAATAGAAGTAATTATGCAGTAAGTAATTATGCACAATTGCTTTGCTTCTGTTCTATGCAAAAATTTTTTAAACTTTTTCCCTTAAGTCTGAAAAAAGGGTTAAACTCACTATAACCGAAGTATGTTCTTCCTGACTTTTTTTTTAAATTCCCCATAAAGGATCTAATACAGAAGTTTTACAAACATATTTTCCTCTTTCCTTCATTTCTTAATTTCCTGCTCTTGTCATTGAAAAAACAGAAGTAGGTAAGAATAAGAACTAAAAGATATGCATTCTTCAGTGTGCACATATAGCATTGGATTTATTTCTCATGGTTTGGGGTGTGTAAAACTGAAATACCCAGCCTAATCTAGTTCTCTGCCTGCCCTTTTAATCAATGGAATCTGAGACACCACCATTTCTGGAGGGCAGTTTATATCTGGTAACATAGGTTAGACAAATATTAGACAAATAAGTTGAATAGAATGGAATGGAATAGTTCAGTTAGAAGGAACTTACAATAATCATGCAGTCCAACTGGCTATTTCAGGGCTGACCAAATTAAAATTCCAGAGTTTTTTCTTACGTATGGGTATAAAGGCAATCTAGTTAACAAGCTAGATCAAACTTACACTTAATGTCTTTCCCACTCCTTAGTGATGAAATTCTAGTTGTTTGCACATTTTTTCCAAGAGTGGGAATCACTAAACCATTTACAACTATCTCTGATAAATCAAGTGAATGTGTTTTGTTGTTCCTTTTTGTTTGTTTGTTTCATTGAGTTTTTTAATATCTACATTCTTTATAAGAAATATCACTCTCAAGCGTAAGATTTCCTAGCAACCTATGGGAAATTATGCAAATAACAAGCTTAAGCATAGAAAAGCATCATTGCCAGTAATAATGAGGGCTGTGACAAACTCAGCAATGAATGATTACTGTAAAGATGGAGAGCATGCTTGATTAGCACTCCCCACCCTGTCCCAACAAGCTCATCTGTGTGACAGTCACTTGCATCAAAGCAATGTCAGAACTTGGACTTTCCCAGTATTAAGAGATTGTTTTCCTATTAGGATCCAGATATGCTTAGTAGAACAGTTTCTTCATTGTGTCAAAACAGTTTCCATCAACATTAAAAGGGCAAATTTTTAAAGTCCTAAGGCTTTGCAAAGTGTTTTATAGTCAGGGCGAGTATCACAGTAGCTCACAACAGTGCAGCAAAGGATCTCATTTCAAAGCCAACTTTCTTATGGGCTCCCTTTGTGAGGATTACAGTGCAAAAGAGTAACTATTGACATTAGGCAGCCTGTCTGTCCTTCAAGGATAAAAGCAGATTTTTTTGCATCAGGTAGTGATGAGCCTGCTCCAGAATTTTCTTTATGCCTATCGCTCATTAGCTTGTACAGTGCTACTCTCAGCAGGAAAAGATCAGTATTTTTACTATTTCAAACAAGTATTGCTAAGATTAAGTAGTGCTCGCTCATGATAGTCACTGGTTCCCACATCATCTGCTATATATTTTCAAAGTGCTAGTTTTGAATACAAAACATACAGTCCATGTTTAGGTTTTGATGTTATGCATGCTTATGTATATATAACAATGAATAAGCACGCTTCAAGTCCTGATTCTTCACAGTTTGATGAACATATGACTAGCACAGATAGGAAAAATATTTTAAATTATTGCTGAGACATTTTCTGGTCACTCATGCTCAGGAGAATGGAACTCAAGACTGAAGAGATTCAGGAAAATTATATTAGTTGTCCAAGGGAACAGCGACATTATTTTAGCTGAGGACACTGGGAGAGAGTGGCTTACTCAGCCTAGCAAAAGTGGAAACAGACAAGTGTGGAAACAGACATGAAATACATATGTTTATGTAGAAATACTAGGAGGGAAAAGAATCCTTTAAATTCTGACATTAATATGAAAACAAGTGGTAAGAACCTGACATCAAATATGTATAAACTACAAACTAGAAAAAGCATTCTCCAGATAGAAATAAATTTGGAAAAGAGGAGGGGAAGTGAATGAGGAAGTAGCAAAGGAGGATACGGATTGACGATAAAGCAAACAATTGCAAATAAATTTTTCCTTGCCTCAAAACATCATGTCAGTTTTGAAGTAGCTTTGACCTGGAAAAAAGTCTTAACAGATCCAAAGATAAAGTCTAGATTACATTGAGCTGAGGAAGAAATTATTGCTTGGTGACCTAAAAAGAACTAAGTAAAGTTATGTTAATTTCTGGCCTCAAGAAATATGTATTCAAAGAATAAGAGCAGTTCACATTAATAAAGATTTTTTTTTGTATCAGCCAAAGAACCTTAGTGCATTGTTTTATTATATTGTTGTATATGGAATCCTACTGATACTCTGCCCATCTGAGAGACATGCAATTATGAGTAAAATGGAGAGGCATCTCATCCATCAGCCAGGAATCCACGGATCAAAGCTCAGTGTCAGAAGAAACATATATTCATTCTTCTAAAATAATAATTAATAACTGTATTTTCCTTGAGATGCTTTAAAAAAGAAACCTGGCAAATTGAAGCTAAGAAGATATTATCAAGTGAGTAGGACTTCCACTGCGCACTCATCCGTGAGAACTAAACTGTATCAAACATTGAAACCATTTCTTGTGATAAGATCAAGTCTGCAGAAAAAGTCTCCCCCACCCTTGTTTTCCACCTCTGCTCTTTTCCCTTGCTCATCAGTCTGTTGAGCAAATTCCATGGTAGGAGTAATCCCATAGTGCCTGAGCGGCTCAGTATTTTCCTCCAAATTAAACAATCTAAAAGCTAAGCCCCACACACTTTGTTTTCAATTCCAAGTTAGTTAAGTGTATTATTCAATGTAAGGCAAGGTGACTCTATCAGGATTTCCCACATGGCTCTTTGTTTTTATAGCAGAATCATTTAAAAAACAAAACACATAATCCATTAGGGCTGACTGCTTAATGGAGAATGAAGTGTTTGTTGCTTCTTTTTTTAAAAAAAAAAAAAAAAAATCTCAAAAATCCAGTGAAAAGGATCTGTGTTTGTCAGATCAGATGGGTAGTGTTACATTAATGAAGATTCCATTATGACCTTATTAATTATGAGAATACTCATGCATATTATTAAAATAGATATGAGAATTTGGAGAGCAGTCAACAAATCACATTTAATAACTGTTTAAAAGTTTCTCTCCTACACATCTCAACTAATTAAAACCTACAAATATAAGAGCAGAATAGTTATAATATTGGTTTAGGGCTCTGCTGGTGAGATTAAAGGGGCTGTCATGTGTTGTATAACCTTCAGATATTAAACTACAGACAGCCTTTCAAAGAAATGCTGGTGATAACCCTTCAAGTGAGTGAAACAATGCTGGAATAAAGATCAATGTACCCCAAAGGACCATGA
This sequence comes from Arenaria interpres, assembly GCA_013399435.1. Lineage (NCBI taxonomy): Eukaryota > Metazoa > Chordata > Aves > Charadriiformes > Scolopacidae > Arenaria > Arenaria interpres. The sequence goes on from VXAK01015122.1 coordinate 23,128, forward strand.
CAGTATATGATGGCTGGAGGCCTAAAAGCTAATGAAAGATAAACTCACAACAGGACTGTCAAAGAAAGTAAAAGGTATAAAGAAAAAGCCAAGGCAGGAACAGAACGTATTCTGCAGTAACAGTGAGGGAAAGAAAGATTGGAAGAATGAGACTGTGAAGTCCTGCCTGATCTTCTGGCTTCTAAAAATGTGTCTTTTAGAATCAGCCTTCAAAATCAAAGAGCTTTGTTTCTACTTTCCTGGATTATGGAAAGTCACTAAAACTAACTTTAGCCCTTCATAATGCATTTAATAGGTAGTTCTGGGGTTGTTATTTAACTACCATACGTTTCACAGTATATTCCCTTCTGAATGGAGAAGGTCATGGCTCAGTCTCAGGACTTTTGAGTTATGCGCCACATGCTACGTTTAGGTGGGTGTTAGCTGTGATCCACCTCATTCCTCATTTCACCCACTGAACGACTAAACTCCCTACAGCCAAACACACTAACAAAGAAGACCAAAACAGTACTATTTCTAGTATATATTTCCATAGGGAAAAGAGCAAGCTCAAAAGCCCTGAGGAGACATATAAATGTTCTCTTTTTTCTGTCTAAAATGCTCATAGTCATTATTTTTGCCACTACATACTTTACATTATAAGCACATACAAAAAAATGGGAAAAGAAAATTGAATAACTACATCTCAATCACATATTCCAACAGTTCAAAAGACAAAGGAGCCTAATTTGGGCTTTGTAGCACTAATGAATGCTCTTAGAGCATCCACCAAGGTGGATGACATATCTAGCCCATAAATTCAGAATTGCTGGCATATCTAAAACATGTTCATGACAAGATTTTCAGAAGCATGCAAATACCACCACAGATACCACTGTCTGCCTAACAGGATTTTTAAAAAACAGCCTAAACAGCTAATTTTTTGCATTACCTTTTACTTCTGAATTTGATGTGTAATATGAACTAAAAATAGTCTATTAAACATAATCAAGAATTACAGACTTAGCTGGTATAAATCACCTCTTTAAAACATGCATAAAAGCAATCAGTCTGCACTACTTTTCCATTCTCTGCTTTCTCTATCAAATTGGACTAAATAATTGTCTTTAAGGAAGAAGACTCTTACCTTTTAGAACCTCAAATAAGCATCTAGCAATAAGCAACGAGTGAAATAGAAAGCCATTGTATAGCAGCAAAGTTAATTCAGAGGTCTCTGTTGGGAAAAATATCCCTTTCGTCACTTCTATCTCCTGTAATTGATTTTAATTATCAGTTTGGTCAAAAATACATTGGTAGGAGGGTCAGAGATACTCTACTGCTTGCAAGCTAATAGGGCACAGCTGCAAAGGAAATAAAGCAGTGTAATTAAACTTTTGTCTCCTTTATTCCTTTCTTCTGAGTATCATAGATACTACTTATGTATCAATGGAAAACAAAATAATTAAATAATGATTTTTAGCCCTATGAAGTACAGATTTAGAGATTCTTCTCATCCACATTGCTAATACAAGTACCATTCCGATCCCACTTCACTGGGCTCTCATGGTCTGATAGATCAGCCCCATTTGGGTCAGTGACAAAAATTTGGAGCTGGAGGCAAGAGAAATAAAGCAGCTCTAGGCTTAGTACTTACAGCACATGCAGACCAAGAGAAGGAGAATTGATCTTAGCTTTTGCTTCAGCTCTAATTTCATAGCAGTTTTCTTTGTGAAAGTATTTAATCTGAACCATATTTTCATACTTCAGTGGACTATGGTCAAATAACTGAACATTTGTAGACTCTTAGCTAGTAGATTATGTCAAATAGTTGATAAATTTCATGTCAAAATTAAAGTAATGTGTTGATCTATGAGTATTTAAAAATACTTCCTCATTTAAATAATTTTCATTGTGCACTGTGGCAAGCACGCTAACTTACTGATATCAGTTTTTTACTGATTTAAATATTAAATTTAATTATTGGTTATATTTAAAAGCTAATTTAAATATTTTTACTTAAACTAGTGTAAATTAAACTATTTAAATCTTAGTTATTTCAGTGAGTTGTATTCTATAAATGACACTTTGTGAAGACACTGAGTGAAGATAAAATGTGTAAAAATTATTTGAATTGTGATCACTAAGTGTGGTTTTAAAAGCTAATGTCTTATTTCAAATGAGGTGAACCCTTCTAATGACATCATGGAGTAGTAGTAATCAACATTTATCTACAATATTGTGGAAAAATACAATGAATATTTATTTAGTAGCAGGAAGTCAAAAAGGTTTTGATTTAGGTTTTAGGGGTCTTTTGTGTGGTCTTTTTTTAAAAAAAATCCTTCTTGATGAGACTGGACAACAGTTAGTACTTCTCTTGCATAAGAACTCAGATGCTAGTAATTGAAATAATGTGTCCAGATCTTGAAACAGTGAATGTGATTTTTGCCTTTTCCTCTTCTGTAGCTGCTAGTCCCTTTTGATAGGTAATTAACAGTGTAAGCACTGAATAACTAGTCTCAGAACATGGTACCACAAGTTTTACATTCCTGCGGGTCTTTTCTTCCAAGTACTCAAAGAGTTAAAAATTAAAAGACAGAAAAGGAAACATTATTTATATCCTGGCAATGAAACCATCCAACTTTATTTTCCAGATCTATGGAAATGGATATTTTGAATATTGAGAAATAAGGGAATTTGGGAGGGAGGAAGGGGAAGCATGTAGATTTAAAGTAGCTCTAACTCCTCTCAACAGAGATCTGTATTATGCCCAAATAGAATTAGATAAGGGAAAAAAAAATCCATATGAAAATAGCCCTGTTAGAAATATACATCTTGAAATGGATTTATCCACTAAAATACGTTAATAGTTACAGGACATTATAGCCACAGAATCTATCTCAAATAACATCAGATATTCTGGCAAATATTATAAAAGAGAGATCATATTCTTGTTTCTCCAAGGAAGGGTAAAAAAACAAGCACTACTAATGAGGGAAAACAAAAAAAACCCATGGGACCACAAACCTTCATTCTGTCCTGAGGAGAGGGAGAGGGAGAGGACCTAAAACGATCATCTAATCCAACTGCCTGAACAATTCAGGGCTGACGAAAAGCTAAAGCATTGTCCAAATGCATCTTAAACAATGGCAGCCTGGGCCATTGACCGCTTCTCTAGGAAGCCCATTCCAGTGTTTGACCACCCTCTGGGTAAGGAAATGTCTCCTGATATCTAGTCTAAACCTCTCCTGGCACAGCTTTGAAGCATTCCCATGCAGCCTGTCACTGGATACCAGGGAGAAGAGATCAGCGCCTCCTTCTCCACTTCCTTTCCTCAGGAAGCTGTAGGCAGCAATGAGGTCACCCCTCAGACTCCTTCTCTCCAAACTAGACAAGCTTAAAGTGCTTATCTGCTCCTCACAGGACATGCCTACCAGCCCTTTCACTAGCTTTGTTGCCCCCCTCTGGACGCATTCAAGAACCTTCACACTTCTTAAATTGTGGGACCTAGAACTGCACACAGTACTCAAGGTGAGGCCACATTGACACTGAATCCTGTGGGATGATCCCATCTTTTGACCGGCTGGTTATACTGTGTTTGATGCACCCCAGGATGCAGTTTGTCCTCTTGGCTGCCAGGGCACACTGCTGACCCCTATTGAGCCTGCTGTCATCAAGTAATTTTCTCATACCGTAGTTAGTGAAGCAACTTTGCAGGAAGAGGTAACCAGGGTCTTGCTGTAATGCACAGCAATAACATGTTCATAAAGTGCACCTAAAGAGAAGGCCAAGATATGAGTAGAAGTACTGACCATCCACATCGTTTAATTTTTATCCAGTTCTGACAGAGGTTTGGCCTGTGACAGTTCTCATTCTCCCAACCAAAGTCAAGGGACACTATAGCGGACAGAACATGACAAAGAAAGTTTGCTTAAAGGCAGAGCAAATGTGTCCTCACTGACCTAGTGGCAGCAAAAGTCCCTGACTTGTTTTATTTACTGGTAGCATTCTTGATTTGTAGCCTGAGCCATTCCTAAATTCACTCCTTTCAGACATACAGGCAACAGTGACTATCCTGAGCCTCCGTGGTAGTTCAACTTCTTCTAGGTAGCCTGGAACAGGATGTAAGGGCTAACTCTGTAGAGTAGGTGAATATTGGTTTTTTGGTATTCCTTAGAAGGTATTCAAATGACTAGTTTTTCAGATTCAGTGAGGTTGAACCTAGAGGCTTTCTCAACTCTAAGTTGACACTATCATTTCTTTCAACATCAGAATTGTTTTGTGAATCTTGATTCACATCATAACCTACAAATACAACTATTATACTTTCTTTTGTCATAAGTATTCAACAACTGAAGATGGAAAATACAATTAAGGACTTACAGTGATGAGCAGTGACAGCTCTGGGACAGGCTGGCAAGGTTATTTCTTCCTCCTGTGCACACCAAGTCATCTGGAAAGACATCTGAGTTCCTGGCAAATCACATCCTGAGCCATCACCATTTCCACAAGGCATTTTAACTGAGGAGAAGAAAAGGGAAGGGAATATAATACATTTTTCTATACTCTTCACTTTTTGATGATGCCTGGAACCTAGAAATCAAGACAGTTTATATGTTTCTATTTTAAATGAAAACAATAGACAAAATTGGCTGGAGAATTGTTAAATGCCATCTTGCTAGTGCTGGTGCATTGATAGCTGCTGTTGTATTTTATTAAAACTTTTGTTGTTGTTGTTAAAAATAAGGACATAATACCTTTTAATTTTTAACATAGAAATTAAAATGTTTGCATAAGACTTGGTTTATTTCGGCTTAGTCTGTGCTAATGGATCCTTGGAGTATGTTTGATTTTTGTTTCATGTGGTATATCCAAATGGTAAACACTTACAAGGTCTTTTATTCCAAGAATCTATGCATTGCATATTAATTGGCTATCCAGTATAGATAAGGGGTAGGAAAGAAGACCAAACTTTCTCACACTGAAAACATACCTGGAGAGCATCTTTTTACAAAAGCTAAGATAATTAAAAAAAAAAAAGTTTTATCTTTCATGGTGGGTTACTTAGTTTATGTAAAAAAATAGCCATATTCTTTGTCACCATAACTCAGAAGCATAACTTTTGAGTATGTACTGAATGATACTCTAAGGCAATATGCAATGGATGGGAAAGGTGAGAAGAATATATAAAGAGTTTGTACAAATAAATGGAGAGAATCAACTCTTCCTGCACAGTAGCCTCTGAAAGACAAATGTACAAAACCACCACGCAGTAGGAGGTATAGTTTTAGGTTTTTTTTATTCCTACGCTTTGGCATGTGAAAAAGAACCACACTTTAAGAATCATAAAGGTTAACATAAAAGGTGACACAGAAGTTTTCAAGAATGACAGTAGTTGAGACCTTTGACCCAATAGAATTAAAACAGAGGAAAGAAAGAAGAATATTTGGAAGGGGATCAAGCAGTTAACTCTGTCTCTGTGTGGAAAGCATGAGAGAGAACGTGTTTGTGAAACAGGAGAAACAATCTCAAATTCCTACTGACATCCTACAAATTTCACCTTTGAGTGTAAGAGGCATATCAAATACACAGCTATTTTGTTTGCAAAATATCTGTTTGTGTAAAGACAAATGAACAAATATTTGTTTTACGTAGCTACCTGAATTCTTAAAAGTGACTTATCATTTCCAAGAATATATTGGGTGATTATTCAAATGTTGTTCATTTTACCTCTGCAAACTAGAGGTTAAATTTTCTCTGCTTTGCACAGAGTAGCAGCTCTGTTCCATGAATAATCCTGAATGCAATGCAATGATGATTGGCAGCACTCAACATGAATGAGCAAGGCAGGTTCTAGATCAAAAGTTCAAGACATTTCCCAAAACAAAGCAAGTAAGTCCTGCCATTCTTCTCCAAACTACTAAGTAGAACTTGCTGTTGTATTCTAATGACAAACGCAAAAAATGCAAACCACCTTTCAAGTACAAGAAGAGTTCCTGTCTCTGCTCTGCCATTGATATGTTGAAATCAGGACACGACTGACTAGCTGAGAAACTAATTTTGAGGAAGAAGTGAATGAAAATAAAGAAATTATTATTTCTTTAGATCACAGTTTTTAAAAAAAATTAAAGATTAATTACAGTTAGTCTGAGTAGGGATAGTTTGATCTCTGTTCATACTAAAGCAGTTCTAAAACTTTTAGATAGAACTTGGTCAAAAGTATATCCATAATAATTACTTTAATTTTACATCCTGATAACAGCCATGGCAGAGAATACAGATTCACCTTAGCAGTCCTAAGTGCAATCAACATCATGCTAAGTGCTTATTTTTCAAAATGTCTAAACAAGAAATTATGGGGCAATGAGAACATAAAGCTGTGTTTGGTAATAAGAAAAACTTAAATCAGCCCAAGTGGAGATCATAACATTCCTACATCATGCAAGCTGTTTTCATGGTATCTGTACTATAGCTGTGACACAAAAAAATGCTACAGAGAGCCCTGCAAATATAAAAAGTAGAGATACCTGTCAAAATTCAGCCTGTATATTTCTACTGACTTGAGATTCACAAATTGATTTGGATCGCTGGAGTAGGGAGGGGCTTCAATGAGCAATTTAAAAAGAGGAAGAAGCTTTTATTTTTAATATCTCTTAGTTTTTTTCAGCAAATTATCTTTTTTCCAGCCTGGTCTGCAAGGTCACTTTTGGCCACAAAATGCTATATAAGTGGGCAGGAATAGAGAATTCTCACTAGAACATACTGAACACTCATTAGAAAAACCCACATTTTCCTGCAGAAGGGAAACCACTACAGTGTAACCTTTATTTAACCCCTTACCTACCCCCGCCCTTTCCAAAGATACGTAAGATTCAATTACATTTTTTGCCTCCAGTTATGTCAAGTTTAAAAAAGAAAATGAGATCTTAACAAGACCAGTTTTAAAATAGCTGCAAGTCATAACTTTTAAATGTTGGAACTTACTGTGCAATGTTCCAGACATCTTAAGTGAATAGTCCAAATGACTCAATACTAGGAACATTTCCAATATAAACCTTCAATGCATTCTAGGTGAGATTATTTGCAATTAAACCCCAGAGGATGCTATTTAAATTTTAAAGGGGTCCCCTACTTTGTCTTGGAATAAGATTGGCATACTT
>VXAK01015125.1:35857-75307 GCA_013399435.1 Arenaria interpres
CCAGCTTTCCTGGAGCCCCTTGAGGGACTGGAAGGGGCTCCAAGGTCTCCTAGGAGCCTTCTCTTCTCCAGGCTGATCTCCCCCAACTCTCTCAGCCCCCCCTCCCAGCAGAGGGGCTCCAGCCCTCCCAGCACCTCCGTGGCCCTCCACTGTGTTCAAGGGGTTCAAGGCCAGGTTGGAGGGGGCTTGGATCAACCTGGTCTGGTGGGAGGTGTCCCTGCCCAGGGCAGGGGCGTGGAACGAGATGATCTTTAAGGTCCCTTCCAACCCAAACCATTCTATGATTCTATGACATCCCAGGCTGGGAATCCCTCTGAACTTTCAAAAGATGCACCTCATGTGTCCAACTGGGGAACCATTGGACTGGCTGCTCTCACCACCCTGCTGCACCCCCCTGTCCAGGGACTCAGGAGAGGGCAAGGACCCCTTCCAACACTCAGCCCAGTGGAGATGGGACCATGGTCCCCATCCCAGTGGCGTGGGGTGGGTAATTCGTACAAATCCCGGCGCTGGCTCCGCCGAGCCCCTAAGCTCTTTGCTGTGCTCCGGCTCAGCCGCGGTTCAATCTGTTTGCAAAGCTGTACAGAGTGTTTACTCAGCGGGGACTGGGCCAGGGGATTAAGGGAAATGTTTCCCCGGCATCTGCTCGGTCCAGTCGTGGCCAGCACTAGAGCATCCCTCGCCTCCGGGGGCTACCCCAGCTTTCCAGCCGCCCCAGGTCTCCTGGACATCCCCACCCTGCCATGGGGTCCGGGGACCGCGCTGGTTCCGAAGGTACTGGGTGTCCTCCTGGCACCCAAAAGGACTTTGCTGCTGGCTCTTGGTCTGACCCTGGTACTGGTGTGGGTCCTGGTGGGCTGGCTGACCCCGAGGGGAGCTCAAGGTGACCAAGAGGGACTGTCATGTGGCTGGGAGAGGTGTCACCCCCTCAGTACCCTGTGCCAGCTTGAGCAGCAGAAGGGCCCTCCTCGCAGGGTCCTCTTCTTCCTGAGCCCCTCTTCAGCGTCCTGAGCAGAGCCAGAGCATGCAGAGAGAAGGGGACACAGATGTCACCATGAGTCTCACCCCAGCTGGGCTCGCCAGGAGCAGTGGCCAGGGTGGGGGAGGACCAGGAGCACCAGAGGATGCCACCCGAAGCATGTCATCCTTCTCCCCCTCTCCCACCATCTGCCCTGGTCTGGAAGCCTCAGAGATCCCATTTGAGGGACTTTCCAGGGGTGTCACTTGGACCTGAGCCCTGGTGCTCCAGCAGAGCGGGTGGAAAACACCTGGGCAACCAGAGGAGCTCGTGGGGACCTGGCTGCCTGTCCCTGAGCTGTGCCACCCCACAGCCATCCCACAGCCTGCTCTGCTGGGGGCTGTGTCACCGCCTGGGGCTGCTGTGGGGTGGCAAATCGTGTCCTGTGAGAGCAGAGCGTGTGATTGTCCTGCACACGAGGGCCTGGGCTCCCAGAAGGGCTGGCAGCCCTGAACATCCCCCAGGTCAGGGGATGGGACCAGGGCCACCCTGTGCCAGCGGTAGCGCAGGCAGGGACAGGCAGGGACGGGGGGCCCTGGGCAGTCCCCAGAGCCTGCGCTGGCGTCTGGGTGGCACCGGGCGCTTTTCGGCCCCATCCCTGGCTGAGACGTGGGAGATGGTGGCTGTCGGGCACTGCCCAGAGCACACACACACTGGCCTGGGGTTTATTTATTTATTTTTCTATTATAATACAAGTTCAGGAACCTCCCGGCTTAATCCCCAGCAGATAAACTAACAGCGGAGAGATTTGGAGTTATTGACGAAGTCTTGCTGCTCGGGTGAGATTAGAGCTCGGCTTAATCTTGTAGCGGGAGGGTTTGGGGACGGTTTAATCAGAATTTGTACAGGAATAATCCCGTCTTTAAACTCGTTCCCGGCCCAATCCCTCCCAAGTTGTAATCAGGCGGGAGCCTCTCAGATGAAGAGGCCTCGGGGGGTATTTCCAGCCCAAGCGATGCAGGAGGAGCCCCCGGAGCCAAGGGCAGGCAGGTGACGGGGACCCCACACGCCCCCCACCCGGGGCACTGCCACCTTCTCCAGCCCTTCCTGGAGGGGGACACTGAGGCACAGCCCCCGATTCTTGCTCTACCCCTGTGTGGTGACTTAATATGGGATTCTGCAAAAGACTGAGCTTGCCAGGTCCGGCCACGTGCCCACCAGATGCCCAAGCCAGTGTCAGCCCTGGAGGTGCCTGGAGGCTGATGGGGACACTGGGATGTCACTGCCCAGCAAACGTGAAACCGCTCTGCGCCAGGGGATGGGCACCGAAAGGCAGGTGACCCCAGGACCATCCCAGCCCTGGGGACCAACCCAAAGCTGGGGGCTCATCCTGCCACCCACAGGTCCCCATGGGGGGGTGCGGATGGGACCCTGGGCAAGCAGCCGTGCTGGGCTGTTGGAAGATCTCCCGGGCAAGCAGCCCTGCACAAACCCCCACCTAATCACAAAGCAAAATTAAATCCCCTACAAAGGGGGTTGCACCCACCACTGAGGGAGCTGGGTGCGCACTTTGGCTCTCCAAACCCTGCCCGGGGTGCCGTAAGTGGCTCCCTTAACCGTGCTGTGCCTCAGTTTCCCCCCCCCCCAGGCTGCTGGGACCCCCGGACCCTTGTGCAGCGCCAGCGCCCGGCAGGGACGCGGCGGCTTTTGTGCCTCGGCGGCTCTTTCAGGGAGCACAAAGAGGGGACACGGCGGCACAGATGGACCCTTTCAGAGGGGAGCGGGCTCCTTTCTCCGTCTGCCGCCGGGCTCTGCCTTCCGTCGCAATCCCCCTTAATTGAATCCGCACTTTCATAGCTCATTACCCCCCTGATGGATTGGATTAGCCCGGGCTGCAGCTCGCCGGCCTCGGCGGGGAACAGTTGGCTGCTCGGCGTCCCCGTGGGGAGCGGGAGAGGGGTGCGGAGGGGGCCCAGCGGGGTCCGGGCCATTAGCCCAACCTCGGTGGGGGCGACGGACGCCACCTCGGCTTGTGTCTCCAACGGCCGGATCCAGCTGTGGGCATCCCTGCCCCAGGATGGTGGGAGCGTGGTCCTCGCTGTGCCCTGGGGGGTGTTGGGACACCCCCGCCTCCCCGCGGGTGACAGGTTGTGGTCCTGGTTCTCCCCAGTGGCGTTTATTTGAGAATGGGAAGAGCATCCCTGGGATGGAAATGTGGAGAGTCCTGGGGCTGTTCAGCTGGAGAAGAGAAGGCTGAGGGGGGGTCTCATCGATGCTGAGCAATAGCTAAAGGGCGGGGGGGAAGTGGATGGGGCCAGACCCTCCCCAGTGGTGCCCAGTGACAGGACACAAACTGGGGTGTATCACAAAGAGTGTGGCCAGCGGGTGGAGGGAGGTGATCCCCCACCTCCGCTCTGCCCTGGGGAGGCCACAGCTGGAGACTGGGACCAGTTCTGGACTCCCCAGTTCAAGAAGGACTGGGAACTGCTGGAGAGAGTCCAGAGGAGGCTGCGAGGATGATGAGGGACTGGAGCATCTCTCTGCTGGGGAAAAGCTGAGGGACCTGGGGCTGTTCAGCTGGAGAAGAGAAGGCTGAGGGGGGATCTGATCAATGCTTATAAATACTTAAAGGGTGAGTGTCAGGAGGACGAGGCCAGACTCTTCCCAGTGGTGCCCAGTGACAGGACAAGGGGCAATGGGCACAAACTGGGACATGGGAAGTTCCATCTGAACATGAGGAGGAACTTCTCTGCTCTGAGGGTGGCAGAGCCCTGGAAGAGGCTGCTCAGAGAGGGTGTGGGGTCTCCTGCTCTGGAGAGACTCCAACCCCCCCAGACCACGACCCTGTGGGACCTGCTCTGGGTGACCCTGTTCTGGCAGGGGGCTGGGGGAGATGATTTCCAGAGATCCCTTCCCACCCCCACTAGTCCGGGATTCTGGGATTCTGTGACTCTGTGATGGGAGGGATGTGGGGACCAGCTCCCGATTGGGGCATCGATGCCCTCACTCTGCATCTCAGCTGACTTGTGGTGGCACCAGAGGAGGTGTGGGGGGGGCTCAGCCACCCCAAATGAGGGGCAGGAGGCCGGCACGCGCCACCCCCCCACCGCCGCCGCCGCTCACGTGTCCATATGGGCTAACGGCCGCCGCGGCTCCCGGCCCCGCTCTCTCATTAACCTCTGCTCTGGGGGTGGGACCCCCAGCCCAGCTGCCAGCAATGCTCTGCATCCCCTCCCCAGCGGCTCGGGGGTCTCGGGGGGAGCTCTGCTCTCCCCACCCCTTTCATTCTCAGGGTAAATCACTGTAAAAGAAGGATTTACCATCCCGAAAACCCTGCTACCCTCCTACTCTCACTGCGACGGGGCTCGACCCCTCTCTGTGGCATCCCCAGGCAGGCAGGGGGAGAAGAGGGACTCTGCCCCCAGGGTCCCTTCCAGCCAGTTGTTCATGGAGCCCACCACACACGTGAGGGCTGGATTGTTTTGAGTCATTTTCTGGGTTAACTTGTGCTCAGGGCTGGGAGAGGGGGTTCCTGAGCCACCTCGGAGTCTCCCATACGCGGGACAGTATCTCCCTCACCATAGAGCCAAGCACCACGGCTGGCAATGTCAGCAATGGGGCAGAGCATGGGGAGGATCGATGGGGGGGCATTTCTGCCTCCCCTTAAAACTCTGAGCCCCAGGAGAGGGGGGTGGATGCGTCCACATCGGGTTTTTCGTAGGACCACCCCAGCGGTGCTCCTGCGGCGGCGGTGGCGAGGAGGGATGCTGCCCCGGGGCACGGGAGCAAGGCGAGGGCTGGGGCCCTACATCCAGATGGAGGTCCCGTCCTGCCAGCTCAGACATCTGATCGCGGCAGATAAAAAAAAGTGCCCGCGGCGTAAATGGTTTAGCATATTCCCCTCCGCATCCTCATCCTCTTAGCAAAAGGTACCGCCGGGCACTCCCGGCAGGAACATCCTACCAGATGTGGCCAGAGTCCCATCGGGGTAGTTAGTGCCGTATCGTTTACGGGAGGGGATTAGAGAGCCTCCACTTAGAGTCGCGGTCCCCAAGGCCTCTCGGATTAGGCTATAATGCAGCAGGCTTTGCCTTTCGGGGGCTCAGATGGAGCCCTAACCCTCTTCATCCTCACTTTGTGAAAGCGCTAATGGCCGGGAGCTGGTGGTGGAACCCGGGGCTGTGACTGTCCGGAGCCGGGATATAACGCCTGGGCTGCCGTGGGCCGTGCCAGGATCAATCCCGGAGAGACCTCTTCAGAAACCTCAGCTATTCCCAAGCTGAGACCCAGCAGATGAGTTGGGCCAAGGACCTGTGGGTGACAGAGCATCCCTCCACCCAGGACCCTGCATTTCCAGCATCCCTCCTTCAAAACAGGGGGGACTTCCCCTCCCTCCCCCCGCAGGGTGGTTCACCTTGCCCAGGGGCAGGGCAGTGATTGGGGCACACACATGTGGGTGTCCTGGGAGATGCTCGAGGTGTCCTGCCTGCCTCTCTGGGGCAGCTGAGCTCTGCAGGCCCTGTGGGTGTCTCCCAGCCCCCCAGGGACTCAAAGCAAAGCCCCCCCTTGCCCCAGTGTCTGCACAGCAGCTCATCCAGGTGGGGTTCATCTTGGCCTTGCTTAATTCTCAATGTTGGGAGCCCAAACCAGGCTCCAGGGATGGAGGGAGCCTTCCTACTCCTGGGGCATCCCCTGGAGGGATGCGGCGATGGCCACCCATTCATTTCTCCTCCTCCCGGTCCTCTGTGCCCAGCACAGCATGGGAAAAATGGGGAAAACATAGGGAAAAAAACGCTCTGTGTGTGCCTAGCCGCTTAAAATCACACCTGGAGAGCTGTGCCCAGGGTCTGGCTCTCCTAATGGTGGTGTAAATCAGGAGTGTCTCCGTCACAGGGCCAAGGCAACGGGTTTCAGTCCCACCTGGCCCGGATCAGGTGAAGGAACCCAAGCCCTGGCCTCGGTTTGCAGGCGGTCGCTGCGCCCACCCCTCCCGTCTGCAAAGAGGGGGCACATCTGGGCAGACAGATTCTGGGGGGAGCCCCAATATTCCGTCCACACAGGGAGCAGGGGGCAATGTTCCCCCGAGCCCCCCCGTGAGCTCAGCTGTGGCGGAGGCACCCAGGCAGCCCAGGAGCCCCACGGAGGGAGGGCAGCACCCCCCTCCGAAACTCCCCGACGCGGCTGCGCTCAGGTGGGGGATGCGATGTGTGTGTGTGTCCCCCCGAGAGCGAGCGTTGTCCCCGTCAGGCGTGGAGCTGGGGGGGCCCCGGAGTCCCCGAGCTGGCAACAGATGGCTGGAGGCAGCTTGCTGACACCTGCCCCTCCTCTCCACCCCTCTCCTGCCCTTCCCTTTCTTCTCCCCTCGTTTTGTTCGAGTTCCCAACGCTTTGGGGGGAAGCCAGAGGGTCCCCCCCCACGCTGCCCCCCTTGGCCAAAGGGAGAAGGACCCCAGGGGAGAAAGATGCAGGGGGATGTGCTGGCCCCGGGGAGGACCAGGGGGTCCTTCAGGAGGGATGATGCTGCAGAGTCTCTGCCAGGGAGTTTGGGGTGCGGGGAGCCCTGCTGATGGCTGGATTTCCAGTACTCCCACTGGCCTGGCCAGCTGGGTATGACCTTGGCAGGCTGCTGCCTCCCACCCTGATGCAGACAGGGGCTCCATCAGACCAGCAGATACTCCCAGAAGTGCCCACCTCAGCCCTCCTTGCCCCCCCCCAGCTTGCTGCAGCCAGGGGGGTTCCTTCTGGATGTGGATGAAGTGCAGACAGCTCCCCAGCATCACCTGAGTATCTCCAAGCACTGGCCAGTCCCCCCTGTGCTACACCCACTACCGTGGCAGCAAATTGAGCCAGGGTGGGTGACCTTTCTCTGCAAGGTTTTGCCTCCATTCACCCCAGAAATTGATGCTGGAAAAACATTTTCCCAGCCCTAGGAGTGGGGCTGGCAGCGACCGTGGGGTGCAGGGGACCTGTGGGCAGGGGATGTCACTATCCATGATAGCTGGGGCCACCGGGGTCCTTCTAGACCTTCTAGAGAGTTTTGGCATCAAGGATGCTGCAGGGATGGGAATGGGCTGAGGGATGGAGAACCAGGAGGAGGAACTGGGTCCAGTGCCAGCACCCACCCGCTGCCTCCCAACAGCTCCGCTCCAGGCCTTCGGGATGGGCTGGAGCAAGGAGGAAGGTGCCCAGAGCATCCTCATCCCCCAGCCGGGCTGTGCCCTGCCCCGTGCAAATGGCCCCCCCCATGAGAGCATCTACCAGCTGGCACAAGCCGCCTTGGCCAGGGCCCCGGGGCTGCCCCACAGCGCTTGAACCCACAGCTTAACCCCCTCCACAGCTCCTGCAAACAGCCCCCACTGCACCCGAGGGCTGTGGGGCACGGGAGGGGAGCGATGCCCACGCTGCCGGGCAGGGAGCCGATGGAAGGGAACCGACCCGCACCCATCCCACGTCCCCCTGAACCGCCTCTTCCCCGCTTTCCCAGTGCATTTCTATAAATCAAGCTGTGGCATCCCCCCCTCCCCTGCGGCGGGGTTTGGGGGTCACCTGTGACCCCTGGCAGATGGTGCGGGGACTCCCACCCCTTCTCCGGGAACTGTTGCAGCCGGCCATCTGTCAGGCAGCTCCGATCTCCCCGCTCCCGCCCGGGAGCTGCCACGCAGCATCCCTACCCTGGGACCCGGGCTGCTGCCTGCCCTGCCAGAGCTGGGGGGGGGGCGACAGGNGTGGGGGAAATGATGGGATCCCGGTGCCTTGGGGGAGCTCTCGTTAGGGCTGGCATCGTCAGGCAGGGAGGGGGCTGGCAGGGGTCCTTGTCACCTCCCGAGAGTGGGGCGTCCTTTCCCCGGACCAACTTGGGGGGCAGTGAATGGAGTAACAGGGGGTGTCATCCTAGAGGTCCCGCTGCCCAAGGGGGCTCTGGATTTGTTCCCCCCGACAGTTCAGTGCTGAGAAAAGCACCTGGAGCCCTGAGCAGCCCCAGCTCTGGGCGTGGGGTTGGGGGGGTCTCTGGGGACCCGTGGCCCCCCAGGGAGGGCGCAGCTGGGTGAGGATGGAGGATGCACCTTCCGCAGACCCCAATTTCCTTGTGACGGCCCCCAAGGAGAGGCTGCCTCTGGGACAGAGACCCGGGGGCCCAGCAGCTCAGACGTCTCCTCGGTCCCTGAGTGGGACAAAGCCTCGGGGCAGGACCCTCGGGGCAGGACCTTTGGGGCTCAGGGACATCAGGGAGCAAGGCTGAGCCCATGGCACCCCGAGAAGCTGGGTGGGGGGGTGGATAAAGGAATTAGAGGGCAAGTTTTGGTGCCACACTGGAGGGGTAAGTGGCACAGATGGTGTCACCGACCCTGGCTGGCAGGAGCTTGCTTTTTCCAGTATCCCCACCCCTCCATTATCCCACACCAGTAGATCCAGGGCAGTGAGGGGCTTGATCTGGTAAGATGCTCCAGTCCTGGGGGGTCTCGGCTGTCCACTGTCCCTTGGGTTCCTCGAAGAACCAGTTCCCAGTGGGGTACCCCCCCATGGGGCCAGGCACAAGTACCCTGTGGCTGGGGGACCAGCTGCCTGTGGGGAATGGCAGGCTGCAGCCCCCCCAAACCCCGCACAGGCTCCTGGAGGAGTAGGGGGGGACTATCACCGCAGGCACAGGCTTTGCTCTGGGACCATGTGTCCCCCCTCCCCTGCCATTAGCTGTACTGGGGAGCCCCGGGGCTGGAGGTTTGAGCCCCCTTTGTTACTCCCCATGGTATGGGGGTGGATGTGGCCCCGGCAGCAGCTGGGGGTCCCAACATCCTGTACCTGCCAGTACCTGCCCTGTCCTGGGCACAGAAGTGGTGGGGAGGGGGGACCAGCATGCAGGAATCGGACACTTCTCTGTTCAGGGTCAGTATTTATTTCTCTCAGGGGTGCTCCTTTCCACTGCCAGCCCCCTCCTTCCTCCTGCTCTTCTGCTGCCACTGGGGGACACGACACTCGGTGGCACTGGGGGGTGCCGCAGCCGCTGCCTCCATCCTCTCGCTGCCTCCACGAAGGGCACAGCCACCGCCGTCCTGCCTGGCTCCCTCCAGTGCCCAGCGCTGGTCCCGGGGCACGGTCGTCTGCCTCCCACAGCCTGACCAGTCCTGCCCAGTGCTGTGGACCCCTGGTGTGGGGCAGCTCAGGGCCCCAGCATGGGGCTGCGGTCACCCCCCATCTTCCAGTCTCAGGATGAGATCACGTAGGCGGTGGCGATGTACTTCCTGCCATTGCCGTAGGTGGACTTGGTCCAGGGGTAGGTCTGGATGCTCAAACTGTAGCCACCCAGGCTCAGGTGACATCTATGGGGACACAGCCTAGGTCATAGACCTGCTCTGGCCTGGGGGACTCTAGGTGTCCCCAGCCAGCGCTGCTCCATTCCTGAGCCCCACAACAGCATCTCTGGGGTGCCCTCAGTGTCCCCAGCCAGTGCTGCTCCACCCCTGAGCCCCACAATGGCATCTCTGGGGTGCCCTTGGTGTCCCCAACCAGTCTCCTCCATCCCCAGAGCTGTGTGGGGCTTGGGGACCCGCTCGGCTGCTGCTGGGGCTCAGGAGGGCACTGCTGGCTGTGAGGCCAGAGGACAGACGGATGCAGACGGACACACGGTACTTACGCCCTCCCGGGACGCGCGATGAAGCACAAGGTGTAGAGGCCAAACTCAAACTCCGGGCTGGAGCCGATGAAGGCAGAGCCCACCTCCTTGTAGAAGCCATCCCAGCTGAACTGCAGCCCCAGCACGTCAGGGTAGGTGTCCCACTAGAGAAAGGGGGTTTGGGGATCAGCCCCCCAGCCCCACTGGGCTCCGGGTGCCACAGGGCAGGGAATTCAAGCAAAGCCCATCTGCCTAAGGAGCCAGCATCCTCACGGCCTCTCCAGGGATGGATCCAGAGCAGCTTTCAGCTGGTCCAAGGGGCCACCAGACAGAGCCCCCCAACCTCTAATCTCTCGCTTTTGAACTTGGAGCCCCTTTTGCCCATTTCATCGTCTTTTCTGGACCTTCCCACCCTGCCTCCATCCCAGGGTCCACACAGGGAGCCAGGGGGGATATGAACATCTCTGGTGCCTCTGATTCACCCCATTTGGGGATGTGATTGATTTGGGATGTGGCTGATTCGGGATGTGATGGATTCGGGGTGTTCCCAGCTGGTGCATGGCCACAGACCCCCTGGGATCACTTACCGGCCCCTCGAAGTTGTGGCTGAAGTAGTTGACGGTGCCCTGCTTTTCCAGCAGGTAGAAGCGAATCCAGTTGTGAAATCCAGATACCTTCCCTTTTTTCACCTCCCCTAAACACAAGCGAGAATGTGGGGTGAGCATCCCCAGCTCGACACTGCCTGGAGCCCCCCGTCCCCCCGGCGCAGGCTCTACCTGAGAAGACGTGCTCGAAGCCGCTGGAGTCCTGTTCACCGTCGCCTCTGGAGTAGAGCCCGAACCACATCTCCTTCAAATCAGCGACGAACTCCTGCTCAGAGCCGTAGCGATCTGCAGGGAAGGGGACACAAGGTGAGAGCAGTGTCCCAGGAGGGTGCTGGGGGTCTCCCACTCCTATCCCTCAGGAGCAACCCAGCTCAAGTCTCCCATGTCCTGGTAGCCCTCTCCCGTTCCCCTCCAGACTGCATCCTCCCAGTTCATCCCCCACCCCACCGGTCTCTCCTTTTGGGTCCCCAGCCTGCAGGGACCACGCTCTCCACCCCAGGAAGCCCTGCTCCACACTCACTTTTTTTGTAGAGGAAGGCGAAGAGTTTCTTCATGAGCTCGGTTTTCATCACCTCCCGGAGGAAGTTGTCCTCCTCCCTCAGCTCCTCGGCCGTCACCTCCTCCTCCCGGCCAGTGGCCCTCTGGTAGTTGTCCAGCAGTTTGATGAAGCTGGCATAGGTGGGTTTGGAGAAAAGCTTCTCATTGACATATTTGTAGAGCCTGGAGAGAGCAGATCCTGCACTCAGCTGGGAAGCAGAGGTCCCTTCCAAACCCAGCCCTCCCTGGCTGGAGGGTCTCTGCCGTGGTGGCCCTTGGACACCCCCCCCCGAGGACGCAGACTCACGGCAGCGGGGACCGGTCCTCCTGGTCACCCGTCTCGTCGGGGGAGGCCTGGTACTGGGGGTTAATGGCGATGTCCGTGGGCTGGGCTTTGTTATGATCCGCCTTGTAAAGCTGCTCTGAGACCTGCAGGAGCTCATCGTCGGTGATGGCATCACGACTCCTGGAGAAACCCTCTGGAAGGAGAGGCAGGAGGTTGGCAAGAGCAGATAGCAGCTCCCAAAGCTGCAGATCAGCCGCCCACAGAGAAGCGAGGGCAACGCAGCGTTGGGTGTTGCATCAGGATGTCACAATCCCGGGACACAGCAGGTCAAGGGGTGCAATGGTGGTGGGAGTGTCCCAACACACACCATGCCCTGGGGACAGGAGCCAGCCACTGGGCTGCAGCCATGGGAGCCTTTCATTAAGCACTGGGTGAGCTGGGAAGCATCAGTCCCTGTCTCCCAGGTGTAGAATCATGGAATTGTCTCAGTTGGAAGGGACCTTTCAGCTCATGAAGTCCAACCATCAACCCAGCACTGCCCAAACCACCACTGACCCATGTCCCTGACCACATCTGCCCGGCTTTTAAACACCTCCAGGGATGGTGACCCCACCCCTTCCCTGGGCAGCCTGTTCCAATATTTGATAACCCTTTCAGTGAAGAAATTTTTCCATCCTAAACCTCCCCTGGCGCCACTTGAGGCCATTTCCTCTTCTATCACTTTTCACTTGGGAGAAGCGACCGACCCCCAACTCTCTACACCCTCCTTTCAGGGAGTTGTAGAGAGTGAGGAGGTCTCCCCTCAGCCTCCACATGACACTGCTCTTTGAAACACCCCTCCATCTCCCATATTTCAGGTCTGTGGTGACCAGGGGATGCAAAAACCAACTTGCCCCCATCCCTGGCTGCTCGGTATCAGCCCACATCCCTCGGCTCCAGCACAGGGAGGTAACCCTGGTGGCGAACAGGCAATGGCTCTCACTCCGCCGTCTGCTCCCCAGTGACACACCGTGGTGTGGGGCAGTGGGCGATGGGGTGACACGGGCAGGAACAGGGACAGATACCGGCATGACACCCCGATGCCACCGACCCCCAGAGGAGCAAGCTGGGGTGAAGCTGGTGGGGTGGTTTATGGCCCTCGCTCAGGAGAAGAGCTACTCACCGCGGGTGCGAGCTGCATCCTCGTCCCGTTCCCCACCTGCAGGGAAAGGAGAAGGAGCTCTGGGTGACGGAGACACGGGCTGGGGCTGCCCAGGACCACTCTGCCCTGGTCTGAGCGACATAGGGAAGACATTTATCTTCTAATGCCTGGGAGAACTGCACTTTTAAAATCTGCTGCTGTCTGAACCAGTGAAAATATTTACTTTATAGCCCACTATGGTGTGCAGGATTCAAGATCTCAGTGCTTCGAGGTGCGGGGATGAGGAGGTGTGAGACCCGGGCACTTGCCCCAAGCTGCCAACAGGGTTATTCCATACCATAAATGGCACATTCCATAGAAATTAGACACTTTGCTGAGGAGATCTTTCTCTCTCCCCCTTGGTGGTGCCACCCTGAGAACTCCTTGCCCCGGTGCCGGAGCCCTGAGCCCTTCCCTTCCTCCCGAAGCCCCAGCACTCGCAGGGTCCCACATTGGCTGTCCCTTGGGGGGGACCGGCTTCTGCTGATGGGATGGGCTGGGGATGGTCCTTGTGTTGGTGTTGGGATCAATAGTGGTTCTTCCGTATTATTAATGTTAATTACACGGTCTTATTCTATTAAATCTATTTATATTTCAGCCCTTGTGTTTCCTTGTTTTTCCCCGATTCCCCTTCCCGGGTGGGGAGGGGTCATTGCGTGAGAGAATAATTGTCTAAATGACAATAAATTGTTGTGGGTTCCTCAAACCATGACACACACATGTTGACACAGGCTTGAAACCAATCCCTTTGCACCCCCCAGCTGGGTTCTGGGGGTGAGCAGCTCCCCCCCCGCCGAATCCCCGGCAGCGGGGACGGATGCTCACCCTCTCGGCAGAGCCTGTAGTAATCCTCGCAGCAGTTGTGGTGCCGCTCACACTCGTCGTTGCAGTGACACTCATCCTCCGGGCTGTAGGGCTCCTGGCAGCGTCCCTTGCAGGAGTCAGGGGCCGTGTACAGGCCTTGGGGAGAGAGAAAAAAAAGAGTGGTCCTCAGGATGGACCCACCACCCTGCCCCAGCCACAAATGACCCGGGAGCATCCTTCCTCCTGCCCACGCTCCTCTCCTGGGAAGGTCCTGAAGGACCAGGCTCCTGCCCCGGAGCTATTTGGGGTCCTTTGTCAGCGTTTAGGGGTAGCATTTTGACTGGCTGAATCCTCAGGACCCCTCTCCATGGGTCACTCCTCCTCGGCTGTGGACGTCCACCACCACATCAGGGCCACTCCACACCAGGAAACACATTCTAGGCCATTAATTGCTCCTTCTGATTCACCTCTTTAATGCCAGGCTTAGCAGGAGTGCCCCAGGTCCTACCATCCCCAGGCTGGAGGAGTGGTGCCACATTCCAGACATCTTTGTTTGTGACCCGTCAGTCACTCTTTCTGCAATGCTGGGAAAACTGGGAGCTCCTTCCCCAGCTATTTAGATGTTAAATGTGTCGTCGAGCATGTGCTTTATTACACACGGTGGCAAATCTAAAAATAACGCAGCAGCTCAAGTTGTGGTCAGAGTAGAGCAAGTGCCATGTCTCAGGAGGATGGTGGACACTTGCCATCAAGTAAAGAGGGGCTGTAGGGGACAAGGATGTGGGGTTTGTCTAAGAGACTGACAAGAGACTGCGTGTTTAGGGAAGGTGCCTTATCCTCAGCTGCTGATGGGAGCAATGGGGTGTCCAGTTCTGGGCTCCCCAGTTCCAGAAGGACAGGGAACTGCTGGAGAGGGGACAGCAGAGGCTACAAAGATGATGAGGGGCCTGGAGCATCTCTCTTAGCGAGGAGAGGCTGAGGGACTTGGGTCTGTTTAGTCTGGAGAAGAGAAGGCTGAGGGGGGATCTGATCAACGCCTATAAATACTTAAAGGGCGGGGGTCAGGAGGATGGGGCCAGTCTTTTTTCAGTGGTGCCCAGGGACAGGAGAAGAGGAAATGGGCACAAAATTGTAAATAGAAAGTTCCATCTAAACATGAGGAGAAACTACTTTCCTTTGAGGGTGGCAGAATCCTGGAAGAGGAGTCTCTGTCTCTGGAGACATTCAAAACCCGCCTGGACGTGTTCCTGTGCAACCTGCTCAGGTTGGACTAGATGATCTCCAGAGGTCCCTTCCAACCCCATACCATTCTGTGATTCTGTAATGGGACAGCAGACAGCCCAGGCATGGCTTTCTGGGCATCCCTTTGCTCCAGCCAGGAAGGTGATCATCTCCAGGGAGATGCTGAGAAGCCGTGTCCCAACCCGGCTGCCTGTAAAGGGATCCCTGGAGGAAAGGGTGTTGCTTTCCCTTGCAACCCTACAATCACACAGCACCTTAAACACCGCTGGGTCACCTGCCTTGATCTCCAGCAGGTGAAACACACCCTCGGGGCAACTCCTGACAGAGCAGCGACCAGAGCGACATCCACGTGTTGGTCACACTTGATGGCTTGTCTCTACAACTGCGTTGCTCGCTCTGCTGTCTGGCATTTCCCCCAAATTACTTGTGCTTTTCGGAACCCCATCACCAAGGTCCCACAGGTGCTGACGAGAGGGGGAGAACCTCTTCGCCCCACCAGCCAACCCAGCCCAGGCTGGTGGACTGTGCTGCGAGGGGACACTGCTGACACCCATTTGGCTTCTGGCCACCGGGTCCTTTTCTGCAAACCCACTTTATAGCAAGAGGGGTGTTAGTGGGAAGGAGTTGCTCGAGATGCTCCTGGAAGCCACCAGCCCCTGACGCTACTTTAGTCCCATTCTTACTTCTGAGAGGGGCTGCAGAGGGAAGGGCCATTCCATGGTTTGGGTGGCGAGCAAAGCTCATGGTGTCCAGACGCCCCCAGTCTCCCCAGTCAACTCAGCACAGGAGCTGGGTCTGGAGCTCTGATGGTGCTGGCAGCCGAGATCCCTGTCCCCGGGATGGATCCCTCTGACTCCTGCAGCCGCAGCCAGGATAAATGAGCCTGAATCATGCATCCAGGCTCGTTTTCCAGCAGCAATCCTGGAGCTATTGTGCAAGGCAGAAACTGCCCACACATCAGTCACCGCTGAGACGTTCCTGGTCCTGGGGCACGTGCTGCCAGAGCATGTCCCAGCAAAGCCCCAATGCTGGGGTGTGCAATGACTCAGGCGAGGACGGGAGCTTTGCAGAGGAGGCTCCGCATCGCACCGTTGCCCAAGGGGCTCAGCTGTGGGCTGCCGAGGCTTCTCCACCGTCCAAGGGACAGTGGCCAACACAGAAGGACATGGCCAGCAACGCTTAAATGCTCACTCGATATTCTGGCCGGTCCAGCCAGCAGATATTTTCTGGCTGCACAAAAGCCAGACAAATAATTCTCATTTTCAGCCCTTCAGCCAGATCCATCCCTCCCCCGAACACAGTTTTTTTGGACAAGAACAAACTCCTTTTCGTTTCCGCCAAGAAGAGCCTCGACCGAGAAAGTGCAGGGCCGTTTCCTGAGCGGCTCCATTCGCCAAGGTGTGGGGAAACATCCGAGACGTGACGGAGCCCTCCTGGCGAATCTCAGCCCTGATTAGTGCACAGACACAAAATTACGGCTCCTCTCAGAGCCTTGGTCCCTGGCCTGACTCAAAACCTCACTGCACTGTGCAAACACAGACCGAAGACCAACCCTGACTCTAAAAGGGCCCGTTTGAAGGACAAATTAACCTGCAACAAAGGAGCTATTGATGGTCTGAGCTCCCCGAACATTTATTTACATGCTCCTGGCCCCTGAAACCACACGTAACCATGGGTGCAAGCTGTCTGTGAGATGATCAGGCAAAAATCTCCCACCACTGTCCTGCCCAGCCCAGGATAAGACAAGTGATTACACGGTGAAGGTGTCTCAGCTCAGACAGGTCCATCGGGGTGATGCTCTGGTAGCTCTGGTCCCACGCGTGTGCCAAGGAGAGACCACGACACGAGCCAGAGAAGCCACCCACCTTCCCAGCCACAGCAAAACCAGTTACGCCTTCAAGCAAGAATAACTTGGTGCTTGCATTGAACAAGTTGAGATCACAGCAAATCCTCCTGCTGGATTTGGGAGCTCCTCTTCTGCCACCAGCCCCGCAAAACTCCTCACCATTAATCCCAGGGGGACTCATCTGTCTCTGAAACACCAGCTCCAGCCCCTTGGCAGCCACAGGAGGGACGAACTCCCGTCTTGCAAATAGATCACGGTTCACGTTTAGTGCAAGACAATGGCAAAGAGGGCACCTTAGTCACGCGCAGGATCCTGGTCAGTCCAGAGCCAAACCCTGGTGCCCACAAGCCACTACTTGTCACAGCATCGGCCTTAAAGACAGCGCTATTCTTTATCATCTCCCCTGGCCTGTCTCCTCTTGTAACAACCGCAGAGTCCTGAAGGGCAAAACACCCAAGTTCATGTTTCGCATGACACCTGACTGGCCCCTCACCCACGGGGGGACTGGGGCTAAGGTATAAGAAAAATGCTTCCCTTCGTCCTCCCGCAGTGTGGGAGGCTGGAGGAGCCAGAGGAAGGTGGGCTCACACGACCAGAGCACAGCAAGATGCACCGAGCAGCAACTGGTGGGGAAGGCTAAAGGCGCAGGAGAAGCCTCAACCCATCCAAGAGAAGGATAAACCACCCTCACCGCCAGCCGAGCCCCCCGGGGCTGGAGGAAGCCCTCCAGGATGAGAACATCCCTCAGCCTTTCCCCTCCAAAGCTCTGCTGGATCCAAACTGGCGAGGAACCAGCTTCCCCAGTACAGCCCAGCTCCCGGCTGATGGCATCGCCCTCAGCACCCTCCGCTTTCATCCTGGCGCTGGCCCCTTACCATCAGGGGCACCGGCGGGTTTAGCCCCTCTGCCAAAGCAAGGCTCCATTACTCACTGCCAGACGCGCAGCCCAGGGCTATTCCTGCCCCGACAAGGAGGATCCAGATCTTCATCGTCCCCGTAGACGTGGGGCTGGGCGTTCCGGAGCCTCCCGAGAACAGGTTGGCAATGACGTTGTTCCCTGGCGCTCCCTGCTATATGTGGGTCCCTGGGGAGGTGGGGGTGGGGGGGTGGAAAGGAGGAGCATGATGCCACCGAGGACTTCACGGGTAAGCTGCACCCAAACTTTGCCAAAACTCATTATGTGCATGACTTAATTATAGGCTGCCTGGAGTGTGAGCAGGGCTGGTAAATCCAGTATCCCAGTATTGCTCCACTCCATGTGTGCCTGACCCCCGGGGGGGATTGAGGAGCATGGGGAGGTCTTTGCCCACCCAGAGCCCAGCGGGTCCATTAGAGATGCAACCTGGTCGCCAGTGCCACAGCCTGGTCCCTCGGTGGGCCACACGCTCCCATACAACTGGTGCTAACTGGGGACAACTTTCTGCTCCCCAGTTAATTGGGGATAACGATCTCTCCTTCCTCAGCCGCCGTCTCTGGAGGCTGTGCTCCCCCTACGGCACAGACCAGCCTCGGCTGAAGCCTCCAGGTCCTCCAGCAGCACAAGGAAACCCTGTGACATAACCACAAGCCAGGCTTTGGCGTCAAGCCTGCTCAGGGAGTAGGTTTTGTGGGCCACCCCAGTGTAGTCTTGCTCCTGGGGCAAGCCCAGAGCTGGTCCATCCCCACCCTGCGTGGGGCTGCCCTTCTCAGGGAGCCTCCAAGGCCCCGGGTAACGCCAAGGGGGAACTCAGCCCATGCTTGGTGTGGTCACCAGCCTCTTCCCTGCGCACAGCAGGGCCAGCCCTGGCTCAATTCAGTGTATCCCAGTGGAAGATGTTCCCAGACAGTGAGTGTTTTGGTGTATCCAGCTGGAGACAGCTTTCCATGCTACCACAGCCTGGGGGGGACCCAGATCCCACTTGTTCCTGGTCCTGGAGCGTGTTGTACGTGCTGACCAGTACACCCAGACACATGGGAGTGACCACACTGGGATAGGTCAGCACCCATCCTGCCTCCAAGGGCATCTTCGTGCTGCCTCTGAACCATGGCTCAACCTCCCTGTCCTCAAAGGGGCACCTCAACCATCCCTGAGTTGATCTCCATCCTCATCCCTCCACTACCCAGCTCAGCTCAACACCACGTCAGCAAAATAACCCAGACCCAACCCACCATCCTCCTGGAGCCTGGTTTAAAAACTGATGTTTTCCTGTTCTGGTTTGGAGACCAGAGCCCTGGGATAAGCAGGAAGGAACCTCCTCAACTCGTTTTGCTGACGGAAGATGTTGGGCAAGTTCAGCTCTTCCTCTCATCGCCCCATCTCTTCCCAGCCACGGTCCCTCAAGGGCCAGCACGGGCTAACCTCAGCTCATCCACCCGGGAGCAGGATATTGTCCCCAAGCATTGCCCTTCCTTGGCTTTCCGGGGAAATAACGACGAGACCAGCAGTAGACACTGGTGCTGCACCTGAGGGTTCATCACAGGCACCGCCTGGTTTCTGGCTTCTCCTCACAGGGTGAGGTGGTTTCTCAGGAAGCCTCATCACAAGCATTGCCCAAAGCCCAAATGATTTCCACCAGCTGCTTCTCTGCCTCCTTGCCCGTGCACTGCCACAGACCCAGGGATGGCCCAATACTGGCTGGTCCCCCGTGTCCCATGTCCCTCTGGTTTGGCCGGGTGCTTGCTTGATGCGATGTCGGGTAGACTCCCCACCCAGAGGCTCCTGGAACTTCTGTAAACAGCCCCAGGCTCTCCTGGGCAGCTTGCCATGGTGGCTACCAGATGGTCACGCTCTCCCAGTGCTTTCAACACCAGAATCAGCAGGTCTAGGGCATGGTGTCCCCACCAAGGAGGGGCTCACTCCTTGTCCATCTCCACCTTGGCAGGTGAGGACTCACCTCCAAATTCCCCCTGGGCCAAGGGGGGGCAGTTTCTAACGCCCATCAGCAGAGCAGGCAGCTGCCTGCACCTCCTCCTGCCAACACAGCGGCATTGCGACAGCCTTATTCCCCCCCCGGGTGCGTTAGCTGGCACGGGGGAGCCGTGTTTGGTGTAATAAGGACCAGGTTTGGCTTCTTTCTCACCCCTCAGTCATTTCCTATCCTCCACCCTGGGCTGCTGACCCCGCTGACCTGTCCTCCCTGAGAGCAGCCGTTGTGTCACCCCATCCTGGGGCTGCTCTTTGAGTCCATCAACTGGTTGATGCACAAACCAGCCTTGCCCCAACTCCAGGCAGTGCCTCAGACCCTGCTGGGGGTGAGGAGCTCCCATCGGTGGGGTTCGACATTGGGCAGTTGGCCACAGCTGTCACTCAACCATCTTGCTCCTCTGAGATTCCCTGGAAGAGCAGGAGCTGCAGCATCTGGAGTTGGAGCAAGTCCCTCAGAGCTCGGTGAGGGAGCATGGAGGATGGTGGAGCTGGAGCCCGTCTCTTCTTGCAGAAGGTTGCTTTCCCAGCCTCACTGGGGAGGATGAAGCCTTTTGCCTTGGGCTTAACTGGGAGCGTCAGCTCCATCAGCAAAGATGCAGAAACAACATGTTTGTCCTTGTTCCTCAGCCACACCTTCCAGAAGCTGGTGGCTGGGTGTGAGGACTCTCCACCGGCTGTCCTCGCACACCCCCACAGTCCCACACACCTTGTTCCCACCTCAACCTTCCAGCGGTGCTGGACCTGCAGCCATCAGAGCCCACCAAGCCCCTGGGGACAACCTGCCTCTCCTGGCCCGGTCTCGTGGTTTGCAGGTCCTGGGACAGGAGCAGGTCAGTGTGTCCTGGGCCACAGTCCAGAGTCAACCACTGGTGACAGCCAGCCAGCATTGCTGTCACCGAACCCTGTCACCCTGTTCCAGGCACTCGCCCACGAGGGCTGAGTCAAGCACCCTGGGGCTGGCTCCATGTTCCTCTTGTGTTAGAGCCAAGGAGAGGAGACGGGAATTGCCCACGCTGAGCCCCTGGTAGCCGCCCTGGAGTCCTGGTGGCCACGCTTGCTCCTGTGCCCAACAATGCTGGTATCTCTCATCCCTTGCACTACACCCTTGTCCAGACCTTGGTTTTACCCATGATTTTGCTCGAGGAGGCAAACATCCACCCTCTTTATTTTTCCACGGTCCGGTGTTTTCTACCCGCAAGGCTGTCCAACGCCCAGCTTCATCCCCACCCCCTCCTGCCATCCTCCTCTTCGCATCCCCCCGGGCTCGCTGACCTTTTATGATGGAATCACAGAACAGTTTGGGTGGGAAGGGACTTTAAAGCCCCCCCAGTGCCACCCCCATGCCCTGGGCAGGGACACCTCCCACCAGACCAGGTTGCCCAAAGCCCCCTCCAACCTGGCCTTGAACCCCTCCAGGGATGGGGCAGCCACAGCTTCTCTGGGCAACCTGGGCCAGGCTCTCACCACCCTCACAGCAAAGAACTTCTTCCCCACATCTCACCTCCAATCTCCCCTCCTTCAGTGTCAAACTTTTCCCCCTCGTGCCATCACTCCACTATCCGGACTATTTCTCCAAGTTTTCCCTCACCCTCGGGATGTTCTGGGGCTTCTGCAGCTCCATGGGAATTGCTGGTGGGGCTGGACCTTCATGAAGACACGGCTTCTGAAGGACACTGGCTCGTGAAGGGGCGTGGACCACGCTGAGCTCCCCAACAGGATGCTCTCCACAGCCTGCTCCGGGAAAACCAGACAAGGGTCAGCTTTTCCACTTGAGCAGAGATTTCTCCAGCCAACTGGGCCAGCGTCCCGCCTGTAGCCGAGGGGGAAGCCCCCAGACACATCCATCGATCCAGCCAACCTGCAGACTGAAGGTAATCTACAGGCCCAGAAACATCTGGAAAATGTACAACTCTGGTTTAACCCTTCCTTCCCACACACAAGCTCTTCCATTTCAAGGCTCCTTTGGTCCTTCAGGGCAAAGATCCGGGGAGAGGTGACTGTGAGAGATCAGGGCAACCTGATTTGGGTCCAAGGAATCACCATCGCTTCTCTGCCCTGCCCTGGCTTGCCTGGACGCACTTCCTGCTGGGACCACGCATGGGGCTGGAATTAGGAACCTGGGAGATGGCTGGTATCACAACTTGGTCCTCATCAAGCATGGCCAATGGAGCAGAGAACCACAAAGCCAAGCTTTACGCTGTGGGGGGACCCGGGGGTCCTGGGATGGACGTGGTGCTGGGAGCTGCCAGGAACCCTCGTAGGTGGCTGCATCACCTGAAACATTATTTAGGTGTGATGGGGACTTTTATTTTAAGCAACCCGTTCATCTGCACGGTGATACTGAAAAGAGCAATTAATGCAGCAAAGCTCTGGGCCCCTCTAGCCCAGCCCTTGGGGCAAGGCTTTGGGGGCTTTGGCTTGTGGCTCCATGGTGTCCTGGCTGGGGCACAGACCTGCCAGGGGCTACGAGCCTCCCCCGTGCTGGGACCTGGACAATGCAGGAGCTCTGGGGGGCTGCGAACTCCCCTGAACCCCGCAGCTTCACCCAGGCCTGCTCAGAGCGTTGGAAAGGTCATTGCTAAAACTGCTCCATGCACAGACAGAGATGCTCTGGGGGGAGGGAGAGGGGTCCCCCCCAGCCCCAGGTCCATCAGCTCCGCCTCCTTCAGAGACATCTCCCCCAAACCCCCGACAGCAGCTGGTCAGGGGTTGGGGATGGCCAGAGCAGGTCACCATCTCCATCACGAGGCCACCACAGCTTCCTCCCACCAGGGATGCTCTCCTGCCTCTGCACCACGGCTGTATGTGGCTATTCCTGCCCCCATGCATGTGGGGAAACTGAGGCACAGAGAAGGCTGTGGTTAGCCCAAGGCTGGTTTAAGCCCCAACAGTCCTGGGGGGGCTCAAGATACTTTTCCCATGGGCTCCTGGCGTCATGCAGCTCCCAGAAGGTGGGACAGGGGATGCAGCCAACACCTGCCATGGGACACACAGGACAGAGGGAAGGGCAGGTCCCCTCTGGGGCTGCCCCCAGGATCTGTGGGGCAGCGCAGCAGCATGAGCCAGACCCCAAGCTCAGCCTGGGTGTCTGCACCCCGATGGAGATGTGCCTGCTCATAGGGATGCTCTGGCTCGAGCCCCTCTGGGAGCACGGGGCACCTTCCAGCCCGGCACCCCCAGGGGAGGCAGCATCAGGGGGCGCATCCAGGGCTCCGTCCATCCTCCCTGGCCCGCGCAGGGAGTGAATCCAGGTTGCTGCACGGAGAAGAAAGGGGAGTGCAGCCTTGCGTACAAAAATACCTCTATTGCTCACTCCGCTGTCCCTGGCCCTCGATGGCCACAGCCCGGCTGCATCCCGGCATCCCGGTGCCGGACCTGGTGCCAGTGGCCAGAGGCTGCTCTTGGCCGGCTCCAGCGCAGCCCCGTGCCCGGTGCTACCAGGAGCAGAGCCACCGGGGCTGTCCCCGCCGCCGGCAGAGGGGCTGCCACATCCCCGCTGTCCCCCTCCGGCCCCCTCAGGACTCCAG
The DNA here is from genome assembly GCA_013399435.1 of Arenaria interpres. Classification (NCBI taxonomy): domain Eukaryota; kingdom Metazoa; phylum Chordata; class Aves; order Charadriiformes; family Scolopacidae; genus Arenaria; species Arenaria interpres. The sequence continues at coordinate 58,355 of VXAK01015125.1, forward strand.
GTCGTGCGAGAGCCGCAGCAGCTCCTTCTGGCTGTCGATGGCTTTGAGGTGCTGCAGGTAGGCCCAGGTGGAGACGGGGCTCCGCACGCTCAGGGACTGCTCCGAGCCTGCCCGGGAGAACTGAGATCAGGGCTGGGCTCAGCGATCCCCCTCCATCACCTCCAGCTCCACTTGCCAACCCTCTCCATCACCACTGGCTCATCACATGGATCCCCCTCTCGCCTGAGTCACCGATCCCCTTCTACTGCTGTTGGCTTGGCTCACTGATCCCCCTCCAGCACCTCCAGCTCAGCTCAGTGAACCTCTCCAGCACCTCCAGTTGGTCCCCTCTATGGCCTCTTTCTCAACTCATTGAAATTCCCCCTCCATCCCCTCTCCCTTGACTCATGGATCCCTCCATCCCCTCTCCCTTGACTCACAGGTCCCTCCATCCCCTCTCCCTCTGCTCATGGATCCTCCTCCATCACCTCCAGGAACTCACTGGAGCTGAAGGAGCAGGAGCAAGTGGGGACTTCCCATGGGGAAAAGCGATGCCCCATCCTGCTGCCTAACACCCAGAGCGCTTCTGACATGCTGGAAGCACCCCCTGACCCTCTTCAGCCCCAGGAGTTGCCCACTGGTGCCTCCAGTGACCTGTGGGCTCGCCCCACGCAGGAGAGAGAGCTCAGCCTCCATCCCTGGGTACTCCCCGGCATCAGCAGCATCAGGACCAGCTTCCACCCACAGTAGCTAGGCTGGTGCACCGGGATGTCCCCACAGGATCCCAAACCCAAGGAGGGTGGGTGCACGCTCCCCTGGGCTGGCCCCGAAGAGTGGGGGGGTCCCCCAGGGCAGGGGTGGGGGTGCGGATGGGTGAGCCCCAGACGTACACGTGGAGATCCTGACGGCTTTGGGGTCCTCCGGCCGGTGCGGGGAGCGATTTCTCAGGGGGGAGAGCGGAGCTGGGGGCAGAGAGAGAGAAAGAGGGAGCTCAACCCCATCCCCAGGGGGGTGCTGACCCCCAGACCCCTCCTCAACCCCCGGCCCCGGGAGCACTCACCGTGTGCGTGGCCCCGGCAGCGCTGCAGGACACGCACCGTCTTTGCCATCATGTGCTGTGGGCAATGCACAAAGGTCACTTGCTGTCACCCGGCCCCACTTTGCTCCCCGGCTGGTGAAACACGGTCCCCTCCGGCTTCAGCGGTGGCCGCCCCATGTCCCCCCGCGAGGGGACGGCCAGGGGTCCTGGCTGCCAGCAGCGGCGGGGAGGAGGAGGGGAGGGCGCTGCGCCAACACCACAGGGATGCTCTGGATCTGCATCCCAGGGGATGGGGGGGGACAAGCAGGTCCCCCCAAGGTGGGTGTCCACGGGGGAGCCAACCCGCCCCACTCACCATCTTCTCAAAGTTGATGAGGTTCTCGGCCAGCGTGCGATTGCCCTCGTGGATGAAGGTCATGTCTGTGGGTTGCAGGGGAGGATTGGGGGGATCAGGTCCCCATCATCCCAGTCCGACCCGTTCCCACCTGCACCCGCAGCTCCCAGGCTGAGGTACCCACCTTTGAGGAGGAGGGGCACGAAGGGGATGATGGGGGGGCTCAGCTTGGCGACGGCCAGGCGATAGACCCTGTGGTTCCACGACGGGTCCTGGGGATGGAGCAGGACCCTCAGCACAGGGAACACAGCCCTGGGTGCTGCCTGCCCCAGGTGCAGGGGAGAAAAGAGGGGGGGNGGGGATACGGGGCGGGAAGGGGGCGCGCTCACCAGCATCCGCTCCAGCGCCGAGTGCAGCTTTCGGATCTTGTGGGGCAGCCTCTGCGCAGAGAGAGGGTCACTGTCACCCCAGTTCTCCCACCCCCCTAGAGGGTCACCATCACCCCGGCTGTCTCGCCCCCAGAGAGAGTCACCGGCACCCCGGCTCTCCCACCTTCAGAGACCCCCCCAGACAGGGTCACCATCACCCCAGCTCTCCCACTCCCAGAGAAGGTCACCACCACCCTGGCTCTCCCACCCCCAGAGACATCCCCCAGAGAGGGTCACCGTCCCTGGCACCCCAGCTCTCCCTCCCCCAGAAATGCTCGGAGCCTATTGTCACCCTGGTGGGGGGTACTTTGGCCCCCAACTAGGTCCAACCAGACCCCGGGGCTGATCCTGTGGGATTCCCAGTGGGAAACACTCCCTGCCCTCAGCATCTCCCTTGCTCAGAGCTTATGGGTGCAGGTTCTGCCTGGACCCCTGCACCGGGACCACCCTTGGCCAAGCCAGGGGACCCAGATCCATCACCGCAGACCTCGAGAGACCTCCAGGGACCTGGCAGTAGCCCGGAGGCAGTTACCTCCCAGGTCTTGGCCAGGCGGCTGACGGCCGTGTTGCTCACACCAAACATCACCGCGAAGAAGGAATTCAGGTTCTTCTGCTCCTTGAGGCTGCGGGTGAGGACAGGGTCAGGCGAGGAGGCCACCACCGGCTCCATCCTGGCAGGGACGGGGACACGGGTGGCGGGGCACTCACTGTGCGGCCAGCTTGATGAACTTGCGGAGGAGCTGGGCTCTCCTGCCCACCTCGGGGCAGAGGCACAGCTCCGTGGCCACCCAGTACTGCAGCTCGTTGAAGCGCCGCATCACCCGCTCCAGGTTGGCCGTGGTCACGTCGTGAAACTTCTGCGGCCCCACAATGTAGTGGATCATTTCCACCTGCAAAGCCCAACGTGGTGGCTGGGGGGTGCCCCGAAAGCCACCCCAGGGGCATCTCCTGCCCTGTTGTGGGGGCTGGCCTTGCCTGGTGGATGCTCTTGAAGAGGTTCCAGTCGTAGTCGGTGAGGTGGCTGGCCAGGTCCTTGGAGCTGATGAGGTCCAGGGTCTCCGAGGAGCCGACGTGAGGGCCCAGCTGCTCGGGGTGGGGGGTCTGTGCACAGGAGAGAGGATGCCCGACCCCTCGGGCCATTAGCCACTGCACGGAAGGCAACACCAGCCCCTTCCCAGGATGGACCCCCCAACCCTGAGCTGCTGTGGAGGCACCACAGCCTCAAATGCCGCTCAGGGGGGTCATCCCGGTGCTGCCCATCTCCAGGACCCCTGCCCCGTGCTCACCAGGCTGCCCAGCTCCTCCACGCTCACGGCAAAGAGCCTCTCGTTGAGCCCCAGTGCCGTGAACACCCCCACGGCGTCCGGCTGCAGCCCCACTTTATCTGCGGGAGAGGGGATGGTCAGTGCCGGGATGGAGAAGGGGCTCGATCCTGGCTGGGCAGGGGGCAGTTGCCACCCTGGGAGGGTGACATCCCCCGGGGGTGTGTGGGGGGGAACCCGCTCACCTCCAGCCGAATTCACCTTCACAAGGATGTGCTCCCGGTCCCGGCCCAGCCGGGGGCTCAGGGACCGCAGGATGTCCCGCACCGAGGCGTTGACCGGCAGCACCGTCATCAGGCACGAGTGGTCGGGTCTGTAGATCTCGTAGGGCACTATGGAAGGGAGGAGGAAAGGGTTTTAGCATCCCAGGTGCTGGGAAAGGGACAGTCCCCACTGTGTGTGACCCTACCTTTGTCCTGGGCTCTTAAGGCACAGCCGCTGCTCAGAATCGCCTCCTCCTGGCTCGAGAGCCAGTTCCCCGAGCTCCGAGCCTGGGGGAAAGGCGGGAGAGAGCGGGGAGGATGCCACCCCATCGGCCACCCCTCCTGCCGGGGGTCCCCAGAGGGCACTGGTAACCCAACTCTCCACCCCTCCTCATCCTGGCACCCCCCCAGGGCCACCCCTACCTTGGGCTGGGGAGAAACGCTGCCGTCTCCGTTCTCCAGCCTGCAGGGAGAGGATAAAGGGGTGTCAGAGCCCCATAGCCCACGCTGGAGACAGAACCGGGTCCTGCAGCCCCCAGGATCCAGGCCACCACCAAGCCCCCAAGCATCCCTGGGCACCAGGGGGTCCCCGCAGTGTTTAACACCTTCCCTGTGGCCGAGAAACCTCCACCTTGGGATGAGGTGACCCAAGAGCTGCTGGCATCCCCTCAGTCGTGGCAATCATTGCTTTGCTGGCCAAAAGCTCGGCCCCATTTCATTCTGCATCCCACAGAGACCACAGGCTTTGCTTGTGTGTGCAGCTGCCACAAGCCTGGAATATAATTTTACAGCTCTCTCTAACCCAGGCATCCCTCGCCCCTTCCTTCCCAGGAACTCTTGGGAACCTGCATCTGATCCAACATGCCACTTCTTGGGGTTTGTTTTCCCTTTTTTCCCTCCTTCCCCTTGGTGCTGAACTGCTCGATAAAGCAGTTACTGCTCAAAAACAGGATTTCAGGCAGCTAGTCCAAATCTGACACCCATCAACGCGGATTAGTCAACTTCATGCCATAGATGCACAACATCCCCTGGGCATGAGGGGTGCAGGACCTGGGGACACGGGCACCAGCGGTGTCTCTAGGGATAGGGACGGGCTCTGTTTTGGATGGGGACACCCTTGCAATCCCCGGGGGGACTCACGCTCGGGGTCGCCGGCGCTCCTGTGCTTGCTCCTGGACCAGCCCGCCCAGGCGGGGGTCCTGGCTGGCCAGGTCGGCCAGGTTCTGTGGGGAGAAAGGTGGCCAGTGGTCAGCAGGGGGGTGGTGAGAGCCAGACCCCTCCGGGGACGCCTCCCCATCCCTGCCCCACTGCCGGTACCTGCAGCAGAGCCGTGGTGCTGCGGTCGCCCTGCAGCAGCCGCCCGTAGAGCAGCACCCACTGGCTCACCAGCCGCAGGATCTTCCGCCGCTTGTGCAGTGAGTAGGTGGCCTTTTCCTGCTCCGAGCCCTCCAGCGGCTCCGCGCGGAAACTGGGAACCAGTCAAGGGCACCAGCGCGGGGTGACGGGGACACCCCCCCCACCATAGGTGTGCACCCCATAGGATGGGAGATGGGGATGTGCCCAAGAGCCTGGGGAATTCGGGTCTCCCCTGGCCAACCCCTGAGGTCCCACCGGGGTGACAGGGACCATGCTGGGTGCGCTGGCCCCTGGCAGGGGGTGCGTGGCGTAGGATGGAGCCCAGTCCCCCCTCGCCCCAGTTCCAGCCGCAGAAGGATACTGGTGCAGCAGAGCTCTGCAGAGCTGCGAGGTCGGCATGAACACGGTGTAGGTCAGCAGGAAATCCCCCAGCAGCGTGTCTGCAAGAGACCAGGCCACCATCATTCGCCCGTCACCACGGCCAGTGGGCTGGGGACATGCTGGTCACAGCCAGGCGGGTGCAGCTGGCCAGGAACGGGTCACCCCTGCCCTGCGTGGGGTTGGCCTGTGGTCTCCCCCACTGCGGTGACCGTGCTCATTGCGGGGCAGTTTTTGCTTCTAAAAACGATGGAAAGGGCTGGCAAAGGTGCGGGTTTTGGAGGCTGAAAGAAAATCCAAAGGCTGGGGGAAAAGCGCCAGCGCTGGCCGTGAGAGAGCCCCAAGGACGATGACGCCAGCTCGGATTTTTTACCCGCTGGGGACACCTCCTGGTTCCCGTCTCGCCCGGTTTTGCTCCGTTCCAAAGGCAGAGGGAGATGGAGGGATGAGGGAGAAGAGGAGAGAAGAGACGCTCCCTGCCCCGGGGCTGCCTCCCTCTCCCGGCCCCAGTGGGGAATTTTAGGGTAAGAGGAGCAGCTTTTAGGTTGGAACACAGAGAATAAGGCAGTCCCGCTCGGTGCTGGTCCTCCTGCCCATCTCAGGGTGGCTCGGGGACGTGGTCCCCGGAGCTGGGGGGTCACCCCCCCACTTACCCACAGGGTCATAGAGTGTGGCATCGAGCCTCATGAACTCCAGCAGATGCTCGAGGATCTTCTCCGGTGTCCCAGCCATCACGAAGTACCTGGTGGGCAGAGCACCAGGCTCATCAGGGACGGACACAGCACCTCAGCTGTGGGCAAGGCCACCACCCCGGGCCACCAGGCCACTCGACACAGCTGCTCAGCATGAGCTGCCATCCCTGATCCCCCCCTGGGGCCATGGAGACTCCTCCAAGGGAAGCCGGAGAAGGCAGAGGAGGCAGGGGAACAGGCAGCGTGGCTGCGAGGAGGCAACACGGATAGGCTGCTGTCACAGAATCACAGAATGATATGGGGTGGGAAGGGATCTCTGGAGAACATCTCCCCCAACCCCCTGCCAGAGCAGGGTCACCCAGAACAGGTCGCACAGGATGGTGGTCCAGGTGGGTTTGGAATCTCTCCAGAGCAGGAGACCCCACACCCTCTCTGGGCAGCCTCTTCCAGGGCTCTGACACCCTCACAGCAGAGAAGTTCCTCCTCGTGTTCAGATGGAACTATCCGTGTCCCAGTTTGTGCCCGTTGCCCCTTGTCCTGTCACTGGGCACCACTGGGAAGATTCTGGCCTCATCCTCCTGACACCCACCCTTTAAGTATTTATAAGCATTGATCAGATCCCCCCTCAGCCTTCTCTTCTCCAGCTGAACAGCCCCAGGTCCTTCAGCCTTTCCCCAGCAGAGAGATGCTCCAGTCCCTCATCATCCTCGCAGCCTCCGCTGGACTCTCTCCAGCAGTTCCCAGTCCTTCTTGAACTGGGGAGCCCAGAACTGGTCCCAGTCTCCAGCTGTGGCCTCCCCAGGGCAGAGCAGAGGTGGGGGATGACTTCCCTCCATCCACTGGCCATGCTCTTCTTGAAGCACCCCAGGAGACCATTGGCCTTGTTGGCCACAAGGTCACATTACTGGCTCATGGTCCTCCACAACAGGAGCTGGACAACACCACCAGGACTCCCAGGTCTTTTTCCACAGAGCTCCTCTCCAGCAGGTCACCCCCAGCCTGTCCTTGTGCAGGGGGTGATTCCCCCCCACGTACAGGACCCTCCACTTGCCCTGGTTGAATTATCAAGTCACCTGCTGCTCCGCGCCGTGGCTGGCTGGTTGCTGCCACCCTGCAGGTTCTTCTGCAGGACCAGCACCACCTTCCCGTGCTCCTTCAGGCGCATGGTGTTGGCCTCCACATCCTAGAGAGAAGAACCAGCCATCAGCCCAGTATGGATCCATCAAGCAACCCCTGGCTGGCTGGTGGCACCCGAAAACCCTCTATGGGCAGGCAGAGAAGTGTCCTCCCCTGCAGACACCACAGAGGGTGACGGTGTGTCCCGACTGCGACTCGGTGCCCCCTGAGCCCCCTGCCCACCTTGAGGATGTGATTGAAGTCCTGCTTGTCCACTCGGAGAAAGTGGCAGTTGTCCTCTCGCAGGATGATGGTGGCTGCCCGGGGTGCATCGTTCACCAGTGCCAGCTGCCCGAAGTCGTCCCCCTCGTGCAGGGTGGCCACCAAGCCCTGGAGGTGGGTGCCCAAAAAGGGTGAGGGATGGGGTGGGAGCTCTCATCCCCACTGAGGGACAGTGACATGAGATGTCTGGAGAGCCTGGCTGCACAGGGAGACCCCTACCTTGCCATGGGTCACCACATTCACTGAGCCCTTCCAGATGATGTACCAGGATGTGCCTTTATCTCCTTGGCTGAACACTGCAGGGGAAACGGGGGCAGTCAAAGAGGGGGAGCCCACAAGCATCCCTCTTCAGTCCCCTCAACCCGAGCCCCCAGCCCAGGTGAACACGGCAAGTGCTCCAGCCCCCTCTATCCCTGGTCCACCAGGAAACAGCAGGAGCATCCACACTGATGGCAACGGCTCCATCCATCCTCCCCAGGCTGGGGACCCTTTCCTGAGGGTCCTGGGGTCCCCCTGCACAGCTCCTGGGGCACACGATACTCACGCACGGTGCCTGCTCTCTGGTGGGACTCGAACATCAGCACGGATGCCAGCTCCCGCTTCACCTGCGGCAAGAGGAACCTGCTATCAGGGTCACCCCAGCCCGGAGCAAAGCAAGAAGGGGACACGCACGGGGACAGAGTGGGAAGGGAATCTGCCATCAGGGTCACCCCAGCCTGGAGCCGAGCGAGGAGGGGACATGCATGGGGACAAGGGACAGGATGGGAAGGGAGCCCAGAGATGCTCAGAGAGGACTAGGAGAGGATGCCCAGGCAGGAGGCGATGGGGTGCAGGAGGATTTGGGGACCAGGAGCGGTTTGGGGACACACACAGGCACCCCAGTGGAAGCCGGGCACAGTGGCACTCACCGAGTTGGAGAGATGAGCCACAGCTTTAATGTGGAGAAGCTCCTCAAATATGAGCTCCAGCTCATCCTCTGTCCGCTGGGCAGGCCTGGGAGGGGACGGGGGGGAATGGGGGGGGGTGTCAGCAGCCATCTGTGCCCCCTCTCCCCACCACACCCCGGGACACAGACAACCCTCCCCAGGCACAACCCCCTGGTCCAGCACCCTCTTTCTCCCCGTGGCCGGACAGCCACAGAGGGACGCTTGGGTCACTCCATCCACCAACATCCCCAACCCTTTGGGACTCCAGGCTGAAAATGAGCCCCCCCCCCAGGCCCCGGGGAGCCCCCGGGCCACTCACGGCTTGCGCAGGGCCATGGTGAGCAGCGCGTCGGGACCCAGCTGGGCCAGGAAGGCCAGTGCCTCCAGCAGCTCCTCCGCATCCCGCAGCCCAGCGCCGGGCTCGGGGCTCAGCTCCAGCTCAGCAAAGCGGTAAAACTGGGTGTCCTTGTCCTGGAAATGCCACTCCTGCTTCACTGCGGGGTGGGGGGGGAGAGCACCATGAGCTGGGACGTGCCCCCACGGGAGACCCACGGGATGCCACCCACCGGAGACCCCGGCAGCCCTCACCGTGGGTCAGGACCCCTCCGTCCACCAGCACCTGGCAGACGCCGATGGCCTGGCTGCGCGTCTGCACGGCCAGCCCCGCGCTCAGCAGCCAGTCCACCAGCTCCTTCCCTGAGCAGCACTGCCTGCAAGGGGTAAAAAACCATGAGAATTGTCCCCAAAACAGGGCTGCGGTGCCCAGACCCCCAGGGAGCCCCAGCCTGGGATGGTGTCCGCTCTGAACGACACAGGGCTTGTTTCTCTTTCAATGCCTGGGAAAACTGCACTTTTAGAAGACTCTGGTGGCTGAATTGGTGACAATATTTACTTTCTTGCCAGCTCTGGGGTGCAGGTTTCAAGGTCTCGGTGTTTTCGGGGTGCAAGGACGAGGAGGAGCAAGATCTGGGCACTCACCCCAAGCTGCCAACAGGGTTATTCCATACCATAAATGGCACATTCCATAGAAATTAGACTCTTTGCTGAGGAGATCTTTCTCTCTCCCCCTTGGTGGTGCCACCCTGAGAACTCCTTGCCCCGGTGCCGGAGCCCTGAGCCCTTCCCTTCCTCCCGAAGCCCCAGCACTCGCAGGGTCCCACATTGGCTGTCCCTGGGGGGGGACCAGCTTCTGCTGATGGGATGGGCTGGGGATGGTCCTTGTGATGATATCAGGATCGATATTGTTTCTTTAGTGCTATTAATGTTAATTATTTAGTCTTATCCTGTTTGCATTTCAACCCTTATGTTTCCTTGGTTTTCCCCAATTCCCCTTCCTGGGCGGGGAGGGGTCATCGCGTGAGAGAATAATTGTCTAAATGACAATAAATCATTGTGGGTTCCTCAAACCAGAAGAGAGGGACAGAAGAAGTCCTGCCCTCCTCAGAAGGCTGTGGGGGTTCTGGGCAGCCCAGGGTATCCCCACCACGGCACGGTGCCACTGTCCCACCTGTGATGCCGAAGGTGATGCTTGTGGTCCCGGATGAGGCCGGGGCGGGTGCTGGTGAGGTGGATGAAGAGGAGCTTCCCGGCTCGCCAGATCTTCTCTGAGGAGGCCTGGGGGTGGAAGGGCATTTTATAGCTTGCAGAGGAAGCGGGGAGGGCATGGGCGGCGAGGCATGGACCCTGACTGCATCGACACCTCGCATGGTCAACCGTGTCCCCAGCACCCTGCACCTCATGCCCACCCCAGCACCTCCATCACCCACCCCCACAAATGGCCGAGCATCCCAGAGCTCAGCCAAGGACCCCCAGGGCACAGGGGTGCTCCAGCTCCCCACCCCTCCCAGCCTTCAAGACACGTTTTGCCATCTCCCCCCTCCCCAAACTCATGTCCTTGTGGGTTTTCCCACCTGCGTGAGGCTGTGTCCATAGTCCAGGGTGGATTCAGTGTCCAAAAGCGGGGTCTGGAAATCAAAAAGGTGGTTAGAATTATAGAATCATAGACTGGTTTGGGTTGGAAAGGACCTTAAAGCCCCCCCAACTCTCACCCCCGTGCCCTGGGCAGGGACACCTCCCACAGACCAGGTTTCTCCAAGCCCACTCCAACCTGGCCTTGAACCCCTCCAGGGATGGGGCAGCCACAGCTTCTCTGGGCAACCTGGGCCAGGCTCTCACCACCCTCACACCAAAGAACTTCTTCCCCACATCTCAGCTCCATCTCCCCTCTTTCAGTGTCAAACCCTTCCCCCTCCTCCCATCGCTCCCCTCCCTCATCAAGAGTCCCCCCCCAGCTTTCCTGGAGCCCCTTGAGGGACTGGAAGAGGCTCCAAGGTCTCCCCGGCGCCTTCTCTTCTCCAGGCTGAACCCCCCCAACTCTCTCAGTCTGTCCTCCCAGCAGAGGGGCTCCAGCCCTCCCAGCATCTCCGGGACCTCCTCTGGCCCCGTTCCAACAGGTCCATGTCCTTGGGATGTTGGTGGCCCCAGAGTTGGAGGCAGCACTGGGGGGGGTGTCTTCCCAGAGTGGAGCAGAGGGGCAGAATCCCCCCGACTCACCCTGCTGGTCACGGGGCTGGGGATGCAGCCCAGGGCTTGGGGGGCTTTCTGGGCTGCCAGGGCATGCTGTTGGGGCATGTTGGGCTTCTCATCCACCAACATCCCCAAGCCCTTCTCCTCAGGGCTACTCCCAGTCCATTCCCTGCCCAGCCTCGATTTGTGCCTGGGATTGCCCTGACCCAGGTGCAGGACCTTGCACTTGGCCTCGTTGAATTTCATGTGTTTGGCACGGTCCCACCTCTCCAGCCTGTCCAGGTCCCTCTGGATGCCATCCTGTCCCTCCAGCGTGTCACCACCCCACACACCTTGGTGTCGTCAGCAAACTCGCTGTGGGTGCCCTCGATCCCACCATCCATGTCACCAACAAAGGTATCAAACAGCACCAGGCTCAGTACCGACCCCTGAGGAACACCACTCGTCACAGTTGGTGGCCGTGGGGGCTCTGCCGTGTCCCCCCTCCACCCCGGGGGGGCTCCTGCCTCCCCCACGGCACAGCTCAGCCTCAGCTCTGCTCCAGGCGAGGAGACGAGCATCTCTGCACGCTCTCAGCACCCACCTCCTCAAACCAGAGCAAAGCCTTCCCTCCGCCCCATCCTTGCTGAAAACGGCCCCCGCGAACATTTGCAGCCAGAAATCCGCCTTTTTTTTTTTTTTCCTGTGTCACCTTAAATCCTCACCCCTTCACACCCATTTTCCCTCGCACGCCCCTCGCCACACCAGCACCCCCGGCCACGTGCTCGCAGGGAAGATTCCCCCCAGGGTGACCCCTTTGGGTACCGCTAAAAATCCTGCATCACGGAGCAGCGAGATGGGACGTCCCAAGGGGAAAACGAGCCTGGATCTGGCTCAGAGCATCACAGTTGTCCCACCACGTCCCACCGTCCCCACGTGAGCACCGGGGGACCTCACCTCCCACCGACCTCCCCGCAGCTATGTTTAACTTCAGAAAGGGAAGTGCATTCAAATGAGGGAGCCGGGAGATAAAAGGAGGAAGTCAGAAGTAAAATCCTTGCAAACAGGGATCAAAGACACGGGATTCGAGGCACGGAGCTTGCCACCGGAGGAGAAGGACTTCAGAGAGAGCTGGGGAAGCTGGCACAGCCCCCGGGGAGGGAGAGGTGTCCAGAGCCCAGGGTTTTTCCTCCAGCTTTGAAGCCGGGTCCAAACAAAGAGGACAGAAAAGATCCCAAACTTCGGCGGGTCACGGGAAGGGCCCAAAAAAGCCTCGGAGAGCTGGAGGGTCACAGCTTGCAGAGGACACCAGGGACAGGAGCTGTGGCCAGGATGTCTCACCAGATCTCCAGGTCTGCTCCCCAGATGATGGGGAGCAAGGGCTCCTGCAGAGGATGAGGAGAGCAGAGAGCCATGAGGAGGATGTGTCCAAACCCTCCCCTGCAGGCACTGGGTCTCAAATCACAGCATGGCCAGAAAAACTTAAATAAATCAATAAATCCTGAAAAATCAGCTGTAACAAACCACTGGGACGTGGTGGTTCCATGTGCCGGGAGGCAGCCGAACAGCAGAATGGCTTCGGGGGATGTGTCATCCCAGAGCCGGCGAACGTGAAGCTGTTTTTCCAAAGGATTTTAAGGGAGATGCTGGAAAAGATGGCCCAGAAAGGCAGAAAGTCACCGAGCACGTGCTGGGTATGGGGGAAGAGCAGCGGGTAAAATTCAAAGCAGACATGCCTAAAATACGGCATATTAGAAGAAAACAAGCTCAGTTTTCCCTCGCTCGTGGCCAGAGGCTCCGAGCTCCAGCTGTAAAAAAAAAAAAAGGTAAATAATGGGATGGGCGTCAGTAGGAAGAGAGGAAAATAGGAAACCTCTCTCACCCACAGCACACCCGGTTCACCAGCAATTCAGTGCTCCTTGGGCCTAAAGGAGAAAAAGGCACCCCTGGGGGTGGAAAACCCCACTCACCCACCAAGTTTTTCACCCTATTTAACTTAAATCTGCACGCCATGAGCTGATCCAACGCTGTTTTCTAAAGCAGTGCCTCTTTAATGTCTATGCCTTTAATGTCTATGCCGTTTTACTGCTCCGAAAATAGCTCAGGGATCCTGAAATGGCTCGGGAAGTCCCTCCTGGAGGGATCTGTCATCAGGCTGTCGGGAATGGCTGGGGACCGTCTCCGTCTGAGCAGGATCCCCGCTGTCGGGGATGCACTGGCTGCCAACAGCCGTGACATGATCTGGATCCAGGTCCAGCTCCACCATCCGTGGTGATGCCGATCCCCATCGGGTCACGCTGGAGTTCTTGGCTTCTCCACCACCACTCATCCCGCTGGTTATCCCCTGTCGGCAGCTAATTTTAATCCTTGTGTTCATTTTTCTCCATCATGGAATTCATTTCCATGATTCTATGATGTTTCAGGGAAAACCATAGACTCATAGAAAGGTTTGGGTTGGAAGGGACCTTAAAGATCATCCAGTCCCCCTCCCAAGCCCCCTCCAACCTGGCCTTGAACCCCTCCAGGGATGGGGCAGCCACAGCTNGTGGCCTCCTCTGGCCCCGTTCCAACAGGTCCATGTCCTTGGGATGTTGGTGGCCCCAGAGCTGGAGGCAGCTCTAGGTGGAGGGTGTCCCCCCAGAGCGGAGCAGAGGGGCAGAAGGATGAAAAAAAGCAGAGGGACGAAAAAAAGCAGCAGGAGAAGGGATGAGGCATCGCCCACCCCGGCTGCAGCCCCAGTCCAGGTGCAAAGGCGGCCCCGCTCGCATCCAAGGCGCTGCCCAGAGGGACGAGGGCTCCCTGAATAAACAACCTTTTCATCTGCGTGTGCTGCATAAATCACAGGCTGGGGAAGGCGAGCACCCGTCAGACCTGTTCTCCTCCACACGCTGCCCAGGCCCCAGCAGTTAATGCACTTTGAGCATTAACCCCGAGACGGGGTGAGGACCATCCTTCCTCGGGGTGTCTTCACCTTGAGGGGATGGTTTTGTGGTCTCCCCCATTTTTTCGTGGCTCTAAGAGGTCTGCCCCACTCCGAGCTGGGGGCAAGCACTTGAAACACGGCGTCTTCTAGGGCAGATCCTCCTCAGATCTGCTGGTTCCGGGCTGGTGGGGAAGGTCTGAGCAATCCCAGCAAAAGGGACAGTCCGGATGAAAGCCTCAATTAAGGGCAGGAGTAATTAGCTGCAGAAGCCTTCTTTGCAGGTGAATTCAAGGAGACAAAAACCATCTACCAGGAGCTGAGGGGAAACCAAAAAAGCCCTGGCACCTCCTGGCAGGGTGATGGAGGTGGACACCCACCCATGGGTGCTCGGGTGGGTGCTCTGCCTTCCTGTCCCATCCCCTGCCTGGCTCCGGCGGCTCCCTCATTTCCTCCAGCCCTTTCCATACCCCTGGGGCTTCCTCATCCTCCTCCAGAGCCACCAACCTGCGCCCAGCACTTTGCAACCGGTTTAGGGAAGACTGGGGGAGCGGATGGAAAACAAGCGGCTGCGGGAACGCAGCAGGTCCCTGGGGACACTCCCGACCCGGCCACGCTGCCGCGGAGGCTGGGACACGGTGACTTACTCACTCTGCAAACTTTCCCGAGCCTCGTGACCGCCCCATGGAGCAGGAAACGCGCCGGCAATCGCAGAGCAAATGTTTGCCAACAGGAGCCAGGCCGTGGCCGGAGAGTGGAGCTGCCTCCCGTGGGACCCGGGGGGTCCACATCACCCCCCTCGGGTGCAAGCGCCAACCGCTCCGGTCCCCAGCCAGCCTCTGCCGTCACCCCACAAGCGAGGTCTGTCCTTGAGGCAGGGAGCCAGGACGCGCCGTGGTCCTGCTCCGGCAAGGACACCAGAGGAGACTTGGAAAAACCCTGCCCAAGCACGAGTGCTCGGACCAGCTCTGAACCACCCGCAAAAACCTCACATCTGCCCCCAAAAACCCCTTCCCAAAGCATTCCTGCTCCCGGCTCCGGCCCCACAGGATGCCCTCCCCACCCTCACCCCCTGCCTAATTGTCGCAGCCACCGCGGCCGCCGGCTCCGAGCGGCTTCCGAAGGAGTCGCCTCTTTCCATCTTCCTGCTTACGGGACGCACCGGGCGCTGGGATCCTGCCTGTCTCCAGAAATCCGGCAGCGGCGGGCGGCGGGCCAAGGCCGGCAGCGACCGTTCCACGCTCGCGCGCCGCTTTTGTTTGGGATCCCGAGGAAAACAACAGGAGTTATTTTCAGGCTCTTACGGCTCCGGAGAAAGTCCTCGCCCATCCGCAGCCTCCACAGGCCCGGCAGCCAGCCAGGGGCTTGCCATCCCCCCCAAGGGAGCCTCGCCGGGGAAGGGGGGTTCGGGGGGACCCGCTCTGTCCCCTCCGTCCTCTCCAGGGAGGCGGTGACACGATGGCACTTGTACTCTGGGAAGGGTGAAGGACAGAGCTCCTTGGGGATGCTGGGCTGCGGCGTCCCGCTGATGGAGCCTCGTGGCAAGAAAGAGCTGGGAGGGATTTGCCGGCACCGGGATGAGGGAAACAGGTCGCCAGGAGGGATGAGACGGAGCCACCAGGCGAGGAGTTATTTCCAGTAGCCATAGGCTTGCAGCGATGGGGACAAGGGACAATATTGTTGCTCCAAGGCACAGCCAGCCAGTTCCCCACCATCCACCTCTCCCACTCCTGCCCCAAGGAACGGGCACCTGCAAAAAGTGGGGAAACCCCCCCCTTTCCCAGCAAAGATCAGCTCCACTCCCCTCAAACAGTTGTCCCCACGCACACGGAGCCACTCGGGACACACACACACACACACACACACTCCCACTCCCACACGTGCCACCGCGCAGCCAGACTTTGTGGGGTTTGTCCTGGTCCGGCAGTAACGCCCCAGCCCTCTGCTTTCCTTCACCTCCCTGGCTTTTTGCCACCCAAAAAAACTTCCCCAAAACTAAGTTCTAAAAAGTTCTGGGGAGAAGAAAATCAGGAAGAAGGGAAAAAAAAAAAAGAGAGAGGAAAACTTTCTTATTTTTGTGAAGGAGCTTTCAGGCCACACAGAAATGCTGAAAGTGCGGGGTGTCCCTTAAAGTAATTCTATTTTTTTCCTTAAAAACATTTGCCTCGTGTCAAGCAGTGTGGGAAGGGGAAGGTCACGAAGCTCAGCCGGGGCAGGTGAACAGGCTCTGGGGTCACCTCCCAACCCCAAGGGGACAGCAAGAGGCCAAGAGCGGGGACCTTTTGCACCCCAGGGACCCCCCAGGGGAGAGCCCGGAGCCGGGGAGGGAGGACGTGATGTTGAGCATCGTCCCGCTGCCAAGAGCCAGGTTTTCTCCTGTAGAAACGGCCTGGCCCTGGCGGGGAGGGAACGTCTCGAACCCCGTGTGCCGCAGGGGAAGGTCTTTCCTGTTCACACGCTCGGGGTTGGGGTGCGCTGCCCCGTGAGCCACGGCACAATGGCACCGGGCTGCTGTCATGCCTGGCTGCCGAGCTCTGCCCGGGGAAGGGGTGAGGGCAGGCGGCGGCAGAAACGTGTTCCCTGCACCCCTGGATCCTTGCACACCCGGCTCCCTGCACCCCTGAATCCTTGCACACCCGGCTCCCTGCACCCCTTGACTGGCTCCCTGTACCCTTGGCTCCTTGTACACCCAGCTCCCTGCACCCCTGAATCCTTGCACACCTGGTTCCCTGCACACCTTGCCTGGCTCCTTCCACGCCTGGCTCCTTGCACGCCTTGCCTGGCTATCTGTACCCCCCGTTCTTTGCACACCTGGCTCCCTGCACACCCAGCTCCCTATACCCCTGGCTCCTTGCACACCCGGCTCCCCGCACCCCTTGCCTGGCTCCTTGCACACCCGGCTCCCTGCACGCCCAACCTCCCAGCCAACAAACCAGAGGGGGGAGCGGGGTGCGGGTCACAGATCACAGCCCGCTGCCAGCCCGGGTGGGAAGGCAGGGAAAGGCCAGACCTGCCCTGGCAAAGCCCTGCTCAGAAAGTGGGGCTGGAGGCGGCGATAACCTCCGGGGGGGCCCCGCTTGGCTCTTAGGGCGGCTTCACCGAACCCCCTCCTCGGCCAAGTGCAGGACCCCAGGCCAAGGAGGGATGCTGAGAGGGGAAAGGCAGCAGCAAAGGGGGCTCCTCGGCCTGGGGTCCGTCCCCTGGTGCCAAGAGGGATGTTGAGAGGGGACAGCTGGCAGCAAAGGGGGTTCCTTGGCCCGGGGTCCATCCCCTGGGGCAGGATGGATGCCGAGAGGGGGAACCTGGAGGCGAAGGGGCCTGGAGTCCATCCATGGGGGCAAGGAGGGACGTCGAGAGGGGAAAGCCAGCAGCAAAGGGGGTTCCTTGGCCCGGGGACCGTCCCCCGCAGCTCTGGGTGGTGGGGGGGTCCCCCGGCCGCGCCGCCCCCCTCCCGCCCGGCCCGCACTCACCCA
>VXAK01015126.1:0-27905 GCA_013399435.1 Arenaria interpres
AGCTCCTTAAGCCTTTCCTCGTATGGCAGGTGCTCTAATCCCTTAGTCATCATAGTTGCTCTATGTTGGACTCTCTCCAGTAGTTCCCTGTCCCTCTTGAACTGGAGAGCCCAGAACTGGACGCAGTATTCCAATTGTGGCCTCACCAGTGTAAAGTAGAGGGGGCGAATGACCTCCCTCGACCTACTGGCCATACTCTTCCCTGTGCAGCCCAGGATTCCATTGGCCCTCTTGGCAACAAGGGCATCAACTATTTTTTTTTTTTTTAAGCCCCAGGAAAAAATATACTGTTCTATAAGTAATTATTATAAACTCTATTCCAATGAATACAAAACTGGAAAGCTGTGTAGGAATTTGCCTGTATGTTTTCACGCCAAATATAAACTTAAAAAACACCTAAAATCTCACTAGGAGAATCAAAATATCTAAATACATTGAAGACAACCTGATGTTAGGATATTATTCAGCATACTTAGCTAGTTATAATGCATTGTTCATTTGATCCATCAATTTTTATTTAAGGTCTTGGTTTTCAATGAAGTTGCTTTAAATAAAATAGAACCTCTTCAAGAAATGTTATTTTTATATTNAAGTTATTTATTTATGTATTTATATATATTTTATATATATATTTACAAATTTAATTTCAACCCCACAAATGAAAGTATGAAAATATAGTATTTAATGACCAACAACAGGTTAATTTTTTACCAGCATCCAGCTTGATGATTTGAATCCTTGCATGTTTGTTATTTTCTCATAATACTCTAAGCAGATTTCAGTCAGTTCCCATATGTATTCATGGAGTTTTGTTCTATTTGATATGTCAGTGATTCCTCCCTTACAAAGAAATGAAAAAAGAATTTTTTAACTTTTTGAATTTCATCATATTCTTTTCGGCAGAATTATACACTGAATACTTTCAAGCCTTTGAAATAATTATTGTTCAGATTTAGCTCTTAGATACATAAGAATTGAATACTTTTACTGTTGTACTTCATCAGCTTCAAGACACTGCTTCTTTCAGACTGCCTCACAAAACATTAAATTTAGAAGTGTGAAAGATTTACAGGCTTGAAATTGGGAATGTTTTCTTCCTCTCCCCTAAGGTGCACAGGGTCTTCAGTCAAGATTGAACCCTAGTATAAATAATTGCAGAGCTGTTTACCAGTACTTTATGGCATCGAGTATAAGACAGGCATGTGTTTGCTCCTGGTTCCAATAGGGTTGGGAGAAACTTCTGCTCAAAACAAGCCTCGTAAAAGCTCTGTTATGAAGCAAATCATGCTGCCTCATACATCCTCCGCAGCAATGGCAATTATCCACAAATTGGATCTCCGGCTGTGTTTTACAAGACTTTCAGTTTTGTTATACAACTTCTTAATTATGTCCTCAGAGATAGGGAGCGTGGATTACACAAAAGCCATATTGTCTTCAGTCTCCCTGTCCTGCTCAAAACCAAATTGTTCATGTGTCGCGTCACTCCTGTGCTCTCAAATGCTGATTTTTGCATCTGGATTTTATAACTCTGCATTTTTTTCATTCCCGCAGCTGACCTCTTTATGTATAACTGTTGTGAAACCATGTCACTTCATAGCAGCCATTTCTTGGGGGAAGTGTTTGTCCTGCAACAACTTTCATAGCAGAACCTGAAAGCTTGTCTTGGTGGCTGTGAGAGTTTGCTGTAACTCCCAGATTTTCACATCAGCACGTGCTAATCCCAGCTACTCTGGTCAACCAGGCGAGTGTTCCTAACAAGCAATCCAGAAGCAGCAGCTTCTTAAACCAGCTCTCAGCCCTGATTACTGTTAGTCCATTTGAAGCCTACAGGATGTATGACCTTCAGCAGTCAGTTCAGCTTCTTGGTTCAACGTTGCCCCTGAAATATAGCAAAAACTTTGCACATTCAGACACACATTTCAGTTGAGCACATGAAACACATGGTGGTTCCAGTGCAAATCCCTGATCTGCGTCAGCCACATGCTGTTCTGTGAGGCTTAACTTCAGCCTAAATCTACAAGCATGTTTTCCTCACAGATGTGTAGTGTGTTGAAATGTTGTAGGCTGTAACCAATTACACGCTTTCAGAAAAAACATAATTGTCTCTTAATGCTATGAAATTGCTTATTATCTTCCTTAATTTTTGTTTAACTTTGGAATTCAATTGTAGATTTGCTTCCCATTCATTTGGTTTGACTTGAAAACATCACACAAAAATGTGCAGGCTTCTTATTTAGCTCTCTCTCATACTCGAGCTGGTTAAATAAAACTTGTAACGTGGCAACATCAGTGACAACATCTGATCAGTTATGCCCAGCCCAGGTGTTTCATGACACCAAACCCCTGCACTCTTTCAGAAAATCCATAGATAAAACAGTTGCATGTGGTGAAAAAAACTGTTTGCATTCAATTTCTTCCACAACAGTGGTGAAATAGGCACAGCGGTGAATAGTGAAACAGCCTCTCACAAGGCTATTTTATGGTATTAGTGTTTTCTATAGTGATTATTTCCATGCATTAAAGAAACAAAAGAGAAGTACAGTAATGCAGCTCTTCCTTTTATAGATTTTAATTAATTTTGCTTTGGAACAGAAACTTTTTTGCTTGGGTCTAATTTACTCTTAACTGTTTTATGAATGTTTATTTTAAAAACAAACCAGTTCTCTTATTCATTGACAAATAGATTACAAACATAACACATAGATTGCCTATCAAGTCAAACATCAGTTTTCTAAATCTAATCACAAGAAGTTAGACAACTTCTTTTCTTATGTTGCTGGGACCATAACTGCATTGGTATAATCTTTTCCTCTGAAGCGTTATTGAAACCGGCATATTTTATAGCAGCACCTTGCTGATGCTTTACCATACATGGCAGCTAGATAATCTCCTATCTTCACATAGGAGATGTAAACATAGGAGATAATCTCCCATGTTCACATATATGCATCGATGGGAGGAATTATTCCATATCTGTTGTAACGTTTCAGAAACATACTGCATTCTTGTTAGCATCTGTTTTAAGATAAATAAATATATATAAAAAAATATTTTATACTCCTCTCCAATTTGCTCACCATTGTATTCTTACTCTGAATGGCCTCTCTTAATGAACCTTATAAATGTTCTTGGCAGCTAACTGGGAAATGTTAATCAGGGGTTTCACTTAACAAGGAGCTGCAAATTATCCAACTTGTTAAGTTTTCCAATAGCCATCTTTCGGATTTAATTATTGGCACTGTTTCTTACTCACCACTTGGAGACAATGCCTTGACTATTTTATAAATTGCATTATCAAGAATTTTTCATCACTTTAATAAATAATAATTCTGTTAATTTCTTACAGAACATCACTCTAGTGAGCTATTAACAAGCTCTTAATTGTTATCAGTTCAATACATCTGATAAGTATCGTAAGTCTTAATACAGAAAAATTATGCAAAGAGAGAAAAGCCCCATAGGCTTTGCTGCAACCGTGAGAGGATTAGGTTGGAAACGCATGTGGAAGCAGATGTCAGATTTAGAGCTCTATTTGCAGTGGCTGGTTTGCAACCCAGCTACCTTTAGACGGCAGCCTGACTATTTCCTCACTGGCCTTGCCACTCTTCTAGTTGTTTAAGCAAGTACTGCCTGTAGGATAATTACTATGTGAACGTGTGGGATGAGAGCTTCACCTATTCTCCTGCCTGTTTGAATTATACAACTCATTTAAATCAACAGAAAAGAAGGGCACACCAGGGGGCCTTTCAGTTAGACACTCTTGGGACATATTTATATATCCCAGGCACAGAGTAAATTGGGATTAGAACTATATGAAGGTGTTTTTAGCTACTTTAGCTCCTCTCTCCCTCTCATGAACAAAAGCAAATTTTGTTCTGTGCTAGTAAGACATGCAAATGGACCTCAGCCATGCCGGCCTGACACATGTATATCCCTATGGCCACATCTGTACCGAGAAGTGCACCTTTCCCAGGGCACAGTCCCTGCCTTCCTCTCAGTCAGTGCAGACCAGCTTCTGTCTGCTTTCCAAAAGCTTTGAAGGCCATGGGTGAACCCAGGTCTGAGCCAGACCTTTTCTGGATGGCTGTGACCCTCAGAAGTTGTAATTCTTTCGTTTTCTTTGCAAATTTTTTTCTATTAAATTTAGAACAGAATTATGTGTTTTAGTTGTATATAGCATGAAATCAAGTGGTTACTCCATTTCATGTCATGGATGTGACACAAGGTACTTTTGTGGGCACATGGATGTGTTAAAGACCTATTGGACTATCTTTGGAGTCTTGTAAAGGTTAGAGGGAAAGAGCCCTTGCAACAGGCCCTTTGTCATATATATCCCCACATTGTGAAAGATCTCCAGTGAACTATCACTAGACCAATACCTGGATTTTGCCCTGGAGGAAACCAGTTGCCTCAGTCCAAAAGGGAGCACAGGGACAAAGCAGCACATGTCAAACAGAACTGAGATCCATCTGTGACCCAAGTTTTTGGACAATGTAGAGTTTTGAATTAACATTTCTTTTGCTATTTGACAGATGTTTTAAAGAATAAGATATGATGTTGTTGGTGATACAGTGCTTTCAAAAATAAGCAGTTGTTGTCATCAAATTGCTTGGTTTTCTACAATAACGAACAACTCTGGCTGACGTTTTTAGATACTTGACATTTTACATTTTTTGAAACTCCTGATCCAATTTTATTGCATCTGTCAGATTTGCCTATTACCTATTACAAGAAAAAGTACTAATGGCCACGAATTGAGAGAACACTAATTTCTAGTAAAACTTTAAAAATATTATTAAAAAATATTTCTTACTTCTTCTATTGACATCAAACTATTCTCAATCAATCTGCATTTATGGTTATTTTATGTTCCAGGACTGTTTCAGTTCAAATCTTATTACAAAATAAATTTTGCTGAACAAATATTATCATGTCACTGAAACAATAACCAAATACTGCTTAGCAATTTTGGGTGTAAACTTATTGATGGGGGAAAAGGAGACCAAATTATGTTCTCTTGAAAGGAACAATTAATTTCTGATGATTTGCTCACTTTTTTCCTCAATGCTCTACAAGAAAGAAGTGTACTGAAATGTGATCTAAAAATGGCAATCCTAGCTATGCTTTTCAGACTCTGAAAACCTCCATTTAAACATCCAGTTATGGATTAATCTTTTACATAACAAAAGGAAGAAAATAAGGAAAGTATTCATTATCCTTATATAGGCCTCTATAATGTTTTATGTGTTAACCAAACATCTGTCAAATTATTCGGGTATGATGTTCACAAAACCCCTTAAGATCTAACCTACATGAATTATGAGTCAAAAGTTACAAGTGAGTCATAATTCAAAATATAAATATTACCTGGATTTAACAAGTGCATCTGCAGGATATAACTATGTTACACTGGAGTCAGAACTTTTTTCCAAACATCTTTCTGTATACATCTATAGACTGAAATATTAAAAAAAAAGTAAAAAAAAATTCTTTAACTGTAGTTTTAACTCCAGTTGTGAAACTGACTTCTAAAAGTCTAAATATTTGTAAATATTTATGCTAGAAGGGGAAACAAGCAACATACAAATGAACTTATATCCTCCCTTTTATATAGCATACATAACTAAAATTTTTATGCTTTACATCATTCCTTGATGCTTTACATTATTTACACTTTACTGAGTAGATATGAAAGTCTACATAATTTTTTTTTGAACTCCCATTAAACATAGGTGTGAAAGGATTCCCAGCAGAAGCTTGGTATTGGGCTGTGGTGAACTCTTTGCACAGAATGAACACAGGAGAAGAACTTTTGTAAATTATTTGTCAAAAACAGTTTAACTACCCAATGTGGACCAACTATAGGACCAAATAGAGCTATTTTTTCAATTGAATCGCACCATCAGAAGTACTCTTCCACAGTCTCTACTAATGTTTTAACAGAGTCTTTCTGAAATTGCATTACATACACATACTTAAGATTGCCTGTAGATGTATTATTACTTTTATTGCTAGAATGACAGTTTTATAAATTTTTTCTTTTATACCCGTGAGATAGTGAGATCTCCAAACTTTTAAATTGAGATTTCAAAGAAATGGTGTGGATTGGAATAGATAAACCCCTACAGTACCCAAATCTGAACAACTGCTCACTGAGAAAGAATAGAGGGAATATCTGAAACTCTCACAGCTGTCTAAAATCAATGCGTTGAGCAGATGCCTGGAGTGCGGGTGAGATAGTGTGTGTTGAAGAAAGGGAGATGTGTGGGTGGCATGTATCTCCATGCCACTAATAGAAGTGAATCCAAGGCAATCTTTTGGGAAGAGGATGTGTATTTAGATCATCTTAGACAGAAGGAAAGTGAATACAGCTCTCCCACAGGCTGGAGGTAGGTGTTAAAATTCTGGAACAAGCTGGGATTTCAGGCATTTCCCTGTCATCATTGTTTTTCTTTAGCTAGGTTACCTCCTTGACTGGTGTGATGTTTTCGACATCAATTTCATGTCCTTCAGTATTACTGCAGAATTAGGGAGGTGTCTAACTTAGATGTTGTGAAATCTTCTGGGAGCTGGTTCAAATACCATGTCACCAGCATTGTGACAGCTGATTCCCATTTACAGATTAGTCTGAAAACTGACTAAGCATTAACCACTTGGTCAGTGTTGGATGCGTAGATTCTGGCTATTCTGGGTTGCTCTTCACAAAAAAGAAAAAAGAGAGAGAGACACTCATCCTTAGAAATTCCCATGAGACAGAACAGGTTAATCAGGAATCAGGAAAAACCTGAAGAATCTATATCTGCCATAGGACGGAGCAGTAATTTGTGGAAAATGTGGGCTTTAGTGAAGCAGAATTTACATATTATTTGAGACAAACACCTACTATAATTGAACAGCCACCCCCTTCAGTTTTTTCGCTTGTATCTCAGAACAGCTGCAATGAATTTAATTTCTTTTTCATTTTCTTTCTTCTTAATGGCTCGGAATATGATTATCCCTCAGAGAAAAGCTTTCAACCAAACCACATAAAAGCACTTCTGCTGCGACACTGTGTCTATGAACCATTGTTCGAGCATGTTAATGTGCTGCTGCAGCAATAGATAAGAATAGAAGTGTGTGGTCGGAGAGGCCAGAGTTGTTTATAAAGACTCTTTGGGGACTAAGAAACAATCTATTCACGAATATAAATCATGAGCTGTTAAAGGAAAAACTGAAATCTCCTTTACAGGATGAAGAAATCACCAGACATCAATGGAATTACACTTGGTACACTTATGTATTATTCAGTAGACAATAGGGAATGTAGTAATTGATTTTGGAGACGATAAGATTTGTCCAGATGAATCTTTTAAAGACAGTTAAAGCCTTTTTCACCCTATTAGTATCCCCAGCAGCAGAGCCATGGCCACAGGAAAGCACTGGAATGAAGTTTATAAACCCCCCGACTCAGGGTGGTTTAAAACATTGATAGCAGTGCTGGTGTAGTATTTTTAATGGTTTTCTACCAAAAATCAAACTTTCTTACTATTTTTAACTGTTACGCTTAATCACAACTGCCACAGTAATTTCAGAAAAATCCAATTTGACTTGCCTTTCCTGGTCGTTTAGAAGACAATTCTGTCCACAGATAACATTTCTGTAGCTTATTTGCCTTTCTTTAGAAAAGAGGTATTTCCAAATGAAATCTCTATGTGTCTTTTCTTCTCTGTAATATTCTCTCTTAAATGGAGTCTTTTTTCTGTAGGGCTCAGAGTTAGTCAGTATCAAACAGACTTATCCTTGCCTTTCTAGTTTAATTTATTGGATCTGATATTTTTTTATCATAATTAAAGCTAATACAAGACTGAAATCCACTTTTAAAGGAAGTATAGGAAAAGAAAAATATACAAAGAAGTTGACATCAAAGTCTGAATTGATAGATAAATACTGTAGACTATTATACCTGAACTGTAGCAAACTGATTTCTTAATCCATTACTAGGTCCTAGAGAAGGACTTTTTTTTCTCCTATGATTTCTTGGTTTATTACCAAATATTTATTTCTCATTCCAGTTCTATCTAGTGGACAAGAAACTAGCTCCAGGGGAAAAAAAAAAAAGAAAAAAAAAATTAATTGCATTTTTCCTCTCAAAAGCAAAATGGTTAGGAAATTCAACAGAAAAACTGAGATTTAAGACATAATCCTTAATATTTCTGAGGCTTGGACCAGTCTTTCTGGTTGGACTCTCCTCAAGAACCTCCATACTGAATGTGTACTGAAATTTACAGGAGAATAACAAATACGCAAATCTTGTCTTTTAGGAAGGGACAAACAAACTATCACTCTTACTTAATGAATATGCACTTGTTAAATGTAGGTATAAAAAAAATTAAGATTCACACCTCAAGGATACCTTAATTAAGGGGTAAAGGCTCCCATAGGATGAACATAGTGTGGGTTCAGGTCTGTTGTGCTAGAAGAGGAGGATGTGTGTTGTTAGATCAGATGAATTCTCTGAAAGTGCCATTTTTATTCCTCTGTTTTGTCAGGTTTGTTTGACTAGATATTTTCTCAGATTTTTTACAAGACTGGCTGGAACTAACTGTGAAATAGGAAGAAAAAAAGTGATTCAAACCTAGGACTATTCATCCAAATACTTTCCTTGCCACTGCCAAGGTTGATGTGTTTTTTATTTTCACTGCCATTTTCCTGTCCTCAAGTGTCCTTCCAGATTTTTCTCCAGCATTCTTGCTTCTCAGAATACAACTTTCAAAAATGCAGATTTGAGATTTTTCTCTCTCTCTATTTGTGCGAAAACTATCCACATGTTTATGACACTTTTGACTTCATTTTCTATAACTATGTGAGATGAAGGATTGGCTTTTGTGAGATTTCTGTGAGTTTAACTCTTTAATATTGAAGGCCAATTCTCTTGCCCTGTTTGAGGCTGTGTAACAGATAATGGATAAATGTTTTGTAGATGAAAAGGTAAGTCTTACATGTTGGGATAGGAACAGAATGTTATACTTTTACCTAAAGAATATTCAGTGCAATATTTGATGATGGGACTGTATCTTCTGCTACAAGACAGCTCAGCTTCTCAACAAGGCATTGCTTTCCTGGCTTTTCTTATGCACTGAAAACCAGCTTTGTCATAAGGACTGTTTAGCCTTAGGTGACTTTATGTACTATATTAATATTAGTCAGTACATAAACTTTTATAACTGAACTGGTTTTCCACTGTTCTCATCACATACCATATCTATTGTAAGGAATGGTGCACAGAAAATATTGCTCATGATGCTTAAAGGCCAAATGGCAAGGTTCTAGAAGTATCTGAGGAAAAAGCAATTAAAAAAAATAGTTTGCTGTTAACACTTTGACAATTTTTGTTTCCTACTTGATGTCTGTTACTGTACAGTCTCTACAGTAGAAACAAGAGAACATGTTAGGAGGTGTGATTTTACTGGTAAATATAAAGATCACTTTGGAATGAGAATTAACTTAAATAACTATTTCCATATTAAAAAGCATCAAATAACTTTGACTTATAATTCCAGAAATGTGAAAATTTAGTCACTTAAATAACGTAGAAACATTGCAATCTGCCATGTAAATAATTTCAAAATAATCCCACTTCTGAACCAATGTCTTTAAATAGCCAATGAGTTTGTCCACTGAAATGCAGTAAGAGCTGCAGAGGCTTGCTTATTACGAAGTAGTGTTGTCTGTTGAACACCAATGATAGTAAAAGAAGATTGAGCCTCAGGCTGGTACTACACAATCTTTATATCTTTAACTTACAGTTTACACATACTTCTAATTGTGTTAAAATGCTTATACTGTCCATTGTATCCATATATTAAATTCTGATGCTTAATGTCATTAGCATAAATAAAATCAGACAAAACTATGGCATGAATACCAAGAAAGATAGAAAATAATGTTTGCTTTCCAAAATGTTGATCTGCAAATTGTATTTTTTTTTTTGCTTTTGATGCATAAATATAGCATAAGCATTATATACGCATTTAAAAATTCCATGTTCTCTTGAAGATTTGTGGAAGGAGTCAAAATAATTTTCCTGTGCATTTTCACATTTTAACAAAGGGTGTGAATGTGATGCATTAGAGCTTTTTGCAAATCCCTTCCTTTTTATGTTCTCAATTCTCACTTCTTTGCCTCTTGTTATGCTCCAAATTTACCAGTTTTACCATAGATGCAAAACTTTTGAACTGGGAAAAAAAGCAAACAGAGAAACAAGACTGCGCTGGACATAAATATGTAGCACAAATCAATCAATACCAGACCACTCTCTTGGAAATACTACTTTTTGTTTCTTTGTTTTGTTTTCGTCAGCTTTCCTTAACTTGTTCTTCACAAGTACACTAATTATGCTAATGGAATTGTTTGAAATTGGGCATGGAAAGTTACAATTTTAAGTTAGATTTTGAACTGAATGGTGATGTGGAGCTATGAGAAAACTATACCTTTTGCTTCTTTATGTTTAAAGGACAGAACTGGTAAGAAAATCAAAGACAGCAACAGAGATGGGACAAGGCAGAGAGAAAAAGAGCTAATGATAATTTCTCCTGACAACCATGGGTTAGCTGCTGCTAATAGATGTGATTATTCAGCCCATCCCTATTGTGATCCAGATTGAATGAGTGTTCATTTTTTCTCTTTCAATCTAAATAACAAAATACCCTCAATAACTGGCATTCATTATTAATGATGTTACATTGCCATAAAGCATTTGTGTTTATGAGGAGTTTGTTTTTCAAGATTATCTAAGGAGTAAATGTAGGACTGTTTTGATGGACAATCATCTAGACAAGTAACTCAAACTTGACACATCTTATTCCCACTGAGAAATTGTTCAAGCCTCTCCCTCCTGCTTATCGTTCCACCAAAAATTGGAGATGCTTAAGGTTATTAATTAGTGTTGATTATTAAACCACTTTTCTGCCGTTTATCTCTCAACTAGCTTATCTTAGGAGAGTGATGGATAGTGCAATGAAATAGCATTCCCTGAGATCTGTGTGATGTTTTCTATGTTAAACTAACACCTTCTCAGACCTTTATCTTCTGTTTCCCCGGCCTGACACAGTCCTGGAGTCTCAGCTGGCTCTTGCCAAAATATACCAGCACGGACCTTACCCTCTCCCTGGCTCATGCCTCCTTTGGTGATGGAACTCTGGTATTGACTGCACTTCTCCAGCAGCCAGAACTCAAGGAGTAGAGACTGAACTCTCTCCAGCAAGCGTACAATTCCCCAGTTTAACAAGTTGCCCCTCTTCTGTCATACCCTTCTCTTCAACTCCCAACAGACTTTCTACTACCCTTATCAGACTGCCTCTGCCTTCACTAATTTATGGGGCAGGACCCTGCAGCATACTGGCCTAGGCACTTGTTCACTAATCTCAGAAGCTTCCTAATTGGTTCAGCTCAGATTTCACCTTTTTTGCACCCTGATGGTCACACCAGACCTACTAGAAGTAAAGGGCTTCCTGCAGTCATCCTCTCTGTTAGCTTTTAATAGTGACCCCTGAAAACTCTTATTGGAGATAACTCTTATTGGAGACTGTGGATGTATAAATATTTATACTGTAGTCTGGCATACCTTAGAAATAACTTGTATTTATTCTGTGGACCTATAAATTATCTTAAATCTTATCTGGTTTAGAGATAGGAATGTAAACTCTTCCTTACTTTTGGCTATTAAAAAGTTCTAGCAATTGAATCTTTTTCCTTTTCTTTTTCTTTTTTTCTTTTTCTTTCTTTTTCTTTCATTTGGCACTGTGATTATACAAATTTGCAGTTTTACTTGATGGAGGAAGGAAGCATTATTTAGCAACAGATAAGATTCTTTTATGTTGTCACATATATGTGGTTAATCAGCACAGCAGCAAGTATATAATACTTTTCAGACAAAATAACATCAACAAAACCACAGAGGCTACCTTTACCACAGGGATCATGCATCCTGTACTTACATAAGTGGTCGTCTTGTCCTAGTAGCACTTAGAGAAGCAATATGACAGTTTCTGACTCGAAAGCCATCAGATCCTCAGTTGATGTAAATGATAAAGCTCCATCTGGATCAAGGCAAGCCAGTCATATCAACCTGCAGCTAGTGAAGATCTGGTCTACAGAGGGCCACAGAGGGCCATTTAAAACTGTCTTAATTAAAGCAGGAAATGACTATAGTGGTTCAGTGAGGTCAACCAGAAAAAAAAAAGACATTGGCAACCAGCATGGGAAAGTGTGAAGAAATGAGCATAACATCAGTCCTTCGGGTGCTCTGATTGAATTGCTCCCTGTTACCCTGGCAGATTTGAAGGTCTGATTCTGTCGTGTCACAAATGGTATTTAGAAAATGATCAGCTGCTTAACCAATACTTATTGATTTGCAGTGCTCTGGGAAGGGTAAAGCAACTCAGCAGGATGCAAAAATCAAGGACAACAGAAAAGATCTAGGCTACTGGGACATGACAGCACTAGGCAAAGTTATTTGCATGTCCCCTGATTTCTACAAAACTTGTGGTGTACAGAAACACCATAAGGATCCTGGCCACTCTTCACACCTTGTAACTCATGTGTTTGCTACAGCACTCAAGTGCTGGCCCAGGTGTACAAGCCGGCTCTGCCTTTCAGCTCTTCCCTGTGAACATGACAAAATGACAGGTCAGTTTACTCTCTTTCTTCAGTCAACATGTGTTAAAGTGCTGCTGTCGCTTTTTGCTTTACTTCTCCTCTTTCCCTTTCCCTCTTTTTCCCCTACAGAATGCTGATTTGGCAGAATTTGTGACCCAGCACAACAAAACTTATTACATTTATTCCAGTGCTATTTCCTTACTATCTCCTTTAGTATTCTGTCATATAGAGTCTACAGATTTTCATACATAATGCTATGCCCATCCAATTCACATATCTGTCTCAAGGAAATACTTTTTATCATCTATGACATTGGAATTTAAACATTCTCACAAAGACCGCGGAAAGAAAAGTAGAAATTAGTCTTTCCACCAAATTTTTCAACCAAGCCAAATTCAAATGTTTCATTTGTTAAATTTTTAAAGCTGAAAACTGAAGGAAATTTTAAATTAAGTAAAATCTCAAATTAAGGAAATGAGGTGTAGGTTTTGAGTCTTTGCTAGATTTTCATATTTTTTTAAATCACATTACTTCAGCTAGATATTGCAAAATGTTTCAGCAAATCTGAATCTTCTGAATGATATTCTGACATTTTTTGGGCACAGAATGACAGTGAAAGATTATGCCCTGGTGTACAGTCAAGTTTCATTTAGTTCTTGGCTTTCTAGACACTGAGGTTACAGAGCAAGTATTTTTTCCTATACACCCCAGATTTGAACAAACTACATATGGAGAATGAATGAGGAAAACCTCTCTGGTTTTCTAGGTACTTGTGTTATTTTACTTTTCAAGCAAGTTTTATGAAGCTCATCCGAGTAGTATAATGTTAGAAGTAAAGCAGAGACGGATCAGAGGGCATAGAAAAAGGGAGGAGGTCAAAACTGGGTGAATGCAGGCAGTCACACATTCAGAGCTCCACAAAAATAACTGTTCATGTTGTGTGTCATGTGTCCAAGATAGTGACATGTACATATATTTTTATATGGCTCTATATATATACATAAACCACCCCCAATTTAATCTATTTTGGAATTGTCTTTACTGATATTTCTAATTGATTCTTCCACTTATATGTGCAAAGTAGTACTGTATTTCAATAAAATACTCTTCTATACTAAGCAGTGGCAACAGCTGATTTGTAAGTCACGTGGACACTGTGTGTGCAGATGTTTGAATGTGCAGAACATTACATTAGAATTTTCATTTATGAATAGGAAAATTGAGTCAGCAGTTTATATATGATAAAGAAAGCCATTTCAGAAGGTAATTTAAGTAAAATATAGCCTACTGAAACATGAAACCCTTTTTATGTATTTAACTCTGTACAATGCTCCTTTAAGATCAGTAATGTTTGAGAAAGCTGCCTTCTGTTCCAGGTACTACTTGAGTTTAAGTAGGTGACTGCATCAATTTTCTTTATAACTGGTAGATGACAATTGTAGGAGAGACAAATATTTTACAATCTAGTCTTTTGGTAGTTTTTTAGGGGTGTTGTTGGTTTGTTTTTTTTCCTTCTGGAAAGTGTTTTTACCTCCCTACTGTAAACAAGCTGCAAGTAATCTACTTTGATAAATGCTTATCTTTCTTCATTACATTGACTGACCTTTCTGTATATGTCAGATGACAATAACCAGGCTTTTGCAATACGCCTGCGAGAATAAAAACAACTTGAACACACCCTTGTCAAGACTAAGATAAGCTTTTAAGGGGGAGGGGAAAGAGTTAAATTTCAGTGTGTAGATCAGTAACTTCAAAGTCATTACTGACCTTTCTGATGGTTCAAAAATCAGAATGACATTGAAAATTTTGGTCTGCAAACAGCCTCTACAGAAGTATTCCAATTCACTTCATTGATAGTAGTCCCACGTCACATCCTCTGAATTTTAGTTCAGCTCAGGCTCTGGAAACAGGACCTGTAACAGTAATATAATTTTATTAATCAGGTTGTGTTTGGGTTGATAAACCTAAGTTTATAATTTGTAAGCAATCTGAGATCTATATGACAAGATATGGACTTCAAGATATTTGTAATTAACTTATATATAACTCTTTAAAAGTAGACAACAGTAAAATAACTGCAGTGTATAGGCAGGGATAATCAGAAAATAACTGCTCTTTTCTGAAATATCTTTTTCTCCAACAGAGTAATGTACAGTAGCTAAACAAACATGTATCTCCGGAAAATTTTGTCGAGGGGTAACAGTTTTAAACTCGAGGGGTAATGAATTTAAATCAAAAGAGGGGAAATTTAGATTGGATATTAGGAAGAACCTCTTTACTGTGAGGATGGTGAGACACTGGAACAGGTTGCCCAAAGAAGTTGTGCATGTCCCATCCCTGGAAGTGTTCAAGACCAGGCTGGATGGGGCTTTGAGCAACCTGGTCTAGCGGGAGGTATCCCTGCCTGTGGCAGGGGTGCTAGAACTTGACGATCTTTAAGGTCTCTTCCAATCCAACCATTCTATAATTCTGTGATACTACAGGGGGCCATTCAGCTGCTCAGCTAAGTCATATTACATTGGGAAAATGGTTATTTCAAAGGCCAGACTGACAGGGGTGAACAAGAACAAATAAAACCTTTGTAGTCCCTTCCTGGTTTCACAGAACCCTCCTCACCCCCAGGCTGCAGGAGATCTGTGGGTACCCACAGCCATACCTGTTGCTGTTTTGTGCCTCTCTCTGTTCCCAGCGGTGTTCATTCTGGATGGAGCTCCTCAGAAAGCTGCAAGCAATCCCAATATGTATTTTCTTTCTCTGCTACACAATTTTCTTAGGAATAAAAAGTTTACTTTTATTCTTCTGGCCTGAATCCCATAGCCCATACCCCTACCATGGATGTTATATCATACAAAGCTCAAGTCCTAATTTTTAGTGTCAAATCAAAGACAATTCTGTTCTTTCGTATCCTTTAAAGTTACCTTTTTTTTCCCTGACTTTTACTCCCCATGCAGCTCAGCTCTTGGCATAAATGAAAAACAGCATTTAAGACTTTCCACTTTAAAGAGCACAGAATTGGCAGACTGGCATCTAGATAAAGTCACAGATCTCAAGGACACTTTCAAGTTGCAAAAGGTGAATGAACATCCAGTAGAAAGTGATAATAGATTATGAGGCAGAAAATGTCAGAATAATCATATGTGGATCCTCCTAATATGCTTAACTCTTTTTTTCTATTTTTTTTTTTTTTTTTTTTATAACTTAAACTTCCTTTGCATTTGTTTTCTTTCCCTTACTCAGAAATTAAATACATGATTTTGAAGCCAAGAAAACAGTTGGAAACTGCTCTGACTGTTAATACTTTATGTCTTGTTAGTGGAATGAGTGCCACAAACCAGACTGCATTTACAAATGAAATATACAGACTTCGAGGTATTTATAATTAACTTATACATAACTCTTTAAAAGTAGACAACAGAGTAAAATAAGTGTTGTGTATCGGGCAGGGATGATCAGAAAATAGCTGCTCTTTTCTGAAATACCCTTTTCTCCAACAGAGTAATGTACAATAGCTAAACAAACATTTATCTCCAGAAAGTTTTATTTCAGGGATACTGAGCTGAAACACGTTGACTCACAGGCTATTTTTGAGATAAACATGTCATTCCTTCCCTTTTGGCAAAAAGATGGACTAACAACAGCCTTCATTTCTGATGAGGCTGTTGTGAGCTGAATACTCAGGTTCCTTGCTTCCTGGCAAGCCACACAGCCAGGCTTGGAAATGTCTGCAGAAACAGTTTCATTCATCAGCTACCTCACAATCAAACAACTTTACCCCACACGCATTCTTCAGCAGGGATGAAGCTTGCTTCCACAAGCCTAGAGGCAACCGACCTGCAAAGTCTGTTGATGCCAGCCTGGGTGGGTGGTCCTTCACCCCTGATCTCAGCCAAGCTTCCCACTGTTCTTCCAGAAAGCATCGATCAGTTGTGATGAGAAAATATTCTCCCAGAATTCAGAATATGACTGCAGCAGATATGAGGCTTTTTATAACTGAAATCATCCTACAGCGGGGATAAAAAAGATTCAGTGAAAAGATCATTTTACTATCAGCAAATTCTTCCAGAGATGAGATTTTAATGATTTCCTGTGTGTAAGTGAAAAATATTATAAAAACTTGCTCTCACTTCCAAGAATAAAACTGATGAATGCTATATAATGGATGTGATCAAAATATGCATGAAAATACTATGTAAAGAGAAAAAAGATACATCTATATTTTGCCATGTTTGTTGAAATAATTAGCCCTTTTGCCTAAACAAATGTAAACTGCTTGCCCGGTTCTTGTTTCACACAAAATTCTGTGATCCTTATCCGAATGCCAAGTAACTCCAGGAGGAGCTTGTTGAAGTCCCCGTGGAAGCTTTCTCAGGCAGAGAAGGGCCAGGGCACTCACCTGACACATCCAGTGTCTAGTTAACAGCACCACCTTCAGCACCATTGGGCCCAAATTCCCCAGCCATATTTGCCACAGCTTTCAAGCACACCACACACCATGTGAAATGACAAGGGAACAAGTCCTTGGGATTACTTTGCCATACCCATGGGCTGAAGTCTACACCTCATTCCTGCTGACTTCCCACTGGTTTCCCTAGCCAACTAATACAAAGTGCAACTCACCATCTTTGCACATAGTGCGTGACTTCATAAGCTTCAGGAAACCCTTCTTATTACTCAAGTGTCCACTTTAACATAAAAAGAGTTTCTGCCAGCAAGGACACTGGCTAGAACAGATAAATCCTATTTAGGTACCTGGTAAGGAATCATGAAGTGAGAAGGCACAACTGGGGATAAGCTTTGCTTATTCCACACAAGAAAAGGTATGGAATAACATAAATAAGGAAAAAGTAAGAGTCCACTCACCTCTCAGCTGGCAGGCCATACTGCAGCAGATCACTTCCCTGACTTTTGGAGCAGTAAGATGCTGGCCTGACATTTGTAATAAGGAACGACTACTAAATATCCAGATGTGCACAAGCACCCACCAGGAGGACACTCACCAATAACTAAGATCCTGTGCCCTTTTCAGGACATGCAGCACAGATCTTCATTATTGCCAGCCCTCTGTGTGGTACCTGCCAGTCCCCGTGCCCCTCTTTGGGGTGCACTCACTTAACCTGCGGTGCACTTGACGTAACAGAGAAGCAGAAAAAAATAACATTGAACCGTAATTTTTACAGTAGGACCTGGCATGTTTGTTTCCATTTAAAATCGTACGAAAACCTATATTGCTATTTGTGGAAAATGAATTGTATCTTAGAATACTACTCTGGGATTAATGGGAAACAAAATAAAAATAAGAGCCACTTTAGCAGTATTTTTCCAGCCCATTAATATCCATTTCTAGTTTTCCTTTGTAATTCTACACTGTGCTTTCTCTACTATTCAGTCTTCTTTTTGAAAGACAGATGTTAAAATTTTAAAATAAAAATGTTACAATTTTACAGTGAAAAAAACATTTTTAGTAACATCAAAATTGTTTGTTGTTCCGTATATTTATCATTAACAGAGTATATTGATCATTAACAATCATTTATTGACATGATTGGATTTATCACTAAATAATTTTTTTCTTATTTCTTAAATAACTCTCCTGAAATACCAAGAAAATATCATTCATCTATTCTTATTAAGAACAGTATTCTCAGATATTTCTTTCTGTTAAAAAATCTGGGATGACAAGTGAAAAACTTACAAATATTAAAATACAGACTTAGAAATATTGGCCTTCATATATGGCTCTGCCTGAAGTGTTTGTCTTTATTGTACTTTAGTAGGTGGCTGTAATTTTTAACAAGAAAAGACAATACGCTTCTAGAGAACAGACAGACCTCGCCGCAGTGTATC
This sequence comes from Arenaria interpres, assembly GCA_013399435.1. Lineage (NCBI taxonomy): Eukaryota > Metazoa > Chordata > Aves > Charadriiformes > Scolopacidae > Arenaria > Arenaria interpres. The sequence continues at coordinate 18,481 of VXAK01015126.1, forward strand.
AAGCGTAGATTTGTGTGGTTACAAATATAAGAGCTGATATTTTTCCAGTGATGTTCACTTTGAATATTTTTTCTGTTTCCTCCTTAGTGGGCTGTTTCAAGAAAAGCAAGTAATCTGCCTGTGGTGGAAAGAAATAGAAAAGCAAATGGGCAAATCAGGAAAAGGATGTCCTTTTTTCTTCTCTGGTGAGGAAGCAGCCTGTTTGGTTTTGCAAGCAGGTCAGGAGAAAGTCTGTTGTATAACACAGGTAGTCACCAAGCAGCCAGTGATTCTCAGCAGCGACACCACAGGCTGCTTTTGTGTTATCAGAACCTGAAGAAAGATGTGTCATTACATAACCTGTGGTGGGCAGGGTCATGCAGGGTTAGATGCACACAAGGCTTCTAAGCAAATAGTACTTTCTGCAAAATATGCATGACAGATATGGGTATTTAAAGCAGGCAATTTACCGCTGGGTTTCTTCTCTTGGAAAGAATCAATGAACAAAGTTAACATTATCTCGATTACCTTCTATCAACATGGAGGAAATGAAGTAACTAAATGTGAGATTTTCACATGGAAGTGTATATGGAGATTTATAACTATATTAAGTGTTTCTCTTCCCCCTTAGATAAATTTCCTTATTGTTTTGTTAAATACGTAAAGCTTAATGTTTTTGTTCACCACCTGTCTAGTCATTAGTTGCTTATTGGATGCATTACAATTAACAGGAATTTTTAAATAGTTTTACAGGGAGAAAGAAAATGGCTTTATATTTTATTATCAAGATGGTCTCCCAGCTACAAAGAAGGGCATGGGAGAAAGATAAAAGTATTTAGTGAACAAATAAAATTAGAATTATATTGATAGCTTGTAACAGTGAATATTGGGAGGACTGGGATTGAAAGGCAAGGAGGAAAGATGATGATTGTTGTAGTAAAGGGAATTCAAAGGGAAGGATTGACAAGATCAGAGGAAGGAGCAAGAAATTTTTTTGACAACTTCAAAGAGAACAGAGTGGAGGGGAAGAGATTTATGCACAAGTTTTCATTTTACTGCATTGTATTAATTTTCATAGTCTTTCTCAGTTACGCCCTACTAATTTTCTATCTACAAATGCATTATCAGCCTGGAGATCCCAATTACTGTGAGAATTGTGGAGATCCCAATTGCTAAGGAAACTTGTTAAAATTATTTTTCTACACACGTTATCTATGATGCTGAGGCACTTTAGTCCCCAAGCAGAGCGGAAGCCTGAGGTTGAAAGCAGTGCAGATCACAGTGTTTGCAGAATTCAGATCCTTTACATGCACATGTATTATCATGTTTATATTGAACCTCAATTCACTCTACTAGGTTGGAGAATGAAAAATACATGCATAAATTCTTCTAAGGTGTGGTGTTCAAGATAGAAAGTCAGTCAGTAAAAGAGATTATAGGTGCTTTTTCTTCTCTGTCTTGAAGGTAGAAGGAGGGGTTTGGAAAAGGCAGTGACCACACTTCCCTTTCCCCCTCTGTTTTCCGTACAAATTTGGAGAAAATCCATTTAAAGATGTTCATACAGTACTCTGGGGTTTGTGCAGATTCTTACTTATGGTTTAAACAAATAGGTTTCAAATGGAGGCTCTCCTGGCAAATACAGGAAGAGAGAATGGATTCTACATTATTTAAATGCTGTTCTATAAAGAATGTATGGTTTATGCTGAAATAGATAAAATGATACAGGTCAGACTCCCTCGTGTAACTCTCCATGACTGCACAGAAACTCTTCCCTGCCCGATGCCTCAGATACACCTGAACTGCTGTCCAGTTGTCTGGCAGAAATAGACCAGGGGACAGAACTGAGGGAAGAGATCTGGAACTCTCCTTTTTCATATCAAATGGTTGTAGATTTATGTCTAACAGCAGTAATGAAACAGAGCAGCTTGCTGACTGGCAAAATGGATAAAGAATAAATTATAACAATGGGAGAAAACCAGAAATGAGTCATACATTTGTTTCTAAAACTAGTTCTATATATACAGTTATATACATTAAATATACACTTATATAGCTGTATGTACATAAATGCCTATATTAAATATGTACAGTTAGCTGAGCAGTCGCTTAGAATAAAACGCGATGAATGGCAGAATTTTAGGGGAGAATGCCACTGCGAAATTCACAGAGGAAGTTTGGATAACAGAAACGCATCTAATGGAGTAAGTTACATTACTCTTATGTTTTTTAAACTATGTACAAGAAAAACACCTGAACATTCAGTATTAAAGGAGCTTGTGCAGTGAGTACAGAACAAGAAACTTAGTGTAGTTCTTATGGTTCTGTTTACTTACAGATGGTGGCTAATTTAATTATGTGTCAGGGGTGCTTCAAACTGAGTTTGGCATTGGGTAAACATGTGACTCAGCCTGAAAGTAGCAGCCTGACTCCTATGGACTATGAAAGCATGATCACCTTTGTTTGATGAGATACTGAGAGCAATTTCTAATTTTTTTCTTTGCTATGTGGGCAGAAATGTACAAATTGGCAAGCATTCACATGTAAGTCAAACCATTTGACAAACACAACTGGAGAGCAATAGGTCTGAACTGTTGTTGCTCTGAAGTTTTAGATCTTTTAAATCTGAAGATTTAATAGGATTTTTTACAATGATTTTGTACTGTGATAAGACTAAAATTCCATCTATTTCTCAGCAAGAAACACAAAAGTAACTTTATTTCTGTTCCTGCCTTTCAGTTGTCAATTAGGCTGTATTTCTATCTGTGCCATTCAAAGGGAGAAATCAAAGAACAGTGGTAGAGTTACAGTATATCTCTTTGGTTTTCTCACAGACAGTATAATTTACATGAGTGAGTCTAGAATGAAGAAGAATGGGAAGTGGAAAACGTAAGGAATCAGTTTGTTAGTCTCTGTGACTGACAGTCATAAAGTGTTTATGATTCTGTCTGTATGACCACAACATCTCACGGTTTTGTCTAAAAACACGATGGTCTTACAGCAAATTATGGACAAGCCTTAAACATTTCCTTAAGGCTGTGGGTTAGTTATTAGGGACCTCATTAACAACAAATAAATCTGAGAAACAAAAAGTGATCTTCAGTGTTATGTTTGGTATTGGATCTCATCTTTTGGGAGGAGGGTCACAGGGTCTTTGTTTAAACTTTCCAATGTATATAATGATATATTATCCCTCATAAGTTAAAAAGAAGTTTAATGGGGTTTTTGGCATAACAGGTAATGCTGGAAAGTGAAGGTTTATCTGGAAAAAAGTATTATTTGACAAATTTTATCTAGGATTGTTTAACAATGTTCTTCAATACAATGTAGAACTAATGGAACACAGAAGTGATAGTCTTGTGCTCTTTGCAGTCCGAGAACATCAGAGGGAGTACTTGCATCATCCTTAGTGATTGTAACCCCCTTTCCTTTTTTCTGTACTTATTTTAAACTGTAAACTAGTGGTACTCAATATCATAGAGATTAAGAAGAACATTTAAAACATAAATAATCTAAACTTTCCCAGGCACTCTAGTGAGAAATATGAATCTCTAGGCTTTTATATTTCTTATATATTTCACCTGCCCAATGTTTTGAAGTGATAACTTAAGTGAGTTAAATCTCAGCTGCATTCATGAGATTTTCATGATTAGAAAAAAATTGCTTCCATTGCCAACAGATCTATGTTTGGCAGTCTCACTTGAAAACCTGAGTTAAATCAGGATCGAAACTAAATTATCTGTTGTGACATGGAAAAAAATTTACAATGTCTGGATATTATCTACAATATAGAGAGAAAAATAAATAGAGAAATTTTACTATAAATAGAGAAATTCAGTTTGCAATGTTAGCTCTGATGACATGTTCTATTGCCAGAATGCACTTCTGAATTCTGAGAAACATCATCATATAGCTAAAGTTAAAGAACTAAGTAAAGAAGGAATCTAATGACAGCATTAGAAACTTGGTCCAACATCAGCTTAAAAGGCATAGGGTTTTTTTGTGTTGTTGTTTTGTTGTTTTTGTTTGTGTTTTTTTTAAAAAGAACGATAAAGATCTGATTTTTAAATATATCCCTATTAACTCTTTTCATTATTATTTTGTCAATGAACCTTTCATCTGGAATCAGAAGTCACAAGGACTTACTGTCTTGAATTTCTCTTTTAATTCCACTCACTTGAAAAACTGAGAAAGGAAGTTTTGAAAATACATCTGTTTTGTAGTGAAAATGTGGTTGCTATTGAACAGAAATATCTCTAACTAAATACTGATAATTCCAGTTTATGTCAGTATGTAATAATAGCCTTGTCAAATCTCTCCCTTTCATGATGTAAATGTGATGTACACAATTATCAATATATCGGGGACAGATCCACAAATCCTGTACACCATAATTCATTCTGCAACTTGTGTTTAATTCTGGTGCACCAATGATTAATATTATTTTAGACTAGTAACACAATCAAAATTTTACAATAATGTACTCCATCCTATAAAGGAATCGCTGGAACATTCCCTAATAAGTTTAAAGTTTGAATTGTTTCTGTGATGACAGAATTTTTCTGGAAAAAAGTAAACCACAGTTGCAAATCTTATTAGGAGTGTGCTTTCAGTTCTGAAAGTGAATGAATTTCTGAAGTGTCAAACCTGAAATACCATTATTAGTTCTGTAAAAATAAATGCAATAAATATACAGTAAGATATATCAGATGAGAACACAACATTCGGCCTTTACATCTGTGAATTATTACTCAAAATTTTTTTTGTTGCTATGAGAGTTTTTCAGTTCTTTTGCACAAACATGTTTTAAGGGCTGGACTCAAGCAAAGTTTGAAGAGAAGGGAATTAAGTGGAAATATATTTTTGGAAAATAAGAGTTTAAACTCTTGAATTCTTATTTATTATTGAAATAATTTTTAGGTAGGTCTAAGTAGAATGAAATATTTCATTTGCTTAATTTGATTTTTTAGTCAGTATGTCCATAAATATGAATTAAATTTACCTTAGTTTTTATATAATAACATTTTTAGACTTGTTTTTCCATTAGTGGAATAAGAAATATAGCTGCCTCACGGGCTTATTTTATGAAGCTTACATGTCTAACTTAAACTCAGTGTTTCTGCTATTTGTCACAACATAAAAGAATAACAAATATTTCTGCCTCTAAATCTTTGATAGAACATAAATTTTGGTAAAGCATAAATTGAATACATCATGAACTTCCAATAATTAGATGCAGACTTCTTTCTTAGTTTCAGAATATGCAACACTTAGGAAACAAAAACGTAATAGAAGAGCGATGCATTCTGACTGGTTAAGAGGCTTGAAAAAATATCATTAATAGAGAAATACATATTTTTGGAAAATTTGTACCAACTTTACAAACATGATATAATGGATAAAATCATAGTAGAATGTGATGAAAGATCAGTGTTAAATATGACAGGGCTACCATATGTCTTGAATTAACTCTTTTAAGATGTTACTCGGTAAATGGCAATTAAAAAAAACCAAAACCTAAAAAAACCAAAAGATTAAAATATAGTGTGTAATTGCCAAAATATTTCTATTACTTTTATTGAGATTTCCAGTCAGTACTTCAGATTGCGGTCTGAAAATCACTTTATAAAGCAGAGGCATTAATTTTGAACAGAAGAGTATGTTACACAGCTAAATGAAACTCTTAAATAAGAACAGAGAAATAAGTTTGGCAGTAACTGTACATGGGAAATGTGCACATGATATCTTCTTCCTATTTTTTTTTTTAATAGTTGCGGCAGCATGGCTTTTTCAGGTACACTAAGCATATGTGTTTATCTCTCCCAGATGCTTAAAAGAACACAAGCCCATTTTCTTTTATGTTTAGAGTGGAAAACATACTGAAATCAGTTTGAAAATCATGCTTAACTCATCGTTCTAATAATCCCACAAGCTCATCACAGACAGTATAAAATATCTATGATTTGTCACTTCATGAGTGATAACTTACTGCAGGTGGAACAGCATGATGCTCCATATTCAGATACCCTGAACTTCCCTTCAGTCTCCAAACTTCATCCAAGAGGCAAGCTGGACCCTTCTGAAGATCACTAAAGGATGACCTAGAAAGAGGTCAGACAGCCTGCTGAGGGTTTCTTACCAGCTCTCACAGCTACTGTATTGCAGAAGTCACACAAAATTATGGTGCAGAAGTAACAAAAGACATATAAAATATTTCACTGTTAGGATCAGAGGGGTGTCTGCATGCCCCTCCATGGTGAGGGATTGGCAGGCTGCATGACTTGAAGCAGTTTTTTTCAGTGGCCTTTCTCAAGATTTGGTCATCAATTTTCCTGCCAGTCAGAGGATGCACATTTGGAGAACAGACACACAATTCTACTATCGCAAAATAGCACTTCAGAACAAATAGAGCATGATTCTGTTATAAAATTCCTACCTAGAGGGAGAACTCAGTACATCTGAAGAATTTCTAGAGCATTTAATTTGATGACAGTATCTTGTGTTTGATGACATTTTCTAAGACTAACTTCAGATGGTCTTTAAAAGTCTGGGTAAATTTCCATCTATGAGAAAGATGTGTACTAAGAAAGCAGAGAGAGAGATTGACAAGCTACAAGCCAACAGTAGTCTCTGCTGAAACAAATTACAGATACAGCATATGGAAAAAAAGAAAATAAAAAGAGAATTGGGGAATGGTATTCTACGTTACTTCTGTAGTCGTTCCTAGTTGTCCTAATGTCAGCATGTTTATTAATTCCCCTGTGTTAATATATAACATAACATACTAAAAAAAAAAAAATATGTTATGCAACTCTTTCTCTAGAAAGTTTGAAAAGAACTTTGCAGTTAATATCTTTGTTACACTTATTTAATATTGTATTGGCTCAGCAAGTTTGCAATCTCAGGTAAAGCACTATTTGAAATCTGTTGACTGGATGAAAACTACAAGCTGTTGGAACAACTGGAATGACTTTCAGAATACATTTTATTTGAGAAGTTAAAAGGGACACTATCTTTCATTAAACAATTTATCAGTTAGGAGGTCTGAAAGGTCAGCTTGCTCTCTTACTTTCTCTAGTAGCACCAAAATTTTACACTTATGAGAGTGTAACTTAAAAGATATTATAGGGAAACTATAAAAGTTTGATACGCTAATTGATAAATTTATGTTGATAAATTAATTACTATTAAAAACAGTATAAACCAGCTCATAGTGACCAAGCAGGGAGCAGGGTCAGATATTTCAGAGAAGTGCAAATATCTAGCCATAGTGAAAATTTAAAAGGTGATCTTCTGCCATTTAACTGTAAGTACTTAGAATTTGATAGAAATCCTCTATTAAGACATGAAGCACTAGAACTCATTTCCCCAGAGATGTGTGTTGGTTTGTAACAAATTCTCTATTTTCTACATACTTTGTGACTTCTTACTGTAGTTATTTTTTATCTTCGCTTTAATGAAGGGATACACTAATAATTATGTTTACTCTTATAAAATTCTTTTGTCAGTAGATAAATGTTTATTAGCTGTAATTGTATCAATACTAGCTGTAATTGTATCTATTTGCATTAAAATTGACTAAATATTATGGTAAATATATAGGTGATCAAATAATACATATCATATTAGACATGTGTGATTAAATATATAGGTGAAGGGAAGGAAACATTTTCCAAGAGGCAAATCATTAGATTTAACTCACTTGGAAACTCTTAGATCAATTCTCATCTGAAAAATAAACACATTATGTGATTAGTTTATACCCTAAGTTACACAGCAGCAGGGAATATATTATCTTCCTGTTCCAAATTGTGCTTTCGTGGAGGATTGTTTTCTTTCTCTCTCTCTCTGTTCCTTTTTCTCTCTCTCCCATTGTAGGAGGCCTACAGAGGCTTGTGTCTTAACAAAAGGACTTAGTCTGCATGAATATCCCTCCTCTGGCTCCCTCCAGTTAAATTTCTCAGCATGTCCCATGCAGGATGCAGAGCGTGCTGAAGGCTGAGGGCCAATTATACCTCCTTCCTAGCCTTTCACTTCTAAAATGGCTTGTTTGCCTATGCTTGTTCTATTCCCCCTAAAACTACCCTCCACATTCTATGTAGACACACACTTTCTATAAATTTCCTGCATTACACAACACTGCTCACCTTTTCATACTTCTGTGTGATTACTGCGTCTGATGAAAAGGTGAGAAAGGTTGTGCATTACAGGAAATGTATGAAGAGCACATGGCTACTCTAAATAATCCCCTCCAAGCAAGCATGAGATAACACCCCACTGCCAGCCTCTCAACACTCTGAGTGAAAACAGTTTCCCAACGTAATATCTACTGCTCTTGCTCTGTTCTCAGTCCATCTATAATTCTCCATTCCTCATGGAGTCTCCAGCAACAGGAAAATCTGAGACATAGGTTTGATCCTGTTGAGATGTGTTGCCATGCATTTTTCATTTATGAATAGTTTGGAAAAGCACTATGGAGGTTACTTCCCCCCACCCCCCAACCCCACCCTTTTTTTTTCTTTTTTGGTCGTAGAAGAAATGAATGAGCTCCATTTAACTGCTGCATAAAATTCAAAGTATAGATCTGTAAAAATCTCCTTGTTTTCTAGGACTTCAGAACCGTTCCATATTTAGGAAAATCTAGAGAATCTCTTGGGTTTAAGGATTACAATGTGTAAACAAACGCAGAAAGTTATAAGCTAAGTAGGGACTGAAACAGATTTAAAAATATACACTCCTGAAAATGGCTGAATTTCCTTATATAATGTGCACACATCCACTAGATACAAATTAGCCCCATCTAAGAGACACAACAGCCACAATAAAAACCATAAATACATAAACCATACAGAGAGAGAGATAACCCCAAAGGTGTCTTCTACAGAAACCGCAGTACAACTGCAATCATGTAAAGACAGAAAACAGGACTCAAGAAATAGAAGCTGTCATGAAACATTTATCTCTGAAGAAACTAGGAAAACAAAAGTGAAGGTATTGTAATTGTGGATTTTTATAAAATGTGGATGAAATTTTTTAAAGGCTTTATAGTAAGAATATTCTACAAGAAGTCAGAGCTGCCACTGTGAAAAAAAAAAATAAATTGGAGAATAGTAGACTTGAGGAGAACAGCCTTCAACTGAAAAAACCAAGTTATTAAATAACTCTTCTATTTGGGAGTGGTTTTGGTCAATAGTAAATAACTCTGTGTTTTACTGTGGTTGTGGATTATTGCCTCCATCTTGTATATTCTGCAATTCTTGCCCCTGTAATAACATATTTACTTAATCATTAGTGACAGCAGATGTTACGAATCTCAGCTATTTTTCCCATGTGCTGCTGCATTGCTTTCTTCACTGCTTCCAGAGCCTTATTTTGTAGCTATCATGTCCAGGTGCAGATGAAATTTAGAATATTTAGAATATTTAGAATTTGAGAGGCTCATCAACTAT
>VXAK01015130.1:2690-44239 GCA_013399435.1 Arenaria interpres
GCTCGTAGCAGAGATGCTCCAACCCCCTGATCATCCTCGTGGCCTTCCTCCGGACCTGCTCCATCAGGTCCATGTCTTTCCTATATTGAGGGCTCCAGACCCTCCTCCCTGGCCTTTCCTCTGCCTTCCACCCCCCGGCTCTCCTTATGTGGAGTTCCCTAATGAGACCCATTAGGGCACGCAATGATCTTTTGTGCCTCCTCCCTTAACGGAGTTCGCTGTTGTCCTCCCTGTGAGGTCACCTTTGGCTGCTGTGGAGATGGGCATGGTGTTGCTGACCTGCCGATTTGACTTCAGGTGGGAAGTGAGCAGCAGGTGAATCCTGCGGATAAAGATCCAGATTGTAGGCAAATATGCCCAGAGCTGAAAATCCAAGGAAGAAAAGATCCGAAAATGACCCCTACTGCGGACAGGAGGAGAGTTTGTAAATGATTTTTTTTATTAAAATGGCTCATGAGGCAATAGATGCTTTAAAAAAAAAAAAAAACCAAAAACAAAGGCCAACCATCTATTGGTGTATTTTTTCCTAACTTTATGCATTTCAGGCATGCTCTGTTTGCTGGAGACAGAGCGATTCCTCCCTCGACGCCACTTTCTTCTTTCCATCCTGCGAATGTTTTGAGAAACCCTGTGGCTGCAGCATCGCTGTGCTTCTGTGGGCTGTTGTGCTGAAGCACAGCTGTGAGGGATGAATTACTTGATGCAAGAAAACCGCTTTCAGATGCTTCTCATAAAAAGTTGTTCCACCAGCAGCTTTAATAACGGAGGCTGACTTTTTAAAAGAATGTACTTCTCCCTCCTGTCCTTCCAGTGTGATGCCATACGTCCCTTGCATGCTGTCTCTGCATTACATTCACCTCTCCAACCGCCCCCCACCATCCCCCTGCCTCATCCCCCTTGAGTTTGGCCACCCAAAAGGCAGCTCATCCAGCACCGGGCTGAAGCAGAGGCTGACAGTGGCTGTGGCTGAGGAACTCCTCAGCAGCCTGGTCAACAACACATGGTGGGTGAGGAAAGAAGGTCCACCTGTCCCCCCTCAGGGTGGGTGGGCTCTGGCAGTTGCATATGTGAGGACCTGGGTGGGAAGGAAGTGGTCAGGAGGGAATGGGCACAGAAGTTGATGCGGAGGTGATGGGGAACAGCAGCAAATGATCCCTCCTGGAGAGAGGAGCTGGGGCGGCAGCGAGGTGTGTGGGAAGAGGAAAGCATGTGCGATGGGCTGCTCGGTGGTTTGCCGATGGAGCGGGACACCCAGCACCACTTCTCTGCAGGCACTCCCGCATCCCCATGTCCTGGGGTTTCCTGAACAGCTGGGGAAAAGAGCTGACATCAGTTAAACTTGGGTAACTGAATAGGAAAGACATGTTCTTTCAAATGTTGAAGGAGGAGGGGAAGGAATACCACTTGTCTCCTCCACTGGCTCCCCAGCTCTTTCCCCTTAAAAGAGACAAAAAATGTTCAGAAGTCAAAAGTTAGACAAAATTATGTGCTTGTCATAAAGCCAGGGTCTGAGGGAAGTTATTTGGTGAACGGCACCAGGTAAGGAAGAGGTGCCCTTGGTTTTCCCCGGTCTTCGTAGAAAGCATCAATCTGTGAGCACAGGGGGTGTGGGAAAGGGAGATCTGTTTTCTTCTGCTGCTTTAGGATACTTGGCTCCTTCTACCACAAGGGTGTTTTTTCTTTTCTGGTCATCTGATGTTTGAATCATCTTTCAGCTTTAGATGGCTCCAGAAGGAGGTGACCAAGAAGACAGACAAGAGATGTAATCCTTATGCCTCCCTCGAGTTAATTTTATCTTAGTAACAAAACCCATCTCTTTCCGTGACTGTAAAAGGCAACGGGCAAAGCACCTGTAGAGCTTGGTGACTCAGAGTCGTCGTTTACTGCAGGATTTCTCCAACATTTGTTTCCAGTTTACCTGGCGTTTGTCTTGCCGTTGAGCACAATTAGCTGCTGTTGCTGTAAGCAGGTACTTGGTGGATTCGGTCTCCTGACTCCAGCATGCTGCTGGGAGCCAACTGTAAGTCATCAAAAAGATTGTTTCAGAGAAGGCTTTGGGTTGAGTTTTTGTTGTGTTTTATTTTGGGCAAGATGCTTGTCTTTATTGCACAGCTGTGTGAGACCACTTCATATTTGATATGATCCCTGCCCAGTTCAATTCCTGAATTATTTTGTGACATGGAAGAGTTCGGGGGAGGGGGAATAAAAATGCGCTGCAAGCAAGGATCACATTAAATATGAAGATCCCTCCCTGCTGCCCAAAGGTGCTTTGCTACTTGTAAGTCTAAAAGTCCTTAGAAGGAATTGAATTTCACATACAGCATCAAAAGTAAGAATCTGCTCCTCTCCCTCTATCTGTTAGTGCTGCATTTCAACTGTGATGGTGGTTTTATATTTAATGATTTCTGTATTGGTTCCTTCCAGACAGAATAGGTTCAGTGATCTGACATGTCTTTTACATCTTGGTGATTTTTTAATATATTTTTTATATGTACAATTATTATTATATACCTAGAAGAGCTCAATAACTTATCTGTAATTACAGCTGCCTCCGTTTGTTTTCACTGAATGTATTTCAGGAAAACCCACAACTACTAGATTTTGGGGGGGGTTGTATATTTTGATTTTGGTACACGCACAAAGAAGCTGACAGCCCATCCTTCTTGGGAACAACCACAGCAAAATACTCAACGTTGTAATAGCTGTGAGAGGGCCAATCTTCGCCAGTCCTTGGGCTGCTAGAAAGAGGGACCCTGAGGCCAGAAGGTAATTAGCCGACTTACTTTTGCACTGAGATGCTTCATAATGTCTGTACCGAAGCCTCATGAATGAGCTACAAACTCACATGCCTAGTATTCACTGCAAATTTGTTGCTGTGATGGTTTTCAGCTTGCTTCACTGGAGTCACTCTCTGTAGGTAAAATAATATGATGCTTTCCAACCCTTTCTTTTGAAAAACATTGGTAGCGGTGGGGCAAGCAGGCCATTTACTGCTGCTAATTACAGAGTTTTACAGGTTTCCCTTCTCTTCTACTCTGTATGAGAGACCCTGCTGTGCATATCCATGTAGATGTATCTGCATATTTTCCTATGCTTTGTCCTATGGTGTGTCCAAGGAGGAGAAGAGATGGCAGTCTCAATCTAAAGCAGCCCTCTTGCTTTTCCCACTGCTGGGGTCACAAAACAGTGCCCAGGACGGGATGCTGAACATCACCTTTTAAGGGCCCAATGGTAAGCAAAGAGGATGACAGGCTGAGAGAGATGGGATTGTTCAGCTTGGAGAAGAGGAGGCTCCAGGGAGACCTTACAGCAGCCTCCCAATATCTGAAGGGAGCTCCAGGAGAGCTGGGGAGGGACTCTTTGTCAGGGAGTGGAGTGACAGGACAAGGGGGACTGGTTTCCAATTGCAAGAGGGGGGATTTAGATTGGATACCAGAAAGAAATGCTTTCCTGTGAGGGTGGTGAGGCACTGGAACAGGTTGCCCAGGGAAGCTGTGGGTGCCCCATCCCTGGAGGGGTTCAAGGCCAGGCTGGATGGGACTTTGAGCAACCTGGTCTGGTGGGAGGTGTCCCTGCCCAGGGCAGGGGGATTGGAATGAGATGATCTTTAAGGTCCTTTCCAGCTCTAACCATTCTATGATTCTATAGGATAAGCCGCTTGTTCAGTAGCATCTGAAGGAATGGGGAGAAGACAGTTATCCCAGGCCCTCCCACTTAGAGCAAAATATAGTTTATGAATCTTACAACCTTTTTCAAAAGCAGAAAGTAGAAAGAAAACTTAGCCTTCAAAGTGACTGTGAGTCACTCCCCTTCAAAGCATTTCCATGGATTTCTTGAAGTTTCTTTCCAGTGCATATTCCAAACGTTTTTGTGGGGATGATAAATTCTTCCTGTCTCACATTTAATTTTGGTCCATCAAACTGGCTCTCATTTTGGTTTTTCTTCTGGCACTAAAGGCTAATTTGCCTCCTTTAATTGAATGCAGACACTGCATCTAGCATGACAGGCACTACCCACTCAATAATGGGATATTGTCTTTCCTGACTCCTACTTGCCTTAATTAAAAGCAGGGGGCTGACCTCAGCACTGAACTCTGCCCTTATTCCTTCCTAATACTTTTACACATCGCTTCACGCTCAGGCTTGGCAAAGCACAGCCAACCTCCCCGCTGGCCCACGTCCCTTGTTTGTTTGTTATTGTTTGTTGTATTGTCATTAAGGGCGAGTTTCACTCAGTGGGCAGGGGAGGTTCCTCCTTGCTTTGGTGGGGCTGGTTCTTCACCTGCGGGGACACGGTGAGGGAGCAGGTGCACGGGGAGGTACCACTGGGCACAGCCTCTGAAAACAGGAGCAGATTTGGGCTGGGCAAATGTTTCCATGGGCACACACGTTTTGTAGCTGCACCATCTCCTGTGTGACCTCCTCTGGTTTGTGCGCTCTGCCCTCTGGGTGGGCAGGATCCATTTTCAGGGAGGACCCAAATCTAATGGATATTCTGAGGTCTATCAGATATTCAGCCTGCTTTCAGGTTTGGGATCAGCTGTTTAAACTTTTAAGTTGGGTTTGTTGTTTGTTGGGTTTTTTTGTGGTGTGTTTTTTTTTGTTTGTTTTTTGGTTGTTTTTTTTTCTTAAACTGTGTCCTTTTAAAGCTAAATCTGGGGCTTTGCTGTGGGCATTTAGGTCTTGACCCTACACAGGGTCTCTCTGGGTCAGCAGCTGTCAAAAGTTTCTTTGCGATCTGGGAGGGTACCTCAATAGTTACCCTGGACTGGCCACAGTGAAAGTAGAACAAATTATGTCCTATATTTTGGTAATAATCACCCCAGTACCCCAAACTGGGATACAGATGGTTGGCTTTATATGGAAGGATGCAAACCAGGAGGCAGTGAGTGGCTGAAGGGTTGCTCTCTGCCCAGCAGATAAAAGAAGTGAGAAACGCTAGGTAAGGGTGATGGCAAATGCTCCCGAGTCCTGCTGAAAGAGCTGAGATTTCCTTGTGTGAGAACCACACGGAAATCACCTGCCCGCACATCTTGTCTGTGCACTGTGTTTTCATGGAAATTATTTCTACAGAGAAGTTATGGATGAGTGTGATGGATCTGACCCACTAGAAGGTTATAATTTCACTAGAGGTACCAGTACTGACTCATGGGGACCACTGCTAATTACAGGCCTCTGCGCCGCTGATCACAACCCTCTGAGCTCTGCCATTCATCCAGTTCTCAATCCACCTTGCTGGCCATTCATCTAACCCACAGTTCCTAAGCTTACCTATGAGGCTGCTGTGGGAGGCGGTGCCAAAAGCTTTGCTGAAGTCGAGGTAGACAATGTCCACGGCTCTCCCCTCATCTACCCAGCCAGTCATGCCATCGTAGAAGGCTATCAGATTGGTCAAGCATGATTCTCCCTTGGTGAATCCATGCTGACCACTCCTGATAACCTTCTTTTTCTCCACACGCTTAGAGAAGGCATCCAGAATGAGCTGTTTCATCACCTTTTCAGAGGTGAGGCTGACGAGCCTGTAGTTTCCTGGATCCTCCTTCTTGCCCTTTTTGGAGACTGGAGTGAAATTGGCTTTCCTCCAGTCCTCAGGCACGTCTAGTGTTCTCCGTGACCTTTCAAAGGTGATGGAGAGTGGCCCAGCAATAGCACCTGCCTGCCCCCTCAGCACTCCTGGGTGCATCCCATCAAGGCCCATGGATTTGTGCATGTCGAGTTTGCCTACATGATCTCTAACCCGATCCTCCTTGATCAAGGGAGGGCCTTCCTTTCTCCAGACTTTTTCTCTTAGCTCCAGGGTCTGTGATTCCTGGGGGCAGACCTTAGCAGTAAAGATTGAAGCAAAGAAGGCATTCAGTAACTCTGCCTTCTCTGCATCCTCTGTCAGCAGGGCACCCACCTCACTCAGCAGCAGGCCCATGTTTTCCCTAGTCTTCCTTTTGCTACTGATGTACTTGAATGCTCTACTTGAATGATGTAATTGCCTCTAATTGTTGTCTCTGACATCCCTTGCCAGATTTAGGTCCAAGTGGGCCTAGCCTTCCTCATTGCATCCCTGCATACTCTGACAATGTTTCTATATTCCTCTCAAGTGGCCAGTCCCTTTATCCACATGCTGTAAACTTCCTTCTTCCATTTGAGTTTTTCTAGAAGGTCCTTGCTTGTCCATGCAGGCTTTCTGCCTCCTTTGCCTGATTTCTTACTCATAGGGACAAACAGATCGTGAGCTTGGAGGAAGGTGTGCTCTCTTAACCAGCTCTCTTGGACCCCTCTACCTTACAGAGTCATAGCCCATGGGATCCCTTCAAATAGGTCTTTGAAGTCAGTTTTCAAAGTCAGCTTTCCTGAAGTCCAGGGTTGCAATCCTACTTTTTGCCCCACTTCTTCCATGCAGGATCATGAACTTCACCATCTCATGGTCACTGCAGCCAAGGCTGCCCCAACTTTCCCATCCCCAACCAGTCCTTTGTTACCACAGCATCCAGCAGCACACCTCTCCCCATTAGCTCCTCCACCACCTGTGTCAAAAAGTTATTCACAGTGCTCTACAGAAACCTCCTGGATGGTGTGTGCCTGGCTGTCTTGCCTTTCCAGCAAGTATCATTGGTGGTTGAAGTCCTCCATGAGAACCAGGGCCTGATGTGGAGAAAAGTAGTGGAGAAAGTCATGAGACACAGGAGAAACCTTCTCTGTGGGTTGGCTAGGATGGATAGAAGTAGCTGCAGTTCCAGGACACCTCCTGACCCCACCTCACAACCTGTTGTGCGAGGTATCATCCAACAGAGACAGAGTTTCCATCTCTCTTCCGGGGTTTATGCCATCCCTGGCAAAACCATCACAGCTGAAGGTAACAAACAATCAATGCAATCAGCTTTAATGCTTTCTGCATGGTTCTCACCCTTTGCTCACACTGCAAGACCCTAGCGGTGAACTTTTCACCCTGAACACCTTCCAGGCTGTGAGCCCTTACAGCAGACAAGTCCTAGGCAGTAAATCCACTTTTCAGACCGTGTTGTCTATTGAGCTACTCCCTTCGGCGCTTCGCTGCGATTCACCATCTGTCCACCTGCTGCTTTTCTGTCTGCTCGAACGTGTGTACCGGCAGCAGCAGTGTGCTTCTCACCTGTGGGAAGGAGAGAAAGGAGAAGCAGCTTCGGAAGAGGGAGACTGTGCAATGTGGTGAGAAGACCCAAGGGTGCCTCCCTGTGCCTCATCAGCCTGTTTTGGAGAAACACTGGATTTGCCAGTGTTTCCTGAAAGCTGAAAGAAACCCAACAAGCAAAGGTAAATAAACAGGCAAGTAAAACGGTAGGTTTGGGTGAAGGTTCAGGGCTGTTTTCTACTATTTCTGCCTCCTGCTTACTCACTGGAACAAGGGGCACTGCAGCCAGGAGCCAGGGCAGGGATTCTCTGTGCAACACATGGGTGAGATCTTCTTATCTGGTGCCTTTAGTCTCGGAGGGTGACCTTAGTCTGGGATGGCAGCTGCCGGGGACTAGCACAGGCTGCCCCAGTGCTAGAACTGACTGGTTTTAACACAGCGCAGAAAGCAGCTGCAGGACGCTTCTAGCGTCCTTTAAAAATAAATCCTGGCACCACCTACACAGGTTGTTGTTGCAACCCTAATGCACAGTGAAATCAGCTCATTTTAAAATTAAAGTTGCCAATGGAACAAATAACATGATACTGACCAGGGTAGATACAGAATAAGAAAAATCCCAAGTGAAGCTTCTTGTTTTAAAAATAAATCTCTGTCTTTTATGGTAACACCCCAAGTTGACGCCAGAAGGTCCTACAGGTAAGCGCAAAGATGTCTTGTGAGAGAGTAACATAAAAGGACTGCATGGCCAGTCGCCCTCCCTCACAACATCCCTTCCATATGCACCCAAAACACACGGATTTGTCTGCCGCTAGCTCAGTCATCACCAATTAAAAAAAGACAGCAAGACGAAGACTGCTTGAGCCAGCAACAGAGCTTTGTTAATTCGTGCCAGGCAGCAGCAGTGGCAGCAGCTCAGCCTTGCTGACTGCTCCTAGAATAAACCAAAGCCATCGTTCCAGCAAGGAGGTTACCACAGATCCCTGCCATAAAAGGAGTAGATTGCTCTTAAAATCTAACTGATGCAGATGACAAATGTAAGAATGGCTAAATAAGAAACAGCTTGCTTGGCTGATTTCCTGTGCTGGCCCCTACTGCTACTGAAAAAAAAATCTGTCTTAACAACGCAGAGAAAAATAAAAACCAGCTGAATATCTTTTCTTAGACGACTAGTTCTCACATTCCCATTCAAAGGCAGTATATTTTGCTGTTGGCTCTACTCTTGGCATGAAACTTGCCCTGAGGTACCAAAGTGGGGATGAGGGACAAGTGTGGGTTTAGGGCTGCTAAACCTTCAGCTTGAAAACCACGCTCACAAACACAGAATTTGCACCTCGCTAAATAGCAGGCTGTTATTCAAGCAGAGAAAACTTAAAAAGCGACTTCCATAAGCTAGTGCCCAACTAATGGCAAACTGGTGTACTCCAGCAGACCAAGTCTAGTCTTAGTGTAATTAAAATGGAATCAGATCTAGTTCCTCAGAGCCAACATCTAGCTAACAAGCCAGCTTTAGAAACCAATCAAATTTATAATAAAGCAGCAGCCTCCAATGTGTGGGAGGGTACGATGCCTCACAAATTCTTTTTCCATAGGAAAAAGCTGTTGCAGCAAGAGACAGAAGGAGATGAACAACATTTTGAACATTCGGGTAAGTGTTTGTGTCTCCCCCAAAAATTATCCCCCCTTTGGGGATATCTGAAGTGATCAGAAAGAGTGGGTGTTCTGAAAAACTAAGGGAACCTTAGATTTACAGGCTAGAGATACATCAAGTATTTCCCAACTCCTTTGAAGAAGGAAACAAAGGTAGCTTGCTTCCAACTTCTCTCTCTTTTGTTTCACACATACGTGTCCAAACAGAGGCACAGTTTGCTACACATGAGTTTAAGGTTTATTAGAAAAATACCTGATCTTTGATAGCATTGCATATTTTATACATCCAGTTAAAACGCTTTTTATCACTTTCATTCAAATTCACGATTTGTGGGTAAGTTCTTCATGTAGTCTTTGTAGTTAACGTACTTGTACACACAGAATGGGTACCTGTAATGGAAAGGCATCTTACTGAGAGGCAGGAGCCTCTTCAGGAGACATTACTTGTCTGTACTGGAAAGTCACAGAGGCGATGCCATGGTTTTATGGCTTCAGCAGACATCCCGAGTTCCCTCTTTCTCCACCGGGGGTTTGTGGGCGACAGAAATCCAAAAGTCATCAGCTAAACGGGCCACAAACCAAGCCTCAAAATCATGAACAGTTTCACTGGCAGCTGCCTCTACTTTAGGTGATGAGCTGTTATTCCTTCTGCTGCCACACATACAGATTCAAGAGCTCTAATGTGATCACTTGTTTTCAATGGATGAAGGATCAGTTCAGTTTACGGAGAAGTTCCTGAGATTACACACAGCATCAAGCTGCTTTTGAATAAGGAGGAAAACTGGGACAGTAGGATATGCTTTAAATTTCTTGGACTACAAAGTGCTCACAATGTTTGTATCTTCCACATCAGTGGACAAAATAATGCTGTAAAAGTCAATGTCTATTGTGCCATTCTTTGAGGGTGTTTAAAAGAGAAGAGTTCAAATTAAAAGAATCTGTAGGTAGATCAAGCCTGTTTTCCTAGGGCAAAGGCAGTGGAGTAAAAAGCCCTAACTAACCCTTTCAGAAGTATAAAATGGCATCAATGCTTTGGAGAATCTAATCAGAGAAGGAGGTGACAAGAGGAAATGGATAGCAGTGTGTAGGTGTATCTTCTAACAAGGGACTCTGGAACTGATAACAGATGGTACCTCTATGAACTCCACAAATCTGGCAGCACTTGTCTGACTTGGTTAATAGATGATCACAGTCCAGTGAGTCTTGATTGCATATTTTGATATCTTTATCCAGTTTGCACTTTAACTTTATCCGTAGGAGAAGTGGCAAGCATCTCTACTCAGAAAGCTACCTAAAATCACTATCTGTGGGGCTGAATGCTCCAGGGGACTTGAAAGTGCCTTCATATCCACTGAAGAACACTTCTACATCAATACTGACTTTAAGAAAGCGCAATTGTACCCATCAGAGTTAGCCATGCAACACTCCAGCCTTCCATGGAAAAAAAAATACACAGCCACAAATTGTTCTGGCATCGGTTTGTGGTAAGATCCAGTGTGTTCCTCAAATGAAGGCTCCTGCACCCTGAAGAATGAATTCAGTCATGATTACTCGACTTCTTCCTCGTCCAGTGAAGTCAAAACCTTCTCCTGTAACATAGAAAGAAAATTTGCAATTATAAAAGCAACGAGGATCTTCCTCCTAATTCCAAATCTGCTGAGGTCAGCCCGTAGGTTTGCCGGGAGGATTTCCTGACCTTGCCTGCTATCTGTTCCAATGGACACAGGCTGCTGAGTGTTTCCACTCATTTCATGAAACACAAAGGGATGAGGATCTCTGTTCTAGGTGCCTCCCAGCAAATTCAGGTAAATGAGCTGCGAAGGGCAGCAGCTCAGCATCACTGCTGACAAAAGAGGATCTGGCACAACTGGTTTTGAAAGAGGGATAGGAAGATAAACAGATGCCTTTGTGCACAGGGAAAGTGGAAGCACACCATACTGTAAGGGCAGACTGCTGAACTGATACGCTGTCCCCAGAACCTGCCAACAGCAGGCTTCTAGGGAGAAGGATAGGATTAGGGCAAGTGTGAAGTTTCCTGGTGCTTCTTCCAGCCTTCAGCTATTTGTGGTGGAGAGACCGTCTGTGCCTGGAATAGTGTTTTATACTTAATAATCCTCCATGAATGTCTCCTATTGATTTTTGGAAAAAGTTTGCAGCATAGAAGATGTCTTATAGCAAGTAATTCCACAGCTGGGGTACACGTAGTTTGGTTTGGTTTGCATCTGCCCCATGTTAGTTTTGTGAAAATGTGCTGCTTTGAGTTGCCTTAGCCTATGCACAAGTCAAAGGAGGCAAAACACATACCCAGCCACCCTGGTCCTGAATCCATGGCTTGAAGTGTTCTCTGAGGTACTTTAATCCAAAGCCCAAGACCAGGTTCATAGGGTGGTTGTCCACAGCAGTAAGTCTGGTGGCAACTTCCATTGTAAAGGCAACTTTTGCACATTGTACTTGGTCTCGTGGCTCACTTGTTGAAACTGCTGAGACATCTTCCAGGAACAAATCGGTGATCCTCTTGAAGAAGGTGTAGGACAGCATGTCTTTAAAATGCTGATTGAAAACTTTGTCCTTTTTGATCTGAAATTAAAAATAAGGATTGTGTGTGAGCTGATGCAGGCAGGACGCAGGAACAACCACAAAGGGCAAAGAACCAATTTAATCTCAATACCTCATGGATCAGGGAACCCCTGAAGCAGCCCCCAGGCAGAGGCAGGCAAGCAGGCCACGCAGGCACTGGGGAGCCAGAGTCCTTATTAGCAGGAGAGTCCTCGTTAGCAGGGGAGTGAGGGAGCAAGAGAGCTCCCACTTGCTGTTGGGCCTGTATTTCAAGGATTCAGGCAGGCAGAGTTTTCTGCTGGGCTTTGATCTCTCCAACAGCAGGGCCGGAATCTCAGGCGTGTTGGATAAGGTGCCCCTGAGTCCATCCCAGGCCTGTGTTATCTGAGTGCAGATGTTCTACTTGTTGAGCGCACAAAACTAAGCAACGAGTGTGATAGATGTGTTTTCCAGCACCCCACGTGCGAGTCACTTGAGCGTATTTACAGTCCCCCTGGCCAATCTTCCCTTACTTTTCCACAGATTGGTTAAATCAAACCACTTTTGTTGGAATTGCTTTCCCCATCTTACTGGGAAAGCAGACCGTCTCTAGGTAACACATGCAATACAGTCTAATCACAGTGGTGAACGCAAGAGATGACACACAAACCCAACACCTCACTGCAAAGCTGCTCCTTCAGGCTCTGGAGGTCGCTTTGTGGTTTTTTCCTCAAGCAAATCTTCAGGCTTTTTGCATTTGAGTAAGAGAAGCAAGAGCAAGAGAAAGCAAAACAAGTGTGAGGCTGATACTGAGACCTGCAGGTGAGGTGACATGGGAATACAGGAGAAGCGGGAAGGTGACAGTAAAAGCAACGTTATGGAAAGTGCTGGCAACAGCTGCCATGCGAAGCTCCATTGGCTCAGTCATGGTCTTTGTGATACTACTTACTGTATTTGGGTACCTCTCTGCTGCAGGAGCTGAGCACGTCCTCCATGTGGGACTATACCTTTACAGGCGGGGGGCAGCTAAAAAAGGGAGTGAACGAGTACCTATATTTTTAACAGAGAAAACATCCACTCCAACTAGTGAACTCGTGCGGGGGTTCTTCTATAGCTTTTGGGCAGGGCTTTCAAAACGCACTCAGAAGATTTATTTCCCTGCAGCAACTCTCAAAGCTGTAGCATTTCTCTCCCTCCACTGGGAGCAACTTGTATGCCAAATTTAATGTGAACACAAGAGTTTCTCAGAGTAAGTCAAGCGCTCAACATGCCATGAAACTCAATGGGAATGAGGAAAGTGACTCCGCTTTGAAATGTACATTTTTGTTGTCTTCCTCGCACACCCCAGCAGAGATTCCTGCTAGTTCTCTGGTCTTGAGAGAGATTTCAGGATAAATTATGAAGGTTTTGGAAAGCCCTAAATGTGAAAAGAGAAGTTCAGGATAGAGACAGAGCGCACCATGTCACAAAACATTCACTCCCAAGACAAGCGTAATCTCTCTCGCACATTCTAAACCGTGTCGCTCCTGAAAACAGAAGGAGTTACCTTTTCTTCTAGTTGGTCCCCTTCTTGTCTTAACAGTGAAACTATTGTTTGTATTATCTTTTCTTCATCTGTTAAAGAAAAGAGTAGCATAAATATCTCAGCCTTCTAGCAGGATCCAGATAGCAAACTATGGCAAAAGCCTTTGTGTCATTTAATTATGAAAACAGCTGCTATTCTGTGGCAAATTCACAATGAGTTGTGCATCCAGGCTTTAAGCAGAAGCTCACTGTTCTATTCTGCGTGGAGTAAGCAGTGCTGTCTCTCCATCTGCCCAACTTTTTGCTCCAACTAAGAATCAGGGAAAGGGCAGGGGCTTTAACGTCCCACTGCCAGCCCTTTGGGCTTTGAGATATTACTGATAACCAGTCAGAACAAAAGAACTGCTAGCAGAAGCTCATGAAAATAGACTTAAAATTATAAAAAAAAAAATCCCCTCATCATTACCATTTATACCTTCCACAACTCATTAGGACAAACTCTGGGTTTGCCGGATTAAAGAAAAAGCAAGAATGGCAGGATCCCCCTTGTAACCAGAAATCCCTAGAAAGCTTGCATTAAAACTAAATCTCTGCAGGCGTCATGGAAGACAAGCAGTTTGGACTTACAGCAGAGATTGTTGAGCAGTGTTGTGCCATCACTGAAGAGGGACTGACCAAGACATTATTGCCCCAAGGACTAGTCTTTGGCCTTCGAGCCCCGGTGTATTACTCTGCCCTCAGCCCTGCTACTCCTACTGCTGCTCTGTCACCTCATGTCCCTTTGCCTTTATCCTCCTTTTCTCATGTCACACATCCTTGGATTTTTCAGGATTCTCCCTTTAATTGCAGTAGCAGGCAGGACTTGTTAAAAATTGCAAGAACAGTCCCCAAAATGTGGGCAACGGCAAGAATCACCAGAGCAAACCTCCTTCTTCACAGTGTCTTACCACAGAAGTTCCAAGCAATTCACCATGTCTAGACAAAATGCCTCAGTGTGCAATCCCAACCTGACCTACTGCCTGTGAGCATGAAATTCCTCACCCTTACTGTGTTCCTTACCCTCGATTTCATCACTAGGATTGTTATTGTCTTGTTTCTGACGCAGGCCCTGATCCATTGTCCTGAATGACACATCTGAGGGAGATTCCCAGGATCTGGAAGTAACAAGCTTGGCAAGTTTGTCTGCAATGTGGTTGACATCTGCTGTTTCACCTGATTGGGAAGGAGGGTGGGAAATAAAGAAGGCAATTAATCTTTCCAGGAAATAATTCAGTTATTTACTCATTTACATGCCCCCTGAGGTGGCAGTGCCCATAGGATATCCAGAGATACATTTCCCCACGCTGGGGCTTTGCTATTGCTTGAGATCAGCTGGTAATAATTTAGAGAGACAAGTAAAGCAGTACAGCCCCTCTCTAGTATTTGAGCAGCAGATAACTACACAGAACCCACACAGAACAAGTGTGAATGTTGCTCAATAGCATACATCCTTGCAGGCATGTGTTAAGAATGGCAAGAGTACTGCTCTGTGTGAATCTTAGACCTTACTGTGAGTGGTATTGCCCATGATTAGTTCATCTATAGGTCCAGATTCAGAAAAGATGATGTATTTGAATGCTCTTTCCTTGTTCCCGCGGGTAAATCCTGTGCAAAGGAGAAGCGGACTCCACTTTAGAGGCACCCCTAGCACAACAGCTTCTCGTGTCCTTGACACTTCTGAATTAAGCAGACATGAATGTCGAGAGAACTCAGCAATCAAACTGGCTTTATCCACTTTGTGTAATGACCCTGTTTGGGACCCTCCCTGGCTTGGACCTCTGCCTTGGTGAGGGGACTCCAATGGGGATCTTGTGAGCGGGAGGAGCTGTCGCAAGGTTTGTTTCATCTAAAAGGTGGTCTTCCTTACAGCTCGCCTAAAAAAGTGTGGGATGCAAAGCTCCATCTTCCCACTACCACTGCCAAGCAGCAGCTCCTGTGTGACCCTCAGACATCCAGACAAGCTCAGCAGCGTCCTGACCCATAACACATGTAAAATTCACAACCAGAGTTTGCCATGAGGGCAGCAGGGGTTAATGAAGCCAATAAAAACTGCATTTCAAGGCTGTTGAATGAACGCGAAGACATTTCCATCCCCTCGTCTGCTGCAGAGCTTGTCAGGAAGCTGCTAAACTTCTAGGAAGGGCATCGGGCTGTTCATAACTTTGGAAATCTAAGATTAGGCAACTGGACAGGCCTTTGATTTAGACAGGTAATCCTCAAAAGCACCCCTGTTTTCTCCAGAAGGGCCTGGGCAAGCTTGCAGTGCAGCTGCTAGCAGTATAAGTGACAAAACAATAATATCACTACTAATGTTTTAGGAATTGGTCCAGCAATTGGCTGAAAGGTCGGTAAAGCCCACATTTGAAGGCCAGCAGGATCTCCTAGGGAGGTTAGCTCCCAGCACGGGGAGGCTTTACCTCAACGCCATGCTGCAGGGAACATGGCGATGTATTGGCAGGGCCACCAAGTGATTTCACTGAATTTCACTGAATTTTTAGAGTTGGAAGGGACCATAGAGATTATCTAGTCCAACTCCAAATTGGATTGCAATTGATTGCACCCAAACTGTTGATAACTTTCCTTGGCAATGTGAAAATGAAATGGATATAAAAACAGATATCCAGATGCAGACATATATCCCTGGCAATAAGACGATGGAAAGTTGTAATTATTTCCCCCTAGAGGAAGGCACTGGGCCGAGGCAGGGACCATTTCTTGAGAGGTGTAGCTGGATTTGGCAGGAGGGAGAATTATGGGCTTGGGGAGTAGGAGCAGGCCCAGGACAGTTAAACTGATCTGGGATGGGGCATTAGGCTGGCGTAGTCAGTGATGGATAATGGTTAGAAGTTAGATGTGGTGAAAGAGGAGAACTGCTGCAACACCAACAGTATCCAAGCTTGGACAAATTAAACAAACAACCCCTTACTTTATGTATATGAAAACAACATGACAACGTATCATATGTTGTATATGGCAACTTAATGGGGATACCTCTTCCTCCTCTCTCAGTCTTGTATGAGAAGTTATATTTATGTTAGTTACTTTCCGGAGTACAAAAGGTAAAATCTCATTGCCTGCAGTGCAGTACCTGATGTGGGGCTGGCTTTGGTGGCTGGGGTACAAGATGTTTATGTGGATGGGTTCCCCAGATATCAGATGGATTACAACCACCTGCCAGCTCTTCTTCTAACACATGAGAGGGCAGGTTCAGACTTAATATAATAGCAGCATGTAAAAAGATTCAGATAACTCTAGAAGACTGTTTCCATTTAAGATACATGGTGGGGCTATAAGAGGTGGCCCTGTGCTTGAGGCTGCTCTGTGCTTGAGGCAGGTTGGTGCCAACTGCTTGGCACCAGAGTTTCAAGCAGAGTCTGGCACTTTGGTTTAGTGTGGAACATATATCACATGATTAGAATGGGCCTTCAAAGAACTTCTCTTTCTTGCTTTTAACGTGTGAGGTCTTCAGCCTGACTAGCGTTTTATGTTTTCTTTCTAACCAGGTGTGAAAAAGAAAAAGCCAATGTTCAGAAAAAACAATTTGTACAGTTAGTTGTACAATACTTACCACCATACAATGGAAAACAGAAAAGCCAGGCACAAGCATGAATCTTGTGTGTGCAAGCACTACTGAAGATCTGGCAATCTGCCTTCCAAATTGGAAATCAATAGAGTTAGCATAAGACATGACCAAAAAGTGAAAGAAACATTCCTCCTCCTTCCTTTCCACTTCCTTAAAGACAAGCAGCAAAAGGAAAGAACTAAGACATACTTGTTTGATGCTGAGAATTCCTTTCTGGAACAATCTTAGGATGTGCCTCAGGACTTCCTGTATAACCTTGTTGCGTGGGGGACATTTCCTGCTCTGCTCTGCTGCAGAACAAAGGTAGACAATGTCCTGGCAAGTATCTTCTTTTTGACTGCTTTTTGCTCTGCCGTTCAATGACTCCACCCTGTAAAACTACTTTTAGGGTTGGTTGCTCTTTATCCCTTTGATGGTCAGTCTCTACTTTTCTCCTGATTAACGACGATTTCTGCACATTAGCCTCATTTTTCAGAAGTTTCCTATATTTACTGACAGACAAACGCCGCTGGGCATAGGCCATCAGGATCTTGTATTCTATGCTGTCTTGCTCATCATCTTCCAGCGGTATTTCTTCCATACTGGCATCACTTGGTGAAGACATCTTGGTCCCTGCAAGAACATAGTCTCAGCTTTAGTGGCTTAGGGAACAGCCTGTTTTTCATGAATGCCAACCAGTACTTGGCATTTCTACAGAACTGTTCACAAAAACACCTTATAAACCTCAATGACACGAAGAATATTGCAGTACCTGGGAGCCAGAGTAGCGCTGGAAAGAGAATTAGGGAATTTGGTTACTGAGAAATACCTCAGGCAGCATGCAAGTCCGTCAAAGCATGGGAACAATAGACCTTCTACATTGCTCCTAACTCCATTTGGTGGCTTAGACAGGAAAGATGAGGAAATTCAAGGAGTATTCAATGGTCGGGTACAGCACAGGACAAGAGAAAAGTCTATTAGCAACAAGAACTGATTCTCAAGATGGAAAGAAAAACAATTCATCAGAGCATTGCAGAGGAAAAGTCTATCCTCTGGCTCAAATGAGAAAGAATCAAAATTCATAAGAATTGTACTTTCAGAGGAAGCTTTGACAAATCCAGGTCCTGAGTGCTCTAGGTAGGAAAGCAAATGAGAACTAGCCCAAACATTAGGAAAAAATATGATATTTACATATCATAATGTTCTCAACTGTCCTTTCACTTTAGGGGCCCTGAACCAACAGTCTTGCGTGTTTGACTGCATGCAGTGGATGGTGCGGTGGCACTTATCTAGTGTAATTTGGTCCTGTCCAAACAAACATACCAATCCCACAGCAGGCACAGGTGTTTTGTCCTCTTCCTGCTTCCCTAACGCATTGTAGCTTACCGAGCCAGAGTGCAAAATACTCTCCCGTTTTTGCTTTGCTCTAGATCCATTTGCCACCCGGCCTCCCTGAAGCCACGAGAGGAAGAAACGGGAGCCATCAGCTGTGAGGCAGCGACCCGAGAAGGTCTCTTCTGCAGACCCCAGGTGAGGTTTTAGATGTTTGAGCAGGCAGCCCTGGCCTCCGACAGTGGGCTCTCTGCAACGTCTCTGTTCGGTGGCCCACGTAAAGTTGAACAAAACTATGCACACATGCAGAACCTGTCACTGGGGTCTCTCTTGCTGACAAGCCGAAATAGGAGGTTTCTGTCCCCCCTGCCCTCTGCTAAACAAGTACCAAATTCACACACGCTGTGCCCTCAGACTGAGAGAAACAAATTTAAGCTAATTTCTCCCTGTCTGGAACGTTGTACTGGCTCACCTTTAGCAAAACTCTTGTCTTAAGCTCCTGAACATCTCTATTCGGAACAGATATCTCGCCTCACATGCCTCTCATTTCACTACTCAGATATAAAGGATACCATCTGTCTTCTGGGTATAGGTGGTGTTAGGACTGACACACTGGAAGGGGGTTAATAGAAAAGTTGGGAGTGACTGATTAGTCAAAAAGGATTTCCCAGCCCCAGTAAGTTGTGGAAAGAAATAAAGATCAGCTGATTTGTTACCTTGTTTTCAATGCAACTCTTATTGTAGGATTTTAACATCATTTTGATTAAATTTCACAGAATCACAGAATCACCATGGTTTGTAACTGTTCAAGTTAAAAAAAGAGAAGTTTTGTGGCACTCTTGTGCTGTTTTGCCATGAGCTGCAGAAAGCAAATCAATATTACAAAACTTAGATAAGCTACTTTTACTTCCACCATGCTAAGCTAAATTGGTTTTTGATGGTGCTGTTGAGACAACAGAAGGAAAAATAGGAACATATTAAAAAAACCCCAAATCCCTCCTTACCAAACGTATGAGCAGCAGAAATTAGACTGACTCCAAACCCACAGCTTACCTGTACAAGTTCAGCATTGTCCTTACCAGGGAAGGGGAAAGGCATAAGGAAGGAAAAGGGGGAAATGAAGGACAGGAGGAAGGGAAAGAAGAAAGGGAAAGGGTTGGGAGGAAGAAACCTGAAGTGTCACATTGTAGGTCCAACGCGATAGTTCTTCGAACCTTGCACTGCTAAATGCGTCTTTGCAGCTCTCAGTCTGCATCCCATTTTAGAGACTCCGTTTTTCCTTCAAGAGAAAGGACTCTTCCAGATACTGCCCTGGCATAGCACTGGCTTCCAGTTTCACTTTAGGACAGTCACTAAAGAAATCAGAGTGGGAGTAGTGTGATAGGGAGAAGGGGGGCAAAATGGGGAAAAGAACACGACACATCCATTGGTGGAAAAATGAAAGGTGACTTGTTCATCTCTCGGGGAGCTGCTATGTTAAGTCAGTCCATGAGTGAGCCAAAATGTAATTTTCCAACCACGCTCAAGTTAAGCTATTGACACACCACCATCCCGAGCCTCCAACAGCCTGTCTCAAACACATGGCAACAGCCTCTCTGAAATTTTCTTCCCAGTGCAAGCCTGGGTGTCAGCTTGCTCAGTTTTCCACTTGGAGTGTTTTCCAATTTGACGTTTAGAAACCCATACTTAACTTCATGTGGCAAAACATTCCACTATGCTTGGATGAGAATTTATCCCAGTAGCATTCAAGGTACAAGCAACTACGTTGCCTACGAACAGCAACCTGGCCTTCAGCAGGAGCCCTGTCCTGTGAAGGGCCCAGTTCTGCACCGAGACCTCTTGCTCACAAGGTCATACCAAGGTGAGTCCTTGTTTGCTGGACATAGCCAGGGCACTTTGGAGGCCAGGGAAGAGGGCACAAATTCCCCTTCTCTTGCTAGCTGCTGCCTTGAGATATTCAAGGGGTCAGCAGGAGCTGTCTTCTCACCACATTTGTGTAGGCAGCTTTAATGAACCTGCAAGGGAAACTGAAAGCCCAGCAGGAAAACATCTGCAAGAGACTGTTACAAGAAATGAACCAAGTGGAGAAAAAGAAGTGGGAGCTAGAAATACAGAGAAAGCAAAGGAGAACTGAAACAATGCAAGAGAGGCATGAGGCTTCTGCTTCTTCATTGCCCTGCCTAGGAAGGGAGAGCTGATTGTAACCGCCCTTGGGATGCAGGGGAGCAAAGGCAAGACCTTTTCTGTGCCCCCTGATTGTTTGAGACCATCCTCCACTGCAAAACAGGGCAGTTCAGAGAGTGTTTTAAGCTGCACTGCATTTCTCACTGTCTCTGCTACGCAAAAAGCAAGGCTAGAGCAACTCCCTTCAGTTGGGCGATGAGCCCAGGAACAAGACATTTCCCTTTGCCCCAGAAACCAGACCAAGCATATATTTCATTTTGAAGTTTGTCCAGAACTAGAGAGAAAATGTTAAAGGTTATGCTTTTCTTTCCAATTATTTAATATTTTATTCATACTCAACTTCCTCCTTGAAAATACCTAATCTCATCCTTCAGATCAGACACCGACGCTACTTAAAAAAGCATAGCCTTTCCCACCATGAGTAGTCTTTATAGATCTAAAAAAATTTGTGTAACATTCATATATACTCATTTTTCACCGATATAAAAATATAAATAACAATGTAAAATAGATAAGCTATATAAAAATAACTATATCTATAACTTATAAAGTAATTACATAATATAAACGCCCATTCCCAAACAGCAAGAGGAATTACCAGTAGCAGCACTAAAAATCCCTTACAGCCCTTTACACTGGGCTATTACTTATACATTGAGAACAGTTCTACCCAAGGTACAGATATAAATCAAATAAGAGTTGAAAGGTTGGTCTCCTAAACGACGCTCGTTGCAGACCGATAGCAGGAGGTAAGGTATTATTACAGCTTGCTAGTATGTAACATCAAATAAGCACTTGCACGTCAGATGCAGCTGTACAGCTAAGCTCTGACGGCGAACCTCTGAGAAATGAAATAAAAATATGTTGGTAAAAATGTGGTATAGGAGCTTCCTTACTGGGACTTTTTTGAGCACTGATGTCTTGGTAAGAAATCTCACCCCTGTGTAGAAAACAAGGCTGGAGGAGCCTAAAAACAGAACAAGGAGTCGCAGTTTATAACTCATGTATGCCATTAATTGGAGATAGCAAGAAAAGGAGATATCACCACTGCTGGTGAACATTTATAATGGAGACTGCCAGTAGCTAGCTTGTTTTTCAGTTCATTTTAAAGTTTGAAATCTTAAGTGGTGACTTACATCTCTCTTTAGACTTACTTGTTCGTACTATAACCACTTTATTTTTCCGATATCCCATCTGGTGTGGAACAGAGACAAGCCAGGCCTTTTGCAGAAGCAGCACTCACTTTGCACGAACTCTCAGAACTGAGTTTCTATGAAGAACATTTTTTAATGCAAGCATTGATTCAGTTTGACAAGTACTTGGAAGTCCTGCTAAAACCCAAATCTGCATATTATTTCCTAGGATGATTAAAAGAAACTTGGAGGATCAGATTATGGAGAGTCTACTTAAAAACTCTGGTCTAAATTATTTATCTTCTGGAGCTTGCAGGCTCCGAGGGAGCAGCATTACCCTCTCCCTCTTTACTCTCCTCCAGACTTTTTCTTCCCATTGTTGAACATGCCATTTCCCAGAAAATGGAAAGTGATCTGCCAACACTTATAGTGGTACATTTAGCTATAACCTTCCACCCACTTCAAGAATTATCTGCCAGGATGGAGGAATTTGGCAGATACACAGATGGACTTCTGTGAGCCCCAAGACCAACAAAACCTGCTTTCCCATGGAGTCTCTGAGAGCCAGTGCTGGCTAAGCTTGCACAAGTCCACAAAAATGCCCCCCAAACTTGCTGCAGTGAGATACCACCATTGGCCAATTGCAACAATAGTCGACTAAAATCTTAGGAAGTTTGTTATATGAGGCTGAGTGGGTAGGATACAGAAAGGAAACCATAAAAAAATGAGATAAAACTAGCAACTTGACTGTTTAATCTTAGTTAGAAGGAAGTGTAGCCTGGGGCTTCAAAAGTAGATGAAATAACTGTTGATTTGGAGGGCGTCCATCTATACTCCTGTGTTCAACAAAACTGGACCAAGCAGTGTCCTGGCTATGCCATTTCTTGAAAGTCTTTGTATTGTTCTTATTTACTAATATTTACTAATATTTACTAATAATACAATTGCGTGTGTAGCTGCAAACCACCGTGGTGGCTAACTCTACTCTAACTCTTGGCCCGTGCTCACCACAGAGTCTGCCTGAGCCCAAACTTGGGTGCCGCGCTCAGGCTTCCCCAGCCCCCTCCTCCCCTCCCAACCCTGCCGGCATGCCTCATGTCCTTCCTCCTCGGGTGCCCGCAGAGCACAGAAAAGCTCTACCACCATTTCTTCCATGGGAAGGAAGTTCACCTCCCTGCCTCACAGGCAGCCCTGCGATTTACCTGTGAAGGGCTCAGGGACCTTGGCCAAGCAGAGGCAATGTCAGTGCTGACCCTGCTGGGTGGCTCAATTCCCCGTCACATATGCTGTCGCCGGCACGGGCAAAACCCAGAGGAGCTCAGTTAGCTGAAGGTGGCTCCACAGTGCCTGCCCTGAGAGGCTGAATAGACAAAGCAGAAAGGAGAAGTGAGAGAGGCCCCCGAAAAACGATTGCTAGTCTCAGTTGTTCA
Source organism: Arenaria interpres (assembly GCA_013399435.1). Taxonomy (NCBI): domain Eukaryota; kingdom Metazoa; phylum Chordata; class Aves; order Charadriiformes; family Scolopacidae; genus Arenaria; species Arenaria interpres. Next base: position 25,178 of record VXAK01015130.1, read on the forward strand.
GGTCTGGTCTGGTGCTTCTCTCTCACCCGGCAAAGAGAGAAATGCAGTTGCTTGCCTGGGACACCAGCTCTAAATAAAGGGCTTTATTTTTGAGGCAATGCTGGAGGAAGGGGCTAACAGTAAAAGCACAGCTGTCTACCTCACTGCCTCGTCCCAGGTGTGGATCCCTCCCTTCAGCTCTGCTCTCAGGTACAGAGGGGCAGACTGGGGTACGTGGCAGTGGAGGCTCCTGTGCAAGGGGAAGCAATGGCCAGGATCTTCTCCCAGCTCTTCAAGCTAGATCCTTTCCGCAGGGTGGATGACCCTAACTTACTGACAGGTCTTGCAGAGAAAAGCAGAACCATCACGGGTCTCCAGAGTTCATTAGCAACACACTTTGATGAAGAAATATTTTGTACTTACTGAGGCAGTCATTCTCATAAAACCCTTATGAGTTGTCGGTGCAAGAGAGACTGAACCACTACAAATTGTACAGATGCTGTGGAAAAGCTGGTTTTATACAGAAGCCCACCAGAAAGGCCTTCTCCATCTCCAATACAGTTGCCTCTTCTCCCCCAATACAGTTGCCTCTGGGACAGAAAGCGGTAACTTGCAAACTGAAGGATTATGCACCCCTTATTTAATCTTAGCTAAATAGGACACAACGTAATTAGTGAAGGCAGAGTTACACTAGGAAAACATTTCCAGTGGCAACAGATCTTTTCGTGAGCACTGTTGTGCAACAGATACAACGTGTGCTGAATAAAAAAGGTCTGTGATACATGTCTTTCAGAAGAGAAGTTGTCTGCTAGTCTGTAGCTGTATTTCTCAGATTTAAAGCTGAGAGGCTGCCAAAGACTCAGCCTCTAGAAGAGAAGTGATGTGCTGCTTGGCTTTCAGCACCAGCAGAAATGGTAAGACACATATTTATGACCTGCAGCAGACTAAATTGGCTATCATGGTGCAGCAAAGATCTGTGAGCGAAAAGGGAAGAACAGGTCTGCTTGCTGATGATTTTAGGGGAGCATGTCACCAGCTGAATCACCTCCACCACTTACTTGCTTGAATTAGAGTTTCTTTTAGTCGTACATGAAGGCATCTTACCAGCAAGAGGTGACATAGCTCTCACCGTCATTACGGCTAAAATCCTTTCTTATATTTTGCAAATCCTTCATAGAGAAGGATTTAGTGATTATCTCTGTATCCGAGTCCTCCTCCCTTGCTGGCGCAGGAGCCTCTCCCTTATCGGCTTTAGAAGCACCCTCTTCTGCATCGGTGTCAGAAAAGTTCTCTCCCCTGGTGTCTGGCTTTACTTGGTCTTTGTCACAAGGGGCAGAGGGCTGAGCTGACCTCCTCCTTTTCCTTCTGGTCACCAGAGCAACTTGTACTGGTGCTGGTGGAGTCTGAGCAAGGTCAGTGGCAGTGCATGTCACATTTCCACACCAAAATTTAAAAAGAAATCACCCCTGCAGCCCATTCAGTAATATCAACACTAAAATAATGATTTTAGGAATGCAGCTCTCATTCACGCTATCCAAAGGGGCTGCATCCTCTGTCTCCAATGGTGACAATTTCGCCTGAGCAGTAAAGGGTGAAGTAAACATTCCCAAGGTAAAATTCAAAGTATAATTAGCAACATAATTCAGTACGAAATGCCCAAGGAGTCTAGGTAAAGAAACCAGCCATTCAACCACAGTATGGATCAGAATAAAACACAATACCAGAATACCACGTTTGAACCACCGCATACAGATACAAAGAGCAAGTAAATTCTACAACACGTAAGGCAAATTGTACAGGGCCAAATCAAGTAACCTGGAAGAAATCCCCATCAAGATATGATACAATATTCTGTCTAAAAACACGATGTAAGCCATCTGTTTTAATCTCCGAGCAAGCTGGAATTCAAACTATTCAGAAAATCTACCAGAGCCCTAGTTGTACCACAGTTGAGCCCCACGTTGGGCACCAATAAATCTGTTGTGGTTTTGACCGAATTGACCAACCAGACCGACAGATGACCCCTCCCTCCCTCCCCTAAGGACAAGAGAAGAGAGGAAGAGGTAAAAAACATTTAAGAATTATGAGTTTAGGAAAAAAACTAAGCTACTTTAATGAAAATATACATAAATACTGAAATAATAAATAATAATAATAAAAGGAAAAAAAGGGAAAAAAGGAAAAAAAGGAAAAAAAGGAAAAAAAGGAAAAAAAGGAAAAAAAGGAAAAAAAGGAAAAAGTATACAGTATATACAAAACCGTATCAAGCTCCCAGGATGATGATGACGTCACCAGCAGGCACAGGGGAAAGTCCCAGGCTGGACTCGGTGATGGACAGGAGCCGGATTCTGGATCTGGAGTCAGGAATGCTCGGATTGGGATCAAAGGCAGCCGAACAGACAGGCTCCTCCTCGGACGTCGGCCATCGAAGGAAGAGAGTTGACCCTTTGATCCCTCAGCTTTTATACTGAGCGTGATGCACATGGGATGGAATACCCTGTTGGTCAGTTTGGGTCACCTGTCCTGTCCACTCCTCCCTGCAGGCGTGACCCCTCTACGCTTTTCCGCTTCCGACCCTCCAACGGGGCAAATAACAAATTTGCCTGACCTTGGTTGTTATAGCAGTATGTATAAGCAAGGGCTTCTCTGCACACCATTCCTTGGTATAATCAGGTCTTACCACTTTGAGAGTGAACAGTTTCTGAAGAATATGCTGCTAATTTTCAGAGTTTAGTTCGTTAGAAGAGGCCCAGCTAAAAAAGTAAAATTACTGAACAGAAAATGACTTCTCTTTTACCTCAAACCAGGACAACAGCCAAACATTATACAAGAGAAATGAAGTTCAGAGAAGAAAAGGGGGTTTTATTACCTTCCAGGTCTATTGCACCAGCAATGTTGGGTGCCTGCTGATGTCAATTCTTTCTTCTCCTCGTCCAGTGGCTAGGCTTGTTTTGCTAGAGCCAGCTTTGCAAGCACAGCACTTCCCTTCAGAAACCTGAAGTTAACTTCTTTTCATTTAGTATTTTCAGTCTTTCATCAAAACATATGTTCGTAAGCTTTCACTAAAAAGGGCGCTGCACTTGCAATAAAAAAAAAAAGTGCCCCGTGTACTTCCTTATGAGAACAACGTTCAAACATGTCAGCTCGCTTATAAAAAGCAGAAAGGGTAGGGCCGGCCCCTCCTGCACGTGACTTCTTCTCAGCGGTGCACTAGGCAAGGGGAAAAAGTCTATACTTCTTTGGGGCTTCTTGCCAAATGCTATCTTTTTTATTTTTTTCTTCCAAACCCTCTTTTTCTCCATGGTACAGATTCAAATCAAATCATCGTTTGGATACAGGAAGGCTTTTTAAGTGTTTTGAAAAGTTACACCTCTTCTTCTATAAACTAGTCTATGCTTTTCCTATATCGCTCCCTCTTGTTTTTTCAAAATCGTGTTAAACATTAATTAGATAAGATTGGTAAGATACCTGCAACAGCACCATGGTATCGCTCATGTCACTGGCGAACCAAAGTCGTGATTCCATTCCCCATAAAACTCAGCACCAGTTAGTCGGGTCAGAAGCACACATCCATTTTAAGAGGGTTTTTCACCATGCCAGCCATCTTCCATTTTCAAAATAAACTTGTAGAGGAAGTCACAAGCCAGGAGGGGCATGATGCACATGAAACAGCCAAAGAGGGCGAATGCTTGCACTTATCTGTGGAAGAGAAACAGTTTTAGGAGGTGCAGAGGGGTTTCTGGCTGGGAGAAGATCCCTTCTCGGGAACAAAAGCACTCGAGGCTGCGCCTTCATCTGAGGCCATTGTACGGAAAACATCTGTCTGGTGCCTTTCCTGTGAAAGGAGGAATTTACTAGTAGAAACAGAAATATAAGCAGAGCCAACTTCGGCGTTTCCAGGGAATAGCGGCTTGGAGTTCACTTATATGTTGCAGGCTTATAGAAGCTTTTTTGTTCGTGTTCACTGAAGCTTTCCATTTCCTTCCTGCTTTCCTAGGGCCAACTGACCTGAGAGCAATAATAGCAGATGGAAAGCCTGCGTATTACGGATTATTAACGATCTGTCATTCCATGGACTGCAAAAATTTCAATTTTCGTTTTCTTTTCAAACATATGCCGTACCCCAATGCAGAATACGCTTTCTCCAGTACTAAGAGGGGGAAAAAAAAGTGGTCTTTGAGGCCCAGAAAAGGGAAGGGTAGACTGCTGGAAGCATGAAGACCTAAACAATGACCCCTTCAAAAGTGCGTCAGTCAGAAAGTGAGAGGACTGAGAAAAAGCAAACTAACGTTAACTCAGCTCCATTTTGTCTATTCTATGACTATAGAAATTATTGCATTACCCTTCTGTGTTACATCATGACAAAACAGGCAAAAACTAGCCATTTTCTATGCAGTGCTTGTGTTGACCTTGCAACCGGAGCCGGATGTACAGCCCTGCATAACTTCTGAAATACACTAGCAAATCCAAGATTTGATTTGATTTGATCTGGATTGATTGAAGCAGCATCACTACCCATGGAGCAATGACTTCTTCCAACATACAGCTAGTCACCCAACCCATCACTTCCATCTGTTTCTACTGTCCAGAATATCCCTATACCCTTGAGAGTAGCCACTCTGGCCATCACGTTAAACTGCTGAGAAGTCAAAATACCTGGATTCTTTTAAATCCCTGGTGGTATTTAGGAAAAGAGTGTGGCAGTCCGTGTTTGCAACTTGTGAGCCTTGGCTGCACGTAGGAAAAGCTGTAGCCAGTTTTCTGCCTTGGCTCCAGGTTCCTAGAATCTCAGGGTGGAGGGACCTGACTTTGTCCCTTATGGAGCAATATTAGGTACAGGGATATTTCTAAGCATGTTACAGCCAACCTGAGCAGATGTGGGTGTAAGGGAAGGCTTGCTCTGACTGGGACTCCTTTTTTCATTTTGGCAGTAGCTTTTTTAAACAAACAGAACCGGAAACAGTCCCAGGGGAGGCACGATGGATGTAAAAAGGAAACCCTCAGAGATACAATATAATATATTTTTAATGCGCTTTAATTATTTTTGCTTCATTGTGCTTCTCTATTTTCTTCCCACTGCTTTGTCTGCCAAGGAAGATTTATTTTAATAGCCTTTCCTGAAAGTGGATAGAATAGCACACATTCTTAATAATGGCAGTATAATTCCCTGCTTTACAGGAGGTTCACATTTTGTTTCTCTTTCAGTTCTCAGTCCCTTCGTGATTTTCTCACATTAAGATCCAAATTAGGTTCTCTATTTTGCATCTGTTGTGCATTTTGTATCATGGATTTTAATTTCCTGGAAAACCCTTATATTTTCTTACCTTTTCTGTTGCCATCTATCTTATCTAAATCCTCCAGCCCTTCTTTAACTGCCTTATTTACCTTCAGCTAACACAGCCAAACACTTGATGTTGACTTATGCAGTTCTCCAAAGGGGTGAAGTGCTTTAAGAGGTTTTTTTTTCCATTTCCCACCTTGGGCAAATTTAGGTCAGCTATAAGCTAGTTTCGGTTTTGTTTCTACTTATTTTCCAGCCTAAAATCCTTGATATCCCAACCTTTGATTTGCAGTCTGTAAAGGAACACTTAAAACCCATTCTTTCTACTGTCTTTCAGAACGCCTGTGAGAATTGATTTTATGATATGTATTGAGCCAAAAGTGTAAGAATATTCCCCTCAAAAACTGGGAAGAGCTTATGATCTCTGTTGAGAGAAACTACTTGTTTCCAGGAGGGAAAAATAAATCAAAGAGGAAAAAAACCCTGTTCTGAGAGATGGAAAAGCTTGGGGTTTTTTTGTTAGTTTTTTTTTCCCCAACAGAAACAACTTCAGCATCTGTCCATTCTGAGTTTAAAGGATCTAAAGCAATTTCAGTATTTAATTAGTTCTTGCCCTGCAAGTTTGAAACAGCTGAGGGTAATGTTACCAGGTCATTCTACCTAAAGGAGCTTTTTCTGACTGTGAAATATAGAAACCAGCTTCTTCCACCAAAGAAGTGTAGAAGAGAAGAAACCAAAGACCCCATCAACCAAGGCCAAGCAATCTACCCAGGTCATCAGCCAAACTTCAGAAAAGAGTAATGAATTAAGAGGGGCCCTCAAGCAAAAGCTGGGCATAGCAGGGACAGACTCCAGGTGGGTAAGCGCTGCCTCTCGGCATCATCTGCTAACAAATACCCCCATCTTTTTCGATATAAAAGGCGTCTGCCATGCAGACCACGGGCTTTCTGACTGCTCAGGTCTAGCACATCAGAGGGATGGATGGGAAGCTTGCAGCAGCGGGAAACATCAGACCGGTCTTACGGGGCAGAAACTATTAGAGCTGAGGTGGGGTGCCCTCACCAGCAGCACATCTAGAAGCATTGCCCCTAGGAAGGTGAAGGTGGAGGCTGTTTCGGGCAGGGATGTGGGAAGGGATGCAGACGGGGATGTGGGCAGGGATGCAGGCAGGGATGTGGGCAGGGATGCGGGAAGGGATGCGGGCAGGGATGCGGGCAGGCATGCGGGAAGGGATGCGGGCAGGGATGCGGGAAGGGATGCGGGCAGGGATGTGGGCAGGCATGCGGGAAGGGATGCCGGCAGGGATGCCGGCAGGGATGCGGGCAGGCACGCGGGAAGGGATGCGGGCAGGGATGGGGGCAGCTCCCCCCCGCCAGCGCCCGAGTGGGAACCGGCGTCCAGCAGCGACACCCGGCGGCCACGACCCCCGAGAAACGGCTTCCACCGGCTGGGACGGGCGCCCCGAAAATGAATTAATGGGGAAATTCAGCAGCCGGGGTCCCCGCCAGGCCGGGGTGAGATGTGCCTTCTGATGATGGCACAGCTGGAAAAGAGCGCGGTCAACAGGGTGTTAAAGGTCCTTGGCGCTTCTGCCCGAGATTACCGAGCTGATGCTTGTGCAGGTAAAACAGAGTCTGAACTTTCGAGAAGATTAAGGAATTGAAAGATGACAGCATTTCATTCCTGGAGCATATAACTGTGCGAAACCAGAAGTGAAATGTGGAGAGGGAGATGATTGCACAAAACTACACGGGATGTTAAGGTTTGTTTCTGAGTAGTGCTGCTACCCTTGGTCCTTTGGTTTAGATGGAAAATCACAGAATCATAGAATGGTTAGAGTCGGAAGGGACGTTAAAGATCATCCAGTTCCACCCCCCCTGCCCTGGGCAGGGACGCCTCCCACCAGACCAGGTTGCTCAAGGCCCCATCCAGCCTGGCCTTGAACCCCTCCAGGGATGGGGCAGCCACAGCTTCTCTGGGCAACCTGTTCCAGTGTCTCACCACCCTCACAGGAAAGGATTTCTTTCTGGTATCTAATCTATATCCCCCCTCTTCCAATTTAAAACCATTACCCCTTGTCCTGTCACTACACTTCCTGACAAAGAGTCCCTCGCCAGGAAATAATTTTCATTATAAGTTACCACATGGTGCAGCTTTTCTAGACGAGTTTTGTCTCTCTTTCTTACCATGTATTGCAATGGAGTGAGCCTTGGGGTGCAGGGGGGGTTGCTCAGGGGTTGCATCTCAATCTTGAGATGTCTTCGCCTTTGGTTCTGCAGCTACATGCCATAAGACTTGGAGCACAAGTCTTATGAGGAGAGGCTGAGGGAGCTGGGGTTATTCAGCCTGGAGAAGAGGAGGCTGAGGGGAGACCTTATTGCTCTCTCCAACTCCCTGAAAGGAGGGTGTAGAGAGGTGGGGGTCAGTCTCTTCTCCCAAGTCCCAGGCGACAGGACTAGAGGAAATGGCTTCAAGTGACGCCAGGGGAGGTTCAGGCTGGATATTAGTAAGAATTTTTTCACTGAAAGGGTGATCAGCCATTGGAATGGGCTGCCCAGGGAGGGGGTTGAGGCACCATCCCTGGAGGTGTTCAAAAGACGGGTTGATGTGGTGCTGGGAGATATGGTTTAGTGATGGTGTTGCTTTTTGTTTGTTGTGTGGGTGTTTATTTTTGTCAAAATTAGGTTGACGGTTGGACAAGATGATCTTTAAGGTCCCTTCCAACCTAGAAGATTCTGTGATTCTGTGATCCAGCCCCTGACCCTGAGCCACTGGCTTGGCCTCCCACCTGCCTCCTTGCTGCAGACCTCTCTGGGAATGGAGGGACTCCTGGCTGCACTCGGTTAGGATCACTGAACCTCCTCTGCTCACCTTGTACAGTGTTCTGGTTTGAGAAACCCACCATTTATTGTCGTATGGACAATTATTCTATCACGTGATGACCCCTCCCCTGCCCAGGAAGGGGAACTGGGGGGAAAAAAGGGAAACCCAAGGGTTGAAATATAAGATTAGATATTTAACATTAATAACACTAAAGAACCAATTTTGATCCCAATACCAATATAAAATATACAAGGATTACACCCAGCCAATGGTATCAGCAGGAAGCTGTGCACTCCCAGCAGTGGACAGTAAATGTGTGCGCTATGGCTTTGGGAGTAAGGGAAGGCCTCAGGGGGCATTTGGCACTGGGGCAAGGAGTTCTCAGGATCACAGCCATCACAGAAGAAAAAGAACTCCCCAGCAAACTGTGTAATTTATAGTGAATGTGACATTCATGGTATGAAATAATCCTGTTGGCCAGCCTGGGTCAAGTGCCTGGGTCTCACTCCTCATCCCCGCACCCGGCTAACTCGAAAACACTGAGACCTTGAAACCCATATACCATAGCTGGCTATAGAGTAAATATTTTCACAAATTCAGACACTAAAGCCTTCTAAAAATGCATTTTTTCCCAAGCATTAGAAGATACATTAGTCCTGTGTCACTCAAACCAGCCCCAGTGGGGCTGCCCCATGCCTATGAGGACATTGCTCTGGGCTGATTGCTGCCACCCTCAGCTCCCGGCTCGCTTTGCCCTATGAAGCAGCCTGCTCTGGTGCCTCCCAGGCACTCTCTAGATCTTCAAGTTGTGCCTTGAGGCTGTCAGTAGAAAAGTAATTCTGGACTTTATTTATTTTGGTGCATTGAGCAGGGAAAATCCACATCTTTTTATTATTCTTGTTTTATTTACAGTCACTTCTGGTCCAGTACCTGGCTGGCAGCTCAGTGCAGATCAGGCAGTATAACGTAAAAAACTTTTTCCAGTCTCCCATTATCCTGTCCTTAAAGCGGTTTGGTTTAGGATGCTGTAGGCTGCGATCTGCCCTGAGCTCCAAGGATACGTTCCAGAACCTTGGAGTTAGCATAGCATGGCAGTTTGAGTATCATCCTCTTTTCTCCCAGCCTTTTCAATATGACAGTCAGTGGCATTTGCCCGAGAGCCACTGAGTCAAAAATCTCTCTAAGCAAGTTTTTCTTAATCCTTTTATTTTCTATAAGAAAGAAACCAAACCACAAAATGTTTAAGTTTCTGGATTAAAAGTGAAATATGAGATAAGCATAGACTGAAAAATCAGATACAGTTGTCTCTGGAAAGTATTTTCACACTTGAATTATCATTGGGCCAATAGCCTTTGGAGTCAACTGTGCAGAACAACCCCTAATGTCTAACAAAGCTAAAGACCACCTTAAGCCATTGAGTTAGCACAACCCAGCCACTCAGCACAACACCATGATACAACTGGGTGACAACTCTAGGAACCTATGGTGGAGCAGCTACACCCTGTGTTGAACTCAAAGCTCATTCCAAGCGTGGGCAAAGTCTTGAGCTGGGGTGAAATGCAGCTGAGGAATGGCCATTGCAAACCCTGTAGGCCTACATGGAAATTGAGTGGCATACAGACCCTTCACCAAACAGGTGAATTTATTTCACCAGCAATTTTTTGGTTTTGGAAAACCTGAACATCACTATACGTGTCGGGGATGTGCAGATTGTACCACACTAGTCACAAATTGCCCACCCACAGAAGACTATTTTCCTGGTGTCACTGAGCTGTTTCAGGTGCTTGTGCTACTTGCAATAGTATACTCCTTTTGTGCATACCTTTGAGTATTTACATTTCATTATTGTGGCCAGCGGGTCGAAGGAGGTGATTCTGCCCCTCTACTTCAGTTGGGTGAGACCTCACCTGGAGTAGTGCATCCAGCTCTGGAGCCCCCAGCATAAGACAGAGACAAACCGGCCTCCAGAGGAGGGTCACAAAAATGACCAGAGGGCTGGAGCACCTCTCCTGTTGAAAACAACCGGGAGTGTTGGGGTTGTTCAGCTTGGAAAAGAGAAGTCTCTGGAGAGATCTTATTGTGGCTTTTCAATGTATAAAAGGGGCTTATAAGAAAGATAGAAAGAGGCTTTTTACCAAGGCCTGTAGTGACAGGACAAGGGACAATGGTTTTAAACTGAAAGACCGTAGATTTAGATTGGACATAAGGAAGAAATTTTTAAAAATGAGGGTGGTGAGACACTGGAACAGGTTGCCCAGAGAAGTTGTGGATGCCCCATCCCTGGAAATGTTCAAGGTTGGGTTGACTGGGGCCTTGAGCAACCTGGTCTGGTGGAAGGTGTCCCTGCCCATGGCATGGGGGTTGGACCAGGTGATCTTCAAATGTCCATTCCAACACAAACCCTTCTGTGATTCATTCTGTGATTCCATTTAATGGCTAATTGCTTTCATATGCATTGCGGGAGTTCCAGCAACTTCCTAAGTATGCTCTTCACCCATGTAGATAGAAAGATTTGCTTAGATGTCCAAGTGAGATGTATGTGCAGTTATCACAGCTCAGCTGGCAGAGGCGAAATCTGTGGAGTAGCTCAGCCCAAGGGCAAATCTTAATTCCTCTTGTTTGCTACTGAGATTTGAAGGGCTGTGAACATATCCTTATGTAAGTATGCATAGAGGTTTAGGTTTTTTTCCTTTCATGAGCATAAGGTAGGAAATATGTATAGTGTTCCATAAGGTAGGAAATATGTATAGTGTTCTTATACACTTGACTCACTGCAGCTAATAGTTGTGAAGGCAAAAATGTTTTTGAGTGGGAAGCATGGGACTGGAAACCACAAGCTGAATGAAACCATATGAATCAAGGGGCTGAGAGGCCAACGTAGTTGCAGTTACAGTCTGTGTTGGTTAGTTATCCTCACAGGTCAAACGGAATAAATATTTTGATCAGGATTTCTCCAGAAAGGGGTATTTTAGCAGGATTTCCAGTCAGAGAAAAACACCATATCACAATAAAAAGCACCCCAAAATGAGCTGAACTGCTGTGCTTTCCACAGCTCCTAGAGGGTGGGAAAAGCATTGGTGGATTACACAGATGGCAGATCTATAAGCCTCAATAATTAAAAGATTAAGAATGTATCATTTTGTGTTAAATTAGGGATAATAATTCCCAAAGGAATATGTGAAATAAAATCCTTGGCTTCCTGAGGAAGAAGCATGGTTTCTGACTTTTGGGATATCCATTTTGTGCAATCCTTTGGGAATTACTTTTTTTTTTTTTTTTTTTTTAATTAAAAATGAACGCTGCTTTTTCCATTTAACTTAAATCCAACCATCTGTGTGCATAAGGGTCTTTTCCTCCGAGACAGAGATACTGGGTTTCCAATCTCCCAACTTCTCTGGCATTTGTTAGCCCATTAATCATAAGACTTAGCACTCCTGTAGTGCTGTAAATTTCCAAAACTCCTTGCTACCATGAGGGCCTTCGTTCTGTAAATTAAGTGGGTGGATTGCCGAGCTTGGGCAAAGCCCAGCGGAAAACACCAGAGACTCCCAAAAATGTAAGTGGGTCTGAGGCCTGAGGTGCAGTCCCTCCTGGTAAGAGTATTGTCCTCCATGCTTTTTTCCAGCTGGAAACTGTAAGGCAAGGAAGAGCCTACAATATTTGCGACAATGTTTGGAACCTCTGGCTGCTCAAGAGGGGAAAACGAAGCCTTTACACAGCATTATAACTTGCTTTACTGTCCTTTAAAACTGGACCAAATGCTGTTTGTGAGGTTATTTAATGACATTATTTACCTAGATACAGACACAGAACACTTGTAGCACCTCACTCTCCATAAAATTTGGCAAAGGAGTTCCCGTTGAAATTACTTCAGTTCTGCTGAATAGCTGAAAAAATCCTTGAAGGGGGATATGGGACTGAAATTAAACTTCTTCCTCCCCCCCACCCCCGAACAAATGGTTGTATTTTATCTCTTTGGACTAACGTATGTTCAGACGTATGTTTTTAGTTACATTGAGGTACATATAACTGCCCTGCCTGATGTTGCTTTGCTTCTTGGGAGTTGTAGTTTAGGTTCCATTTTGTGCCCTGGTTTTGGTTCCCCAGAAAGCAGCATCTCCCCTCTGGCTGGGCTGGTCCAGGGATATAGAAGGGCTATCTAGAGCAATGTGTAGCAATACAGAAACGCAGTCTGGTAAAATACTCAGTTTTTCTTTCACCCAAAATATTTTATTCAATGAAAAATTGTCTCCAGCTCTCCATCCCAAGTTGGGAGAAAACAAGATACTGAAATAGCAGAATTTCTTGGAACACAGAAGCTCTGTTTTCCATTTGTCCCAGTTCCCACTCAATACCCAAAGGTGCTGTGCCTTGTTGCTGCTTCTTTTTTTTTTCACACAACATTAATTACATTTCATCTTCAGGGTGAAGAGGGATATATACCCTGGAGATTAAGGAGTTTTTTTGAGAAATTATGCTGGGTGTTTACATTTGTAAGTATTCAAGACACCAAGTCTGACTTTCAGAAGTAACTTACTGTCTGCAGCACCCAACAAACTGAAAAGAGAAATTAGGGTCCTAATTAGTTATTAGGAGAAGCCTTTCTAATTGACTTAATTAGTAGAATATCAGGTGTAAGTCAATTCTGTGCTGAAGTCTCAAACCTCTTGATAGATATGGTGAGAACTATTTGAATTTCAAAGTGACTTTCAAGTTAATTTAAACAGAAATTTGTGTGTCTATATGTAAGGAGAATATTATATTTTAATTTTTTTCGTAACTGACAGCTCCTAGGATTCCCAACTGTCATTGTTTCTCAGTGGGCTGTACAATTTCAGTGGGGTTTTGTTTTGTTTTCTTAACAGGCGGTCAGAAAAGGAGACATGCAACAAGTTCCACTCACTGAATAGAGGCACTAGAAATGTTGAAGAGATTTTCTGACAGCTGCCTGGGATTAGCTTTATAATAGATTCTTTAGATAAAAAAAAATAAATCCAGGTTTTAAATAAGCATTGCTTTTATGGTTAAAGTAATTTATCTTCACGTCTTATAGAAGCATGGCTCAATCCAGCTTTGAATATTAAAGAAATAGAGTTCAAAGATTCATTTTTAAATATTTAAAATTCACTTCTTTGGATCAAGAGCATCTAGAATTTTTCAGTAAGAACAGTGCTATTAACCAAGTCAGGCTGCTACCAGTTTTCATACAAATCATTCATATTCAACTAATATTTATCATGTGCTGAATGCTGTCCACACATGAGAGGACGCTTGTCCTCTCCTGAAAATCTTGCAGTCACCAGAAACGAAAAAAATCATTTTATTTGCTGGAGGCTGAATAGGCCCTTGAAACATGTGCATGCTGTTAAACAACCCAGGAAATAATAATGGCTATAAAAATAAAGTAATGAGCTGCAGCTTCCCCCATACCTGGCTTTAAAGACACAGGTCCCCTTTCCACAGTCACTGAGCCTTTTGCTTTTAAAGATCAACCTTTTCTCTCTGGAGTTAGCAACAGATTTATTTTCGTACTTGCATCATAGCAGAGAGAAAAGAGCAGTTTGCTACTTGCTCTTATTTGGACTGCAGTCATTGCAGCCGGACTAAGATCTTCTATTGCACTCCTTCCTCTCAGGAGGAGGAGGAACACCCAGTTCCCCCCATCCAAGTACAGTCCCACTTGTTGCTTTCCTGCTCCGTCAATAGACGTTTCTGGGCCAGTAGGACTGATAGTGATGGCTTTCTAATGACAGCATTTCCCCCAGTGCCTTATATGTTCTGCCTAGTAAACCTTTCGGAATAATAAGATGGATACAGCCTGTTTGTGACAGAAGGAAGGATTGTAAGGGGGATCCTAGAGGAGGAAGAAGGAAGCAAGAACCAAATTTGCTGTCTGTTTAATAGCGGGACAAAAAGTGTAGTCCATACAGCATTGTTTTATTTTGGTTCAGCACTGCAATTTCGATGATGCAGCTTCAATGCATCAAGGTCCACCTGTGGCACCTTCTGTAGCAGCCAGCAATCCTTGAAGCAAAGCCTAGCAGACGAGACAAAAAGGAGGCGTGGGATGTGTTCACAGAGGTCAGGCAGCACATCGGAGACAGAAACAGTACCATCTCCCCAAGTCCAGCACATTTTCTGTTACCTCTGCCCCAGCTCCCTATGGCAGAACAGGGTTGATGATTGCTATCTGAATGAGGAAAGCTGCTGGAAGCTGCTGGGCTGCTACCCCTAATTGCAGTCGAAGGGCTACATGTCAAATAGCATCTTTTACCAGATTCTTCAGACACAGTGGCCAATAATTTGACAAGTAAAAATTGATTTTCCCCTTACAAACTCCATATGAGCAGCCTGGACATTAACAAACCATTACATTTCTCATCCCTTTCTCCTCGGAGAATTTTCTGGGAATTTCCCTTTCTTCCCCCACTGACAAACTAGCTCTTGCACTGCCCATCTGTGGTATTAAAGGTCTCTGTACCTCTGTTAATGAGGGCAAGGCAGGCAAATTCCAAGTAGGGTAACTTAACTAAATCTTTTTTTCCCCCTTTCTTTTCTTCATTTTGTCTTAAAGCCAGTGCTCTTATCTCCTGAGGACTTTAAGAAACTGTGCTGTGGTGACTCAAGGCAGGACTAGTCTCAGCTGCCCATTGTGCCCTCTGCTGGAGTTTAGGAATTGGAGGGAGGCTGGGAAGGTGAGCAGTAGTTTGGATGCTCCTCTCAGGAGAGTGGGGTTTGCCTCACTCAGGGAATTTCAAGGTAGAATCCCTGGAAATCAGCCATGAAGCAGAAAGACACTCAGGAGATCCGCCTGATTTATAAAGAGAAGTTCTGGAGAACTCAGGGATGCATCATCCCGTTGTTGAGGAAGACAGGGAATTTTACAAGATGCGTTTTACATTCTGACAAAAGAGAACTTAGAAAAGCATTGCTTAGACACAAGAGACAGAAAGCCAACGCTCAGCTTGAGATAAAGTCAGCAATGGGCACTAAGGAAATGGCTGGTTATGTGGGTGAGGAGAGACTTTAATGAATCTTCCATATAGTGTCTCCTACAACATTCTCATTTGGATGCTGGGGAAGCGTGGGGTAGAGAAAAGGATTGCTGGGAACACAGTCTGGATTGCCAGACTCAAAGGATAGTGATCAATGGCTCAACACCTGACTTGTGGCTGGTAATGGCTAGCCCAGGAGTCAATATTGAGGCTGATACTGTTCAACACCTCTAGCAGTGACCAGGAGGAGAACACAGTGTACACCCTCAGCATCTCTGCAGGTAACAACAAAGTCCGGAGAGTGGCAGAGACAAATGGCAGAGCTTCAACGCAGAGAGACCTCAACAACCTCAAGAAAAGGACCAACAAAAGGCTTGCTGTGGGATGGCAGTAAGGACTCTGTGAAGTTCCACACTGGGGCAGAATTGCCCTACGTATCAGCAACCGGCTGAGCAGCAATTCTGCTGGTTACAGTGAATGCTGGCTGAATATAAGTTGATAAGGCATTCTCACTGCAAGTAAGGCAAATTGAACATTAAATTACTTTGGGAGGAACATGGCCAGGAGACCACAGTAAGTTCCTGTCTCCTCCTGCTCAGTGCAGCTGAGCCCACCCCTGGAACAGTATGTCCAAAGAAGGATGTGGAGAAACTGAAGAGGGCCCAGCAGAAGGGCCCTTACTGATTGGTAAGGAGCCTCGAGCTCATGTCCTGTGAAGAGAGATTGAGAGTGATGGTATGTTTATTCTAGCAAGGAGGAGATTAAGATGTCTAACGTGCCTGCAAGTACCTGAAAGGCAGAGCTTAAGTCTTCTCAATAGTGATTGAACTGAATAGTGACTGCCTGTCTGCACTGTGCTGTAGCTGTACCCTTCTTCCTTCCTGTCTCCTGGATAGACCTTGGAACTATCTTACTGCCTCATCTCCTCACCAGGCCTTGGAGCTGATTCGTCACATCACCTGGCTAGGGGCTGTTCATCAACACCGTTCAGGTCCTGTGGGACTGTGCCGGGGGTGTGTGCAAGGGCACTGCCTATGCTGTAGTTACCACCATCTCCTAGCTTGTCCTCCTTTGTGGAGCAGTTTCCTCCCCTACCCCTTCTTGCACCTTGATGTTTCATGGACCTCTGTTTTCAAGGCCAGAAGTGACCAATGATATTTTATACTCAGACCTTCCCTTCAGCATAAGGAATAAACCTTTACCTGGCTGAACTTTTAACAATTTTAACACTAATAGCCTTCAACTGACTGAAGGCACCTACCAGAAAAGCACATGCTTCTACGGATTTCTTTGCTTTGGACACTTCCTTTGGTTAAATTGAAGGAGATGCTTAAATCATGTTTAGAACTTTTAAGACTTTTACTTAGTGAATGGCTATCTTACAGAATATTTTGTATTTTAGATTACAGTGAGTACAGGAAGATTTCTGTTTCTTTTAAATCTTGCTGCTTCATGCTCTAGCTTTTCTTGTTAACAAAACCACACACACAAAGACTTACTTGGTAGCTGTTACAACAATTGAGCATGGTGCATTATGAACAGCCCTTATTCCTCGCTGAGAATGAATTTGGATGCCCAGCATTTGCTTATACGTAACATTAACCATTTGGTTGCTGATCAAAGATGTTTGAAAGGAGAGGGAATCTTCAAATTTCCAAATCACAATCAGTCTGTTCTGAGTGAATTATCATGTTGATGTCATGAAGCACTGATGCCTGAGAAAACTTAATCACTTCTCTTTTCTTTTGTATGTGCCCCAGAAAGCCAGAAGTGAGCTTCATAAGCTCTGTTTCCCTTGCTTTTCATAGCAACTTCCAGCGTGGTTTGCTGAACACCAGCCTTGTGTGGATGGCAGGGCAGTGGACAGATGTCTTCTCTAGGAGCACGACCTTTGGAAGCTGAATTGCACCCAAGGCCTTTGCAGCTTGCACTCTCAGACCTGCAGCAATTCTGTCATATTTACATGGGATTTGCAAGTGTCATCATCAACCTCAAGTCCAGAGTGTTTGTTTCAGTGCCCCATCAGAATCATGGGCAGAAATTCATCCTGTCTTCTGCTGAAGTCTCATCTGCTCTGCTTAGGAACCTCCATATCTGGGTAAGGCTGGGTCCATTGACATCCCAACCTTTAGGCACCATGAATTTTACCTCACGTTTTAGAAACATGAAATTCATGGCTGAGTGATAACGTGTACAATATTTCACTGTTGCAAACACAGCGTACATATTGCTTAGAATCACAGAATGGTAGGAGTTGGAAGGGACCTTCGCAGATCATCTAGTCCAACCCCGCTGCTAAAGCAGGTTCATCTAGAGCAGGCTGGACAGGAACACATCCAAGCAGGTTTTGAGTATCTCTAGAGAAGGAAACTCCACAACCTCTCTGGGCAGCCTGTTTCAGTGCTCTGGCACCCTCAAAGTAAAGAAGTTTTTTCCTCGTGTTCAGATGGAATTTCCTGTGTTCCAGCTTGTGTCCATTGCCCCTTGTCCTGTCACAGGGCACCACTGAAAAGAGTCTGGCCCCATCCTCTTGACATATTTATAAGTATTGATAAGATCCTCTCTCAGTCTTCTCTTCTGCAGGCTAAACAGACCCAGGTGTCTCAGCCATTCCTCATGAGAGGTGCTCCATTCCCTTGACCATCTTTGTAGCCCTCCACTGCTCTCTTTCTAGTAGTTTCCTGTCCTTCTTGAACTAGGGGGCCCAGAACTGGACACAGTACTCCAGATGTGGCCTCACCAGGGCAGAATAGAGGGGGATAACAACCTCCCTCGACCTGCTGGGCACACCCCTTTCAATGCACCCCAGGATGCCATTGGTGTTCTTGGCCACAAGGGCACATTGCTGGCTCATGTTCATCCTGTTGTCCACCAGGACACCCAGGTCTCTCTCTGCAGATCTGCTTTCCAGCAGGTCAACCCCTAACCTGGTGCATGGAGTTATTCCTCCCCAGGTGCAGGACCCTACACTTGCCCATGTTGAACTTCTCTGCCCAACTCTCCATCCTGTCCAGATCTCCCCATATGGCAGCACAGCCTTCTGGTGTGTCAGCCACCCCTCCCAGTTTTGTATCCTCAACAAACTTACTGAGGGTACACTCTGCTCCCTCCTTCAGTCATTGATGAATATATTGAACAAGAGTGGACCCAGCACTCACCCCTGGGGAACACCACTAGTTACAGGTCTCCAACTGGACTGATCACAACCCTCTGAGCTCTGCTGTTCAACCAGTTCTCAGTCCAAGGGGTAGAAAAATCACAGAGTAAAATCACAGATACGAAGAAAACCACTGGGAAGAGGATAATTTGCTCATTATTTTTGCTTTCCACAGTGTATGCTGACCTTTTTGCAGCAAAAAGCCATCTCAATAAGCCCCCAAATCCCCAGCCTGCTGAGTATAAGAGCAGGATGGTTGTCATACTTGCAGCAAGACTTCTACTTCTCTGAGAGACAGCACTTTGGGGAATGGCATGACACTCCCTTTTACTCACAGGAGCACGATGAGGCCCTCGCTCAGGACTCCTCTGCTGGGGGGGCATCTCCCTCTCTGTGATGGCACCTGCGGGGTGGGACGGCACCTCAGTTTTGGGGATAAAAGGCCCTTTTTTCAGGGCTCAGGACCGCTCTGCAGGGGGAAACCTCCTGACTGGCCACCCTCCGTCTCTGTACCCGGCTCCACCACAGCACCCGTGGGGCAGGACGGCCTCTCAGTTTTGGGGAGAAAAGACCCTTTCTATGGGGCTTTTCTCTGTGAGTTTGGAGCGGCAGGCAGCCAAGCAGCCTCAGCTGACAGCACTGCGTTTCTGAATACGTCGTCTGATCGCTGAAATTCTTGGGAAGACCAACAGAGCGCTTTTAAGCACTTTAATTTACCGTTGCCCAAGGTGAGAGGGACGTTTTGATGGCTTGCAGAATGGGAGGAGGGCTTGGTGAAAGGTGAGACTTAGGCTCCCAAGGATTTGCGTTGGTTTTTTTTTTATTAT
>VXAK01015132.1:0-26839 GCA_013399435.1 Arenaria interpres
GTGCAACCTGCTCTAGGTAGACCAACTTCGGTGGGGGGGGATGGACTTGATGATCTCCAGAGGTCCCTTCCAACCCCATGTGATTATATGATTCTATGATCCCTTGGTGGAACTCCTGCCTGTGTTCATGTTCTGCCCCTTCTAACCAGGTATTGCTACCTGTCCAGCCCAAACAGTGTTTTCTTTCGTGAACAGTTCATCTGAACTGAAAACCAGTACAAGCTTGCATATAGTTTTAAAAAGATCTGTTTGAGATAGGTGGCAATATCAACAGTGGTATTAGCCCTGTTCTCTTGCAAGTTGCAAGTACCTCATTTCACATGGGATTTAAGAGAATCTCTTGTGGATGTAATACTTTGCTTTGCGTTACAGTAAGGTAATGGTGAGGTTACTTCACTGAATAATTTAGAACTGCCCACCTAAAACCAAAGAAATAATATGAAGATGCACTTCTTAATGTACAATAACTTGGTTTAATGTAAAGCATCTCCAGCCCTCACAGGCAATAATAGATTCATTCATCCTGCCTTTCTTATTCTTTTTTTTTCCCTCCTCAAAAGTGCAAAAATAGTTATCCGGTGTAACGCAAACATTTTTTTGTAAAATTACCTCCTCTGAAGATGCAGTTTGCTCAACTTTGTAGATTTAATTTTGTAACTGGAGACTTCCCACACAACATAAAGTTTCAACAAAATGTACAGCAAGAAACATATCTGAGCTTTGAGAAGCTAAAGGGACATAGTATTTCTGGAAGTGAGAACCACTTTTCTACTCTCAGTTTCCTGCACTGGCCCTCAACTCTCTGCTGTGACAATCATTCTAAAGCAGGATGTCTTCTTTTAAGAGTGAAGTAATGCTGCAAGGAAAGAAGCAACCAGAGTCGTTACTGTGAGAAGCAGGTTCTTTCTTCCTCAGAGAAACATGTTCTCGGCTCCCAATTCCTGTTAACTTGATCGCTGCTCCCAGGGAGGAAGAAGACTCCTTTTCCCCCTTTCCAAGCATGGATTACCTCAGTAGACAGCCCCTTAATGCCAGAGCAGTAGTCCTGATAGCCCATCACTGCACTTTTTCAGCTTTCCAGGCTAAAATATAAATCTCCTCAAAGGACTGGTAGTGATCCCCAGTGCCAGACACAGGCTGGAGCTCTCCTGTGATCTCAGCAACTCTCACTGCCCACTTTCTCAAGGGTGGCAGCGTAGGGGCAGGTGCTGAGCTCCTCTTGCTGGTGACCACTGATAGGACACGAGGAAATGGAAGGAAGCTGGATCTGGGGAAGTTCAGAGATTCCTCACTGAGAGGCTAGTGGGCAACTGGAACAGGCTCCCCAGGGAGTGGTCACAGCCCCAAGCCTGTCAGAGTTCAAGGAGTGTCTGGACAGTGCTCTTAGTCACATGATTTAGCTTTAGTCCTGTGAGGAGCTGGACTCAAAGATCCCCATAGGTCCCTTCCAACTCAAGATTCTATGATTCTTTTTTAACTTGTTCGGCAGTGAGATGGCAAAGGTTATGAAGAGAAAGCCCAGGTCAGCAAGATTAGGAGTCTGTTGCTGTGGTTAAATATTGCGCGCGCATTTCAGCATGGTCATGGGATGCCATGTTACTGGTTAATTCAGAATGGGAACTGTCAGTAATGCATGATACCTAAGAAGCAGTGTAGAAGCAAACTGCCCTGGCCAGCTTGGATGGATAGGGAACCTCTGACAGAGTTTATCTATCCATGAAGACTAAGTACACAGATAGTGTACTGTGATGTGTGTAAGCAGTGATGGGCCACCAGGCAGGAAAACAAAGATGTTGCCTGAGCTTGCAAAAATTACATTAGAAAAGCCAACCTCAACTGAAGTTAAAACTTGCAAGAGAAGAGAAGGGCAACTTGAATGTATTCTGTAAGTAAATTGCTGGGAAAGTAAGTACTTTACTAGGACTAGATGACCTTTAAAGGTCCCTTACAACCCAAACTATTCTGTGATTCTATGAAAATTAGGGTTGCAGTAAATAAGACTCTTCAACATCACATTCAAAGAACCATTACAAAGGACACAGGAAAGACTGAGGTACTGACTGAATTTTCTTTTTTTTCACTGGAAAATCCTCTCTCAGGCCTCTCACTCTTTTAGCAGGGTGCGGGCCAGCGAAGCTGTGACCACAGTAGAAGAAGACACACTTAGGGATCACTTACTGTGGGTGAAATGCATCTGAGGATGCTCAAGGAGCTGGCTGATACCAGTTGCATGGCAGCTCCCATTTTCTTTGAAAGGTCACGGCAACTTGGTGGAAAATCCTGACAGGAGGAAGCAAATGTCACACTTGTCTTCAAGAAAGGCATGAAGGAGGATACAGAGAACTACAAACCAGTCACCCAGCTTCAGTCCCTGGAAAGTTTATGGACTAAATCCTCCTGAAAAACTTGTCCAGACATACAAAGAACTACAAGACATGTAGAACAATGTTCCCCCAGCAAGCTGACAGACAGTACCAAGCTGGGAGAAGCACTTGATATACTAGACAGCAGGGTTTCTATTAAAAGAAACCTTAAAAGGCTGCACAAAAGGGCTGTCACAAATCTTACGGAGTTCAAGGAAGGTAAATGGAAAGTCATACATCTGGGATGGAATAACCCCATATAGAAGCTGAGTGTTAACTGTCTAAAAACCAGTTTTGTATAGACCTGCGAGGTCTGGTGAGCAGGTTGAGTCTGAGCCACCAGTATGACCTTCCATCAGGGAAGCCCAACACATACCCTGGGCTGTTGAAGAGCACCCAGCAGGTCGAAGGAAGTAGTTCTTTAATTCTATTCAGCACTTGCAAGAATACATCCAGAGGGTTTGGTACAGTTTTAGGCTCCTCAGTATATAACAAATACTGGCATATGTGACAGGCCAGAAGAGGTGCACCAGGATGGGTCAGGGGGCTAACACACATGACATGCAACGAAAGGCTGGAGAGGCTAAGAAAAGTAGATGAGGACTTCTTCAAACAGGAATAAGCCAGATATTCACAGGTGCTGGTCTTCACTGGGGACTTGAACCATCCTCTTATCTGCTGTAAGGAAAATACAACAGGGCTCATGCAACCTGCGAGGTTTCTAAACTGCACTGATCACAGCTTCCAGGCAGAGGTGATCAAGGAGCCAACAAATAAAGGTGCTCTCCTAGACCTGGTATTCATAAACAGGGAAGAACTGGTTGTGGGTGGGACGGTGTTGGCTGCAGTGACCAAGAGACAGTGGAGTTCAGGACCCTGAGAAGCAATATCAGGGCAAAAACCAGGAACACAACCCTGGATTTCAGGACATCACACTTTGGCCTCTTCAGAAAGCTGCTTTGAAAAATGCCATGGAATACAGTCCAGGAAAGAAGAGGGCTCCATGAGAGCTGGCTGATATTCAAGGATCACCTCCTCCAAGACCAAGAAAGAGCCTTCCCAGCAAGTGGGAAATCAAAGGCAGCAAGAGACTGGCACGAGTGAGTAAGGAGCTCCTAACTGAACTCAGACCTAAAAAGGAAGGTATAGGCAGTGGAAGCAGGGACAGGTGACCAAGCAGAAGTATAAGGTTGCAGTCTGATCTTGCAGCAATAGTACTAGGAGAGCCAAGACTGACATGGAGTTGAATCTGGCAACATTTCTGGATGTAAACACATGGAGTTCAGTCTTTGTTGTTATTATTATGTTATTCCTAACAAGTTATAAAGAGAAACAAGGTCTTCATGAGAAACTAATCTTTGCAGTTTTAAATTTGGATTTCCTCTGAAAATGCGGAAAGTGTCATCACCATGTAATTATTTCTTATTTAACAATAAATTAGCAGGTACAGTGACCATGGAAACCCATCAAGCAGTCAATTGGTTTTATAATTTTAGCTCCTATTACTACAGCATAGTGGCAGTTGTTTATAAAGAGAAAACAGGGTCTTCATGGGAAAGTGATCTTTGCAGTTTTAAACTTGCATTTCCTCTGAAAATGCAAAAAGTGTCATCACCACATAATTACTTCTCATTTAATAATAAATTAGCAAGGTGCAGTGACCATGGAAACCCATGGAGCAGTCAATTGCTTTTGTAATTTTAGCTTCTATTACTGCAGCACAGTGGCAGTTGTTCTTATTGGAATTGGATTACTGACTTTTTTTTTTGTTTGTCTTTGAATGTTGTGGTTGATGACATGGTTTCACAGTTTTTTAATCCCTAGTGGTAATACCAGGGGATAAATAGAAGATATTAATTGCATGTCTGCCTTTATTACAGAAGATAGCTTGTAACAATGTTCTGGTGACATTCTGTTATACTGAAGTTCCTATCCACCCCCAAAACATACAGTCACACCATTTTAAATTTGAGAATTTTTGGTAAAAGAAAGTCAGTGTCCTTCCTGCTAACGTGCAGTGCAGTTCTTATCTGGAGCTTACTGAACAGGAGAAGAGCTGTATTTTTGCCTCATAATGTAAATTGTCTCGATACACTGCCTGAGGAGTTGAAGAAAATAATTACCCTGCTAGGTCCTTGATGCTTTGCTTTAATAAGCAGGAAAAGCATATTGATCAAAAAGAGGCTGGTTACACATACACCCGTAAAACAAACAGCCTGTGCAGGACCTCTGAGAACAAATAAAGAGACTATGTCATCCTAGGAGGAACCTTGGGCAGGAGAGGGTTATCAAAGCTAAATCCTGTCCTTGGCAAGAATGAGTCACTTACTGGGTGACTTAGAGTTGGAAGGTTATGAAAAATAATTAATAACATATATATTGGCACATCTTTTATTTAACTAGCATAAGCTGGAAAAAGAGTGTGAGCATGGAGTCCCAGGAGACTTATGTATATTTAGAGCAGTAAGTCCCAACCGTCAATCCAGAAATGGGAGTAAATGTGAGGTACATTGTTTTCTTCTTTTCCTTTCCTGTGTGTCCAGCCAGTATGTCATGCAGTTAGCATACCAAACTTACATCGTGGTCACTTGGGACCAGGGTCTGTAGGACTGATATTCCTTTCAACAGGAACAGGATGGGTACCCCTCCAGAAAAGGTCCATGGCAGCTGAGTTGCTGTGCATATTCTTTTTGATTGCACTTGCAGTCTGTGTTCGCTCCACTATTGTGATTTCTTTACCATTTGGACCCCACGTGTTTTCCACTCTATAACCATTCACTAAGTCTCTACAATGGGCTGTACTGCTTTCCTCTTTCTACCTAGAAAAAACGTGCTCTCCCTTTTACTGAGCTATTCTGTCAGCAGGGACTTCCACTGATTTCAGAGCTCCTTCATTTGCCTTTAAGTCAGAGAAGGCCCCTCTTCAGCTGTTTGCTCATCTCTGCCTGCAGCTCAGCAGTCCACGCCAAGGTGCACCAGTACTTTTCTGTCTTAAAGATATTTATATTTTTGCTGTGACTGTTGCATTATCCCCATGTACCTTCTTTAGCTCCATTCAAAACTTCTTCTATTCTATTTGCAAACACCATAGGCCAGATTTTGTTACCCTGACTTAGCCAGAGTAACACCTGTCTTAGGGACACTCTCACCTTCCTCTTAAAAAGCACTCCTCCCGAGCACTGAGGAGGCATTTGAAGGCCCAGATTTACCCCACCTTCAATGTAGCAGGAGTGGTGGAGGAGGCGACAGACCATCCCATGGCTTGCATGGCACATATTCATCAGCAAGAATGGCTGATCTTGAGATTCAAGGCTAGACTGTATGTAGAAGAATGTATGTAACAGCTTAGTTAAATTCATTTAGATCAGGTGTCACTACATGAAGCTTATGAAACATTTGTTTGGGATGTAAAGCAGATTTTTGATCATTTACGCTGGCTGTTTGAACCTGGTGATTATGCTCAGCTCTGTCTTGAAACTGCCAGAAGGAGTAACTCTGGGTAACCTTGTCTTCCATGACATTAAGCCACAGATGTTATTCAAAATGCAGGGTATAATCCTGTGATAGCTTCTGCAGCCCCAAAGACCCTACAGGAACATAACAACATGCTGTACAGGGCCAAAAGCTGCAGGTGCTTTTTTGATGGGAGACTTTCCACCATTCTCCAAAGCTTCCAGACCAGGAGGCTATGGTGAAGAGGACACATGGCCCATGCATGGTTTTTCCACACACATAGAAGGTACTTACTCAGAATATTGTGTTCAGAAAAGCATCCTTGGAGTTAACAGTATCTTCAGTATATGGTTTGGTCTCTTGGTGGTGAATAGATGCCGAAACAGCACCATCAGCCCCTGCTTAGTTGAATCTGATCCATATACATAAATAATAAATAATTAATCCCCTGCGTAGCATGTGTCTAACAGTATTCTCCCAACCCAGAACATCTGTAGTTAGAGGACATTCTTGCAATCTCAGCAGTGTGCTCTTAAGCATTTATTTTATTGGAAGAAGGGAGTGATTCTTGGCGAAGCTACTGCTGAGTCACTAGTGAAGATAACATAAATCCAAATTCAACCCAGTTTGTTTTTCTTGCTATAGCTAAAGGAACTCAATATTCTACGGTGAGGAGAGGACAGTAGTCTAAAACAAGAGTAAAGAGAGAAATTATTTATTTAGAATATGTTAGGAACACTGTTCACAGTACATCATAACCAGGTGACTACACAATGGGGTGATCAGAAAAGGGTGACTTAAAAAGCAAAGAAAAAACAAAGTGTAGTTGTGGAAACTTGCGGGTTTTTTCTTCCATAAGCAAAGCTGTACAAATAGAGACTGTCTCATACTATTCTGCACAGGTAAAAGATGGATTTACTCAGTCTTCCTTCTTTTATATAAACATACCAATACTTAGATTAACACTTCCATATAGTTTACAATGTTTAATTTAAGTACAGTATTATGTCTCATTGACTTGTTGATTTAAGGTGCAATTTATCAAAACCTACAGTAAATATTTTCTTCTTTTCTTCATCAGTTCTCTTTGGCACGCTTCTGGTTTATTTAAATACAAAAGTGTAGAATTGAATCGAATATATAACACTGCAGGAACTTGAAGGGTTTATTTGTCAGCATATGAGTGCAATTTTAGGTTTACCACAACCTTATTTACAAACAAAGAACTATATATGCATTTCACTTTACATATAAAATGGCTAATGACTTTAATGTGCAAGGCAAAAAAAATTGTTACAGCAACTCCTCCCTTGAGAGTGATTTCTGCACCACGGAAATCTTGTATAAAATGTTTTAGAAAATGAAGATTTTTTACGAGGAAATTCTTGGTGCTTCTTATCCTACAGCAAGCCACCTGAACACATGACTTTCTGGGTCCCGAAACGCTTCATAAGATACAGTTTAGCTGACATGTTGGCACTGTAGTAGTGTTGCAGCTACAAACTCGCATGTTCAACTGGCAAACTAAACCAAGGAGCAAAAAACCAACCAGGGCGTGTAAAATGCTTAGTGACAGTGGTTTCTTTCTAGAAAACGGTATGCCTCCTATATTCTTGATATTATATCTGGTTTTATGGCAAGGAGGGAAGGTTTAGAATTTGCACTATATGTTACTATATATCCTGTTTTAATCTTCATGACCTCTGCTTGCTTTCGGGCTGATTAATATTTGGTTAGAGTCAAAGGTGACCAACAGTAACTGAGCTTACTTATGCTTCTGATGGAAATTTACTAGTGGAAGGCCATCAAAATTGACCCAAATCAGTGAATTACCACTACAACAACTCTTCAAATGCCAGAAGAGCAAACCCACAGCAATTTATTTCACATCTGAAGGCCAATCCCCGCAGCTGGCATTCACATGAAAGGCATGGGAAAACGTTGCTACATGAACACTGGAAATTCTTCCATGCCCAATTATTTCACAATTAAAGAATAATGAAACCCTGTTCACACTAAAATACTTATTACAAGGCTTTTCTGGTCTGTTCCTTCCTGAATCACCCAAGTGATGTCCTCTCAGCTGCAGAAATGAGTATTTTGGCACATGATCAAGTTACAGTAGGTGTCAAGTACAGTGCAATCTGTTTAGAAGGCAAGGATGTTAAAAGAGATTTCATACAGGTGCTTTGTAATATGGGTAAGATGTGGAATGCTGTGCTACTCCTGAGTAAAACACGTTTGGCTGTCCCAGCTAAGATCCCCATTTATGAGCATGCTGATTCCAAAGAGGCATTTCATAGCCTCAGCAATAGTGTATATTCTTAAAAGAAAAAAACAACAAAAAAAGAAAGTATTTTACAACTGTCTTTTTCTTCAAGCTATCCCCAAAGACTAAAGATGGTGAGTTCAGATTGTTAGGAGAGGTGATGAGAAGGGGGCAGAAATGGTAAGGAGAATCAGATTCTGTGTGGTACATCAAATGCATGTGAGATGTAATTCATTTTTAATTATCCTTTAAGCTTTTTGAGCTATTGCATATGGCCATGTCCTTTAGCGCCCCTGTTTCACCTGAAAGCTACTGACTTTAGAATTGAGACGTCTGCGTGAAGGATATGGTGTCAGACTTATCTACAGCAAAGCCTCCATTGACATACGATTTCTTGGTCTCTGTTTCATCGTTATCAAGTGTTGTTGTTTCCAAGGCAAAAGGATTGACTATGTTGACTTCAGAGGTGACATCCATCTGCTCCAGCTCCTTCTTGGAGAGCTTCTCCACTACACCTGTACCAAAGGCATCTCCCAAGACATTCACCATTGTTCTGAATCGATCCCTATGGAATAAAAATGTTGTCAGATAAACCATTCTGAACATTAGTTAAGAAATCCTTATACTAAAAGTAAGCTGCTCTAGCAAATCCAGAGCTGTTTTTTTTTTTTCCCCAGCGTAGATTCTGGGTAATTTGGCAATTGAAAGAAAAAAATTCTTGTAGAACAAGAAGCACAATTTGCTCCACGTGTATTTAAAGAAACCTGGAGTCATCTTCATGACAAATTACTTGGTACAGAGTGTGTAAAACTGCAAGTCACATCACTAGTCTGTTAGAGCAGTAATCACACTGCTGCACGCAGACTCACAAAATACTGTAGGGGTCTCTTCTCAGGCACTAAGGTATGCTACACAGCTGGTTCTCTTTGTGATGAGACTGCTTGTGTTGGGAGGACAGACCGTGGGGTGTAGCAGAAGAGTCTGCACTGTGCCTTTTGTCTTTCTAACAGTCAGTTCCTCAGCAAGAGGATTGCCTACCCCAATATCTTCAGTATTCTGGCTCAAATCCTGGAAATGGGAAAGGCTATTTTTGGTTAGCTTCTCCTTGTTAAGGGGCTGAAGTACAAGTTGTATTAAACAAGTCAAAGGAATATGAGAGTTCTGTACTGTTGATTTTTCTCACAACAGAAATGTGACTTGCAGGTCTTAAAAATTTTCCCCTGCTTGGCAGAGGAGCAACAAACACATGCAATATAGCAAAGTTTGAAAACTGGCATGGAAGTAAGGTAGGGACTGTGGAAGGTCATACTTCCTTGTTTTTCTTTTCAGCTACAAAACACCCCAAGGGCTTTGTGGCAGAACAAGTTGCTCTGTCTGTGCAGAGGTGTTGAGGAGGATATAATCACAAATAGAAGGGACTGCAAAAACAGTAGTGAATTGACGTGTCTCATATACATATTTGTCTATTACAACTGCTAAACCCAGTGCTAAGAAGTGTCCATGTGTTCTCAACGTGGAAAGGAAATATACGGTAGAGAAAGGAAAAGAAGGGTAAAGTAAAACTTCAGTAGGATCAGATTGACAAGTGAGGTAATCAACAGCACTGGAAACTCATCTTTCACATACTTATATTCTAAAAATTTTCTGTTCTTCATTAAAAAGATGGAAGTACTCCTCCAGCCTATGTAATAAAATCTTGGTGAGTTCAGAATTAACTAGAGGACTGTTAATGAGCCACTACTACCAGGTTGCAAAATAATAGATTTTAGGCAATAAGTACAAAAGGCGAAAGTGTTAATAATCTACGTGGCATCACGATGTGCATTCCATCTGCTGAGGTGCAAAATGCACTGGCAATGATCCCTGGTACATTCAATTAATCTTTAATTTGCTTTACAGAGCAAGACACCTTAATCTGAAAAATATCTCAATTCAAATCAGAAACAGCTTGAGTTCTTTGTCTGTTTCATGGTGGAACAGGTAGCTTCTATATATTCAAATTGTGCCTAAGAATCACATGAATTGTGGACTTTCAAAGGGGACACCAGATCAGATCCATGAAGGTATCATTTATATGAGAAATAGGGAATTACTGTTCTCTTTGTCTCTCACTCCCATAAAAGAATTAGACAGCATTGAATAAAATGATTGGGACGTAGATTAAAACAAACAGAATTAATTACGTCTCTGTGCAACACACTGTTAGGTTGTGGAATTCCTCTCCATGGGACTTGTGGAAATCTAAAAGTTTATATGGGTCCCAAAAGCAGTAAAGCATAGAAGAAGAAGAAATTGAGAACTGTTAAAACAAAAACCACGTCTAGCTCAGGAACCCTGTGAGCTGCAATTTGGAGGAGGCGAGGGGAATACTTTGGGAAAAGAACCAATACACATTTGTTCTGTTCTTGCACTCTTCTTTAGATACGTGCTCTGAGCCAGTGGTTTGTACTGATCCTCATCATCCTTAACTCAACTTAATGTCCACCGGGAAAGAAGGGGAGCTGGGGAAAATTAAACGATTGCGGAGCACAGCGAACAAACCAATTAAACCCTGTTGCAGACAGTTGATGGGGAGAATGTTCTTGTGGCTGGAGCTGTTTTGTTTAGAGCAATTATACTCGTACAGAAATTGAATTGATTCTTGGATCCATTCAACAGCCCTGCTTATCTGGAGACTGGCATTTCTCTCTACAGTCTGCAAGACTGCATTATATAATCAAATAAATTATATGTATCTCTGAAATACACAGGTTGCTGCCAGAAATCCTTCAAGAAAATTATTGGAAAGGATGGGGGAGGAACAGGAATGCGTTTACCTTAAGTCTAAATATAAGCCTAAGGAGATATGCAGAGTCTATGAAGCAATTAAGATCTCTGCATTGATATCAATGAAATATCATCCATGCCGGTGAACAAGATCTTGGTTTGAGCACGAAAGCTTGCATGGTTTAGGAGGCAAAAAAGCTGTGCTCCAAACAAAAGTTATACTCCTTAACTTATGTATCCTGTTACTCTTTCCTAGTGGAAGATTTCTGGTGAAAATGTTTCTCTCCAGGAAGTGCTGCTTAATGTGACTAAGGGGTTATGATGTGCTCTGAAGTGAGGTGGTTGGGCTCAGGCATAAGGAACACTTTCTGAGTTTGCATGCGTGTGCTTGTTGGTGAAGGGGTTGTGTCTTTAAAAATCTCTCAGAGGAGAACAGAGTAATGCTGGCAGCGCAGGCCCATGTACAGACCACTATGTGTGTGCATGTGGAGTCGAGGACCAGCTTTGCTTAGTTCCTGTTGTGCTCCACTCCCTCCTCACCACTGTATGGATTTTATGTATGCTGTGGAAATCAGCTGAGATGTTCTGCTTGTGGCTGCATTTGGTTTTTATGAATGGTGTATGAATTTATCATAATATAGTGGCAACTGAGACACTCCGGAGGCACTCTTTGGTACTGTCAAATTTGTCCTTCCTGAGTATCCTGCTAATGCCCTATTTTAAGATTGATAGCACCTCTGACTAGAAATGTCTTTGTCCAATTCCTGCAACAGTTCTAAATGGTCTTGTTGCTTTCTTTCTCAGACCTGCATGTTCCCACACAACTTATGTAAACATTAAAAAAAAAAAAAAAAAGAAAAAGAGAAAGAATTAAATATCAAGTGCCTTAAACTTACAGAAGCCAGTCAACCGCAATGATCAGAGTAACGTCTTCGGCAGGCAGGCCAACGGCGCTCAGCACAATAACCATGGTGACAAGTCCAGCTTGGGGGACGCCTGCAGCCCCGATGCTGGCTGCTGTAGCTGTGACACTAAACCCCAAATAAAGCCCAGAAAAGACATTCAGAATACATGTTGCTCACAGAAACTCTGTTTTCTGGCACAGATAGGCTTATTTCAGTGCAAGAAAGAAGCCCAAAAGCTCCAGTTTTCCTCTTGAATAGTATCTACTCAAAGTCTGATGACAAGTTCATGGGACGTGTCATGTATAGATACTGTTATGGTTACACTGCAGAAGAACAGGCAGTGCATGACGAAGAGGAAACTGAACAGATCAGAGGCATAGACCGAGTTGGGTTTGCAAGTGTTTGCAGTGGAAGAATAATGGCACTTTCCAGAACAATGCTGAATATGAGCTGCATGTCCTGGCCCATCCCACCTCCTCATCAGGTTGCGCGGACAAGGCCTTGGACCAAGAAGTGAGGATGTTTCTGTTACTTCCTGTGCTGCGAATGATAGTTTCAACCTTCCCAAGGGGTATCCAAAATTAATGTACCATTCAAAAAAACTCAAAACCCTCCAACAAAATGCACATGATGTCTTTAGTCTTACCTAATGGTAACTATTTGACCAATATCCAGTTCTAAGTCATTCAGCTGTGCAATAAATACAGCTGCTACTGCTTCGTAAAGAGCTGTGCCGTCCATGTTGATGGTAGCTCCAACTGGAAGAACGAACCTGGTGATTCTTTTGTCGATCGAGTTTTTTTCTTCTGCACAGCGGAAGGTGACAGGCAAAGTTGCTGAACTGGGACACAGAACACACAACGTAAGTGCAGGCAACAGCATACCATTTCTCTTACCTTTTCATCACAGCCTGGCTCACATGGAGATCTACGGCAGGCAGGAAGGCTGTACCATGAAATTGAGACTTGGCTTCTAAAGCAAAACAACTTTTGTTATCTCTTCTAATTACCGGAAGAAATAACAAAGTCTTAGTTATCCTCAAGATTACAGGATAAAACCATCATGATGTTTGTAGTCACAGAAACGGTGCAACAGCTTGAACTCTAGCAAGTCTGTGGCTAAGGAATTGAATGCAAAGAACTGTCTCCTCCCGGGAGGGACAGACTCATTTGGTGTAAGGCCAGTGCAATCTATAGCACCACTTTGGGTACTGCAGAAATAATGATGAACCTAATATTTCAACCTCCAGGGAATCCAGAATTGTCCATGTGAAATCAGGGTATGTAACAAAGTAGCAATAAAAATCAGAGCAAAACCAATGCAATTACTACCAAGAACATTACAGAAAATAAATGGTTCTTTTGTTTACCTGGAAGAAATCATGAGGGCTGTCAGAAGTGCCTGAGCCATCCCCATGGCAAACCGAAAAGGATTTTTCCTTACTATTATTAAGTAGATCAGTGGCAGAATTATAGTGGAATGGATTGCAAGTCTGCAAAATAAAACGGACTGCTTAAACAAATGGATACATCTTATTGATTTGTTTTAATAAGACAGTGATAACAGGTATCTAGTTCTGTCCTCAAGTACACTTCCGAAACAATACAGGTGACGTTAGTGACACCTATGTTCAAAATTCAGAGACTATACCATCTNCAAAAAGGAGATAGAGATTATTAATTGTCTCCTTTTGCAAAGTAGAACAAGAATTAACTATTACATTGGAAATAATTTTAAACTCATGAAGACAAGAAAACTAAGGTAATCAATAATATCTAAACTCATATGCAGAGGGTGATTTGAAATAAGGTAAAACACTCCTCTCTCCTGCCGAGTCCTTACAATGCAAACTAGAGATAAATCAGAAAAACAAACCAAATTATTTTTCTAAGTTTATCTGCCTTTATTATAGAACATATTTTGGAATTAAAGATCCCAGTTCCCAGCCAGGGACAGATGATGTCCACAACTTTCTGCAGAAACTTCAAACATGATCCTGTAAAAAAAATCCACAGTTACTTTGTGGAAAACTATGTAAGCTTAAGTCTGAAATTAAAATGTAGTGAGGTATTTCAGATTGTACAAATGAGGTATATGTAGTCTCATAATCTTTAATGTTGTAAAATGCTGAAATAATGTCCTTTGAAACTATTAACCTTTAAAATTAAGTGTGTTGACATGCGAAAGATCAAACTGTCCTCTTGACTTTAGCTGCTCAGGTGTATTTGCCTGGATGTTTGGGTGGTTCTCGAGGACAAATTCATCCTTCAACTTGTGCATTAATTTTGACCATTCTGCATTAATCCTGAATGCACATGAATGCAGAGCTTTGTGGGCATTATGTGCCCACAGCAGCCTGCTGTGAGCATATTTTAAATGAAATATGCGTGAAGGGTCCTGGAACTATTTCCTGTGTTCCAAGATCATAAGCAATTATAGCAGTATCAGCTTCTTGTGAAAAGAAATGATCATAGCCTAGAAACGTAAAGCCCAGAACTGTTGTCATGTATGACCTTGGGATTTTTATTCTGTCCTCACAAGATGTTCTTGTGAATATTACTGTGTTGTAAGAGCGCTTTATGATTTCGGAGCGGCTGATAAAGACAGTGGCAAATTGTGGTACTATTTGTTCTGCCAAAAATAGGCAATTAAAAGAGCAATAGCCACAGCACAAAAAACCACAACAGCACCCAAAAAGCACCCAAAAAACCTAATTATTTGTTTCCTTGGAAAAATTATCTTTTTACAAGCCACAGCCATTAAAGTTTTCATTCTGTATGTGACCAAGTGATTTATTTAGTGGAATGTAAATAACTGCACACAACATGTATTGATAAAATTTTCTAAACAACTCTAGAAAGACACATAACAGTTTATACAGTAGTGCCTGAGAAAAAACTGAATTCTGCACATCTTATAGAAAAATAATATGAAGTGAAATGAGTATTGTTGAGTGTCTTAACAAAACATTGATGAGAGTAAACATTTCAAGTATGTCCACATCTAGAAGCATACTGACTTCCAAATAACTATTTTGAAAAATCTATATTTGCACCATTTTAGTGGCAGCATGAACGTGGCATTATCCAAATAAAGTAAGTATTTTTGCATAGCTGATTTTAATGAAACAAATTTGAAGTAATACTTATTTTCATGCATAAAATGCAACTGACAGCAAGTAGCAGAACTTACACTAAAAATCATAATCAGCAACTGAAAAAAGAAATTCTAATAGTGCTCAATTCTAAGATGGGAAGAATCTTGTCCCTCAGAATCCCAAACTGCCATTCCTTATAGGATCCAGAGATGCAGCTGCTTTGTTGCTTTCAGAAGACAGAAAAGTGCAGGCAACAGAGAGTGTGCTTGCTGCAGCTTCCTTTTTCTTTTTTTCCACCTCAACCTGTGGGTCCTCCCAGGTTGCATTATGCCTCCTGCTTTGATTTTCTTCCTCTATGACTGCTAACGTGTCCTCATCCTGACTCTGACACCATTAAAAGTGAGAGGCTGAAGATATTTAGTGGCCAAATGGAGCAGAAGCACTGGGTGGAAGTCTGTTCCCTCACCGTGACCTGGACGAGACATCAAGACTGATGAGAGCTGGCAAGGCTGAGAATGTGAAAGGTCATGAATAATCAAGCTGGGCAGAAGGTGAGATAGAAGATGAGCTAGAGAGAGAAGTTAAAGGAAAGGAAGAGGATGGTAAGACACACTAGCCCTCATGCTCTTACACATTTTTCTTGACAAGAAATATGTTTAAGATAACCCGCAATCTTGTGGATCAAGCTTAAAGGGAGGATGATAGACAGCTACAGAAGACGCTGATGAACCGAACACACTGCAAACACACAAGGTCAAGCAAATAAGGATGAACACCAAAAAGATGGTGGGAACAGCAGTGTTTAAGAAAATAAAACAAAGAAACATCACAACTTTTATTTGCTATGGGGTGGGCAAAAAGGGTATTCTTGCAGACTGGGAGGAAACTGTGGAACAAGCACCTCTTCCCTACGGCCTATAGCCTTGTGTGTACATTGTCATCTTTGCTCCTGTGATCCGATGACAACATGCCCTCTCTGATGGAGTTTTGCAGAGAATATGCTGCTGTTAGCCCTCCTCCACAACACCTTGAGCATCACCTGCTGTAGGCCATCCTGTAAGAGACAGAAATGCTGCAGAGACCTACCCTAGCAGCCATCAGGGAACACTGTGGCATGTGCAAGGGAGTTGGGTGGAAGAGAGACTTTTTGTCTCCGAGGATGTAAAGGTGGGCAGCCTTTTTATATACTTTTTGATGGCATCTGACAACCTACTTAAAATTGTTTTGCCTGTCAAGCCCATGGTTACCAGCTAAATGGGAGACTATATGTTGCAATTGAAGTACTCAGGAGAAGGCACTGTGTCTTCAGTCACATCTAAAAGGCGACAGGCCCTGTCACAGTACAAATAGTAAACATTAATAGGTAAACAGTCATAAAACTTGCTATCAGATCTAAAACTAAAGTCAAAGGGCAGAAATAATCCATGCAACTTATTCCTTCTCTGAGTTAACTGGAGCTAATAACATAGAAAACCTGCCGAAGTGATACAGTCTCATTCTATAAATGACTTTTACCTAGCTTGTGGCCATGATCTCATTTATAACTTATATAGAAAATACTAGTCTCTTGATTTACAGTCTCTTGGTAAACATCAACTTTTGCATCCTTTGAAATCTTGGGGTTTTTTCCAAGTCTAAATGGGAACTGACAAAAAATTACATTATACTTTAGACAAACACAACTTGCACTCGTCTCTGTAATATTTTGAAAAAGTCATGATTCAATGCTATTTCTGGAGGTGCAATTTTTATTTAGAAAGTCATTATATCTCAGATGATTTTTGAACACCTAGTCCAAACATAGTGGCTTTATGCACAAAACAAAACAACTTTGAAATAAATATGATTATCTAGCAGAGATTAATGCAAAAAAAAAAAAAAAAAAAAAAAGACATCCTTCTTGACTATTTATAGAGAAGTTTGCATTTAAGACTAATATATTTCCCTTCTCTCTGCTTGGTTGTCAGAAACTATGTGAATGACATTTGAAGAATAGCATGCATATGCATAAAGCGGGGGGAACGAAGCTTTTGAACAACTTTGGATCTAGCCTCTAGACAAAACATGAATAAATCCTTAGTATACTGAAGGAATTACAGGAGTGGATGCTAAGGCAATGAACCAAGGCAGCCTAGAAGTTATGCTTCACTGAATTGGAAATTTAAATGCATTTAACTTACTGGGACTGTAATATCCATTTATCTATCAAAAAGGTTCTTTGCTGAATAGTCTGCAGAAATATATAATGATCTAAAATTATAACCTATATCACTCAGAGTAGTTAAGTTCCCCCTTCTAAGACTCCACATCTGCAAGGCTTCACATTGTGCAGCTATAACCTCCTCCACTCTAGACTATCCTACACAGGCAAGGGTCTAGAAAAAGATCAAAAAATGTTTTGATGCTTGGCCAAGTTATTCAGATAGCAACTGCTGCTTTTGCAGCTTCACCAGCTACCTTTGCCTTGAAGGAGCAACTAACAAACAGTGCCATCCCCAGGGCTTCTCTTGATGTCAGCTACCTTCTCTCCGCTGGGGTGGGAAGGGATCGGTTTCCCCTTTGGCATCATTTATTGTGCACTGCACTTAACTGCATTGTGTTGGGCAGTGAGGCTGGGCCTCTGCTGGTACACCTTGAGCCTACAGGTACCACTGAGGTTCCCAAATTAATCCAGTTATTTCTGTGTTTTCAATAGGCTGTCAGCCCCCAATAAGTCATAATTCACAACACTTTTCAAACTTCTTCTAGTATCTAACAGAAGCATTACTACTCTCAAAAATACAATGATACTACCTGTTTCAGCAACAAGCAGAGAAGATGAAACAATGAATACAAGAAAAGCCTTTGCCTTTTTTTTTTTTTTTTCAGAATGCAAGGCACTGACTTTTTAAAACAAAATATGCATTCAGCAAAACATGCATTCAAAACATCCTCACATAATTTTCACTGACAAGAACTTTTGTCTCTGACCTAGAAGAGGTTGGGTGTTTTGGATAATTGGGTTGTAATCAACTGAGCTCTAAAAACTGCACACAACTTCGTCTTTAGGAAATTACATACCCACTTAGTACTGTAGCCATATAAAGACCCAGTTTACGAAAGATTTCCCAGTCCTCAACTTCTATTATCTTCCCAGCAACTAAAAACACTATACCAACTGGCATATACCTAGAAAGCAAAAATAAAGTAATTACAATGCATTCTCAGAAATATTGCATGCTCACCACAGAATAACTTCTTGCACAGTATAACTTTTTACAACAGATAGATTTCTTCTTTTCATATTCTATTACACTACTGAAGATTTTATTTAATATTCTGTTATACAACTAACTTAATTCACTTGCAGCAAGACTATATTAAAGGTGATGGAAAAAGATTAGAAAAATCAGAGTAAATGTAATCCTATGCATAGTCTAACAAGTACTATATGACATGGTGTTGCAGAATACACAGAAGGTGCTACTGCAGCAAATATTGATGCATAGCCTTAAGCTTACTCGGAGGTGGAAGTTTGGAGGGCTGAGACCAATGTCTGTGCATTCTGCAATCACGCCCAGCTGTGAAAGTTTTCCTGTGCATACAGCAGCTGGGGGCACCCGCACAGAGAAAGAGTGATTTCGGTATGTTGGGACAGTACAGTCATCGGTGTGTTGCTTGATGGAGGGGCCCCCATCCCCCAGTAAATTTACACAAGGGCATGCCTTACAGACATGAATAGCTGGACAGGCTACTGTCTACAGAAAATTCAAGGCAAAGATCAGGACTAGCACCAGCTCCACCGCATTCCTTTTGGTCCCAGAGAGCAGGCTGTCACAAAGACAAATTGTCACTTCAGAGCTTTGAGAAGTATAAAATTAATTTTATAGATTTGCAAATATAGAAAATGTATAAATTTAAAAATATGAATGTATAAAGTGTGTGTATGGTATCTCACAAATAAAAGAGTACCTTGTCCCTGTGCAAAGCAGGGACTGCTACTTCCTACTGAGTCCTGAACTCGGTGAAAGCAGAACTAATTCCTCATCCTGCCAGCATCAAACTTTACTGTACTCAATGTAACAGCTCACACATCCGTAGAAACACAGGGAGCTTGTAGCCACAACTTTGGGCACAGGCAAGACAATGGACAGCCAGCTTACGGGTAGGATCCTGTATTTGTGGCATGTGCTAAAACTCTTGGGTCTTGTAAGAGGTAATTTGCTGCAGAGCGAAGCAGGCTATTTCATGGGGCTGTAACTCAGCTGGGGACTGAACCAGCTGCCTTGTACAGGACAAGCTGCAGAAACCAATTTACCTTTCTTTAAAGGCAGCAAGAAGTGTGGAACTAAATTCTGGACAGGTTTACTGTTCTACAGGCATTTCAGTGCGCTGGGTAGAAGAAAAATCCATGGAAGGGCCAGATTTGATAAGCTACTGTTTGTGTAAAATATGTGGATATGAGCAGAGTATGGTAGTAAATGGCAGAAGGACATCAAACTCTGGAAAGGTTTGTGTGTGCTTATAGTCTTCGTCCTGTAACTGTGACCTGCATGGGGAAAAGCTCTGTGAATAGCTGTGAAATTCAACCAAACACTATCAGATGAGTTGCTACGTTTTAAAATTGTTTTTCTTGTCTGTGAATACTATGAGAGAATACTGAGAGAACGTTGTCTCACAAAACCTACTAGCAGAAGATATTTTAAGTTGTATTTTGCATATGATTTTGGATTTTGGGCTGTTCTGTGTCTTGTATAATAATTTATATTTCTAAAGAAACGTAGCTCCAAGGACAGCTATCCAGTGAACATAACGGCTATCAGGCAATAGTGTTCAAGACTGAGAAGGGCATGTGGGTGATAATGCTTCTACAGTACTCAAATCACCAGTGTGCTTCTACTGGTTTGATACAAACCTCTAGCAAGAATGTCTGAAAAACTTGGGTTCCTTGTGTACCAACAGGACTGTTTCTTGAGTATATGGTAAGTGGAAGCCCTGTCTCCAGTTTCCTCAAAAGGATCAAATTCTGTAGAAAGAAAACTTTCTACCAGCCTTTCTTTCAAAGTTTTTTGCTGTAAAGCCCTATACAAAAGCAAACACGAAGTATGAGTCTGCTCTTACCTCTTCAGGGACAAAGCACACTTAAAGTAGTTCTTAGAAAACGCCAGTATGTCCTTGAACTTACCACATAATTATCTGAACTATTCTCATTGTGGCTTCATTCAGTGCATTGAAAAAATCCACCAGGACTTGTCCCTTCTCTCCCATTTTCCCGATAACAATTCCAAAAACAAGACAAAAGACGATCAACCCCAGCACATTGATGCCATTGGAATACATGCCCACGATTTTGTATTCTTGAGTTTTGTTCTAGAGATTCAAGAGAAAAAAGTTACTATCTGAAAACATAAAATTTACTTCAAAGAGTTCTAAAATGAAAACACATTTTGATCTTTCTTTGAAAAGACAGAGACCTCTTCCCCAGTCACTCTATTCGCTTTCTGGCAGTGCTGACTGGGTAAGTTCAGCAATTAAGGTAGAACTAAATTGTCTTTGAAAGCTTTGTATTTTAAGGCCATCCAAGGATTCGACAAAACCCCACCAGGGTATAAATATCCCTTATAGACTTCTGACACAAAGTATGGCAAGGTCTTGGTATTTGCAGTCATGCCTTCAATATACTCAAGACTCACTCCCTGCTGTGAATAACAAAACACAGCTGATGTAGAATCCTCCTGGTTGTTTCTGAGCAACTCGAGGGTTTGTGTCTGGATTGAAGATAAATAGTCCATTGTGTAAGAACTGAGACAATGATGTCCAATTTTGCCGCAAGTTTAAAATCTATTGCTGAGCTGAAATCAGTGAAATTGCATAATTTATACCAGAATTGGATGCACATAACAAAAAAATCCTACTAAATAGGTAGGCATTCATACGTTCCTCTGTGTTTGTGCAGTTAAGTTCATGTTTGTGCATGAACATATGAAGGAAAGGGTGCAATTCTTCACTTCATTGTGCTTCAGGATTTAATTAATGTCTTTTAATATAGCTCATGTTCCCATGCTCTCATTACTATGAGATGAAATTTAGAAGGATTATAATGAAATGTGTATTGATTTGGTACTGTTAATAGTTCTGTGGTCATAGTCCATCGAATTCCTTTCTCCCTCTTCTCGAGTGTAATTCTGGGCTTTATAAACCATTAACACCCATAAGCTTTCCACACATCTACTCAGAGGCTTGTTAAACCTCTTCTTCACCTCTGTGCCTTTACATTTTTTTTGAAGAGTAACAAACTATAAATTAATAAATGCCTTCTATTGTTTTGTTTTCCATTAAGAAGATTTTATTATGATTTTCCATTCCTTTCTTTCTGTGGTGCTTACAGTTACCTCATTGCTGCTAAAACATCTTGTGCTGATACATATCTAGCCTTTCCAAAGTGACTCTTTTCTTTAATTTCTCAGCAAATTGACACTTCATTAGCATATATATTTAATGGAGTATATGAATGGGTTATTTTCTTACAATATCTATTATCTTTGGACTGCTTAATCATCAGTGGAGTCCTCTGGTGTTCTTAAACCTATTTGAAGCTACTCATAGTCACCTCTAGCATTTACTTGCTAAGTTTTGTGCCCTTGCTGAAATCTATCTATACACTAGTTCCTTCCTTTTCTCAATCACTATCCACATCAACTGAACTAAATTTATTCTATGTTATTTCTCCCCTCTTTATATATTATGAAGGAATACAACAATAAAGGTCTCACCTCTGAAGCCTCTGCTGTTGTAGCAGTGGTAACAGGTTCTTGAGTACATCTGGAACCATTTTTATCTATGAGAAGTGTAGCTCCAACTTTTTCACGTTTGGTTTTATACTGGAAAAGTTTTTTAAAAAATAGAAGGCCTTATTTAGAAACATGAGGAAACTGAAGAATGGACAAAGGCATAGCCTTTGCCCACTACAAATAAGGGAAAAATGAACCAATGATGTGTTGTTGATGATCCTGCTAAAGAACAGGGAAGCATAACAGCACTGTGTGTATGTTTTACAAATGTCAAAGAACTATATATGTGGAGTTGCATCTGCAAATGCCAGTCACACATCCTGAAATGCAAAATGCTGAGAAAGCCAATTTTAGATATGTGGCTGTTGATTCTCACATGATAGGCCTCACATGTGAGGCCACAACTGGAATACTGNAACTTGGACCAGAACGGCTGCTGAATAGTGAGACTGTGACCCCCGATGGAGTGGAACACCTCCACTGTTGTGTGCTTCCTCCAGGGATTGAGGACGCGTATTCTTTTATATATTTTTCAAGTCTAGATTATGGCTGGTTTTTTGATACAGCAAAGCAAATATTAAGATTTGACCCAATCTACAGAAGGTCCAGTTGATTAGAAACAGTAAACTAAGCAGTGCAATTTTAAAATTGTACTACACTGATTCTGCTTATAGAAATCTGTGCTATTCTGATTATAAATTCTGTGCTATACTAATCATAATATCATGTTAAGAAAATAAAGCTTTAATTGTAACCATAATTTAATGCTGTCATAATTCTGCCAAGGATCCCTAAAAGAAACTGTCTGACCCCTTAGTGTCAGGTGATTGTAATTAACATAAGAGAAAAACTACACGAAGAAGTTTTATATACTGTGCTATGCACAGTTTTATTCAGTGCTATGCACAGCAGGGCACTTAACATCATTTCCTGGGAAAGGTTAACTACATTACATTCAAACCTCAAATAAACTGGTAGGAAGCTCCTGGCAAGGCAAAAAAGGGAAGCAGAGAGCATCACAAAAAATAGTTGAGGTATTTACAGATAAAAATGACTGAATCTGAAGTTAATCTGGTATATACAGACCAGTTTCCTATTTAATCTTGCAAATCTCACTTTTTCTGAAAGATGTCTCGAAAAGACTCTAACAATTAGCTGCCTTTTCCTTAAGATGGATCATCAGGTCTGGCAAAAGACATTCGATGCGAGACACATTTGGGTGAAGGCTGGTTTGAGTTATGCAGATTTCATTAGACACTAAGGGCTTTTAAGAACAAGGAAATAGATGTTTATAACATGGTTACTCTAACTCTGCTTGTCCCAAAAGGAAAAATCTTGTCTTATGCACTGCTTAGTTTCTGCACCCAGCTCCTAAACACTGTCTTTTTGCAATGGGTAATCAAGGACTTCA
The DNA here is from genome assembly GCA_013399435.1 of Arenaria interpres. Classification (NCBI taxonomy): domain Eukaryota; kingdom Metazoa; phylum Chordata; class Aves; order Charadriiformes; family Scolopacidae; genus Arenaria; species Arenaria interpres. The sequence goes on from VXAK01015132.1 coordinate 23,035, forward strand.
TACCTGATAACAGAGTATTTATCATAGTGGAAATGAAATCAAGGTGCCTGAAAAAAAGTCTTTTTATGGGAGATGAATATACTCCTGGGCTTCTCAGAAGTAAATCTTACCTGACACAGTTTTTGGAGACATAAAGGAAGATTAATTTGTAGTTAGCAATGAAAACTAGAGTAGCAAAGAAGAATGTTCAAGCTCACCTGTTGAAAACAGGCCTGGACAAGGTTTTCTGGGAACATATTCCTGTAAAAAAAGTAGAGGTGTTTTAACATTAGAGCATACTAAGAACCAGCTGTTTATAAAAACAAAATGATAAAACCTGCTGCTTATGTTCCTTTACCCAGAAAGAAGTGTATTTAGCACCATCAGTCCAAGGAAATTAAGGGTTCATGGCTCCCAACGATCAGTTAACTGTTTTCCTACTGCTGGATTTTCAGGATTAATTTTCAGTATTTGACATTCCTGTTGGTAAGCTACTAAACCCAGTAGGTTTTTTTCCCTGCTACATCATCTTCATCATTTGCATGTGGAATATAGGATGCACCATTTTTATAGGATTTATCAACTATAGGCAGAAAAATAATAATGACTCTTATAAACGCTGTGCTGGAAGAATCAGGTTATTTGGTGTACTCTACTGTTGTTTTGAATTCAGAAATTAATCTTTGCCTATGGAAGATTCCCATGTGTTACTCCAGGGTCAAGAACCATTTTCACACATGGAAAAATTAGGAAATTAGATCAGAAGCAGTGCAATCCAGTTGTGTGCCTCCTTTCCAACCAGCAATTTCAGATTCAACCAATTGCAGGAAAAAGCATTAATTAGGTATTTACTGAATACTGAGTCCAGTGCAGGAAATGGCAGTTTATACATTGAAGCAGAAGTCTTGATCTCCCTTCTGGATCTTTCACAAACTCCTGTCTTTATTTCTTCAAGTTTTTAAAGCAAAATTTCTTCAAAGGGAAGAGTAGTTTTTACAAGCCTAGGAATTTCCTTAATCTTTACAAGACTGTCTTGGATTTGGATCTTAAATCTGATGAATATGAGTAAGTAGGAAAAGTAACTATAATTCCTTTAAAAGATAATTTCGGATCTCAAACTCCTAATTCATAGTCTTACATTTGTTTACGAGGAGTTAACCTATAAACTGCAGCAAAAACGACTTTGAATTACAATTCACAACGCTTCCTACTACAGAAAGACTTTTTTTGTGCATGAAACTACATCAGCTCTGTGAATACACGTGGAAACATTCATGTGGAAGTTACTGGTGACAGACTGCATTAGGTTTTGTAACAGTTTGCACGGTTCCCCTCATTGCTTCCTGGGCAAGTGACCATGAGGAATGAGATGAGCCATCCAAGGATCTGCCATTCTGGTGACAGACAGGCAGGAAGGGACAGAGGCTGGGAAGAGCTGTGGATTGTTGAACATGGGGCTGTGGGGTTGAGGACTGTTAACTGTCGCACATAGAAACCTCAGAGAAATCACATTATTTTCAAAGAGGTCTACCTTGATCTGTGCTGGGGCAGAGATGCCCCAGATGAAAGCAAGCATTTGCCATTAATTAGAACAGTGACTTTTTCAAGGCAGATATATACATATATATATATGTNCTGGACCCGCCTGGATGCAGTCCTGAGTGATGTGCTGTAGGCAATCCGGCTTTAGCAGGGGAGTTGGACTAGATGATCTCTAGAGGTCCCTTCCAGCTCTGTCGAACCTGTAAATCTGTGAATCTGTGACAGATTGAGTAGAAATTCTACAGAGAGAAAACAGTGGGCAGGAATAGTGGCACAGAACAGAGACTAATTGCAGCTAGAGATAAAAATAATCCACAGAAACATTTTTAACATATTTAGCCACTATCAGAAATGCAGCCCTTTTTTGCGATTTTTTTTCTAATTCTTTAAATGTGATAGCTCTGAAAACCTGCTCAAGTCTTCTGCAGACTTTTCTAGGGGTTTCCTTCTTCTAAGCATTTAAAGCATCTATTATTTTGCAGGATGCTGATGGGGAAAGATTCATTATAAGGTTGCAGTAGATACTGGTGATGGAGCAAACTTGTTGACAGTGCAACCCTAAGAAACCTTCGCATACTGGGTCTGTTACTCTGTGTCCTTCCATCAGGAGAGGAAAGAGGTGGTTGTCTACGCTGGATGACACAGAGGCTGCCAGTCAGTAACCTGCCAACCATTCAATCCTTTCTGCATATTTCCCTCATACTAGGTAAATCTTGCATTTTGGTTTCTGTGAAGGAGGGATTTTTCGTTGTCATTGGTCTATGGTGTAAAGAGGTTTTTTTTTAAGAGACAGCTTTGAATACACTCTGAAATGTCTAACCTGTTGGAATACAAGTTATTTCCTCCTTACTCACCCAAACAACACTAGAAAGTATTTTTATTGTATTACACATCAGAGCTTTATTTGTATTAGTTTGGTCTTCTGCAACAAGGGTATGGAAACTAAATATGAAAACCTCACCTGAGCAGATCCAGCATAGCATCAACAGTACTGACTTCTGGGGTACTGCCCACTCTGTCAATCTCGTTTGCTTTTTGAGGCACTCCAGGTTTAATGGTCACAACTAAGAAAATCCCTGCAGAAGGAGAACCAGAAGAAAAGCTCACAGTGCAAGCAGAGGCATTACTACATCCTGACTCAGTGTATCCCATGTAGGTAAATTCTTAATGACCTAAACTCACCATGTGCTTTCCCTGGGTGCTCATGCAGGGCTGTTCAGAAAAGGGACGTCTACAGGTGGTGTCCTTAAATGTGTGGGTTCCCCAAGTAGCTCTGGGGAGCTACTTGTGGCCTTGCCACTGGACTTGAGTGCTCTAAGCTTTGATTTCGCATGTGTGGTACTAAATCACTACTGCTCCCCAAGAGGGTAAATTACTGCAGCTGGGTTTCAGCTGAAGTGTTCTGCAACTTTTGCATGGTGATACATATTTTGAATTTCTATTTACCTTTTCCTTAGGCAGCTCTTGTTACTAGCTTTCAGATACGAATACACGTGCATTGTCCTGTGACCCCAAAGTACAACAGGATGTTTTGGTTAAGCTAGCAATAAAGTTACGTAAGAGAAGGGCTTCAGAAACAGACTGAAATAAAAAAAAACATATGGGCAAAAAATACTAACTCTGACCTTTTGAATACTGAAATAAATGACAAATTTTCCATTTACTTTAGTGACTTCATTTTAGGCACTTTTACTATTCTATGAGATACTAGGCATTTCCCGGTGTATGTTTTTAAATTATTTTTTTCTCCCTCAAATTCAAAGAGTGCTAAAGAAAATGAAACTACTAAATCTCAGTGTAGGGAGCAAAAAGCATTTAGATGACACTGCAACTAGCCAGGAACAAGGCCTTCTAGTGACAGGTGTAAATAAAAGCAGAACTGAATTTGTATAACTCTACACAATGAAACCAGTAACATCATAGTATCACAGAATAACAGGGATCTCTGGAGATTGTCTGGTTTAACCCTTCTCTCAGGCTAGAGAATATTTCAAAGTTAGATACATATTGACGTTAGCCTTCGTTAAGTTTCCTCGCTATGCATTCGAAGAAAATTCCCAGAGAGATGAGGTAGCCTAAATGATCTAACCACTGTGATATATTATTCTCAATGATACAACCTCTAGAAATTAATCTGGCCTTAGAAGTCTGTGTTTCCTCTCCTATGAAGACAGGCTGAGAGAGTTGGGGTTGTTCAGCCTGGAGAAGAGAAGGCTCCAGGGAGATCTTACAGCAGCCTTCCAGTACCTGAAGGGGGTTACAGGAGAGATGGGGAGGGACTCTT
>VXAK01015133.1:0-64936 GCA_013399435.1 Arenaria interpres
CCTTGCTTTCCTTTCACACTTAACATATACCTGAAATCCTACCAAGGGTAAAGGAAATATTAAGTGGTTTCAGAAAAGTCAGTTCCTTAGGTCTGTCAAGTACTTGTTAAGGGAACTGCAGCTGTATAGAAATGCAACTTTTATTCCTTGCAATGCTTTGTCTGCTTAGGGTATCACATACCTAAATTGACCATGGAAGTAAGCCCCTATTGTTGGGGAAGTTCAAAGTGTCAGCTTTAATCCAAGAAACAGAAATATGAGTAAAGGGACTAAGGTGATCTTATCATCTCTGAAGAAAGAAAAATAAACTGGAGTGGTGAGGGACAAGAAAAAACTGTGACAATTCTCAGGTTTCCAAGAAACACCAGCAGTCATCTCACATCATCACTAGATTCAATGCTATATTCAGAAACTCTCTAAACTTTCCATTTCTATTGCAGTCAGCTGAAGGCTTGCCATTCACCTCCAGTGAGGATGCTATTTTAATCCCACCCCTTTTTTTTTCATTTCCTGCTAAAATTCCCTCAAGACTCACAGGATGGCAGAGTATCACAGCTATAATAGAGGAAATGGACACCTCATGAGTGCTTACAACTGTTAAAAAAACATAGCGTGAGGCTGAAGTTTGAAAATCATGTAACAAATTAATTCTCTTTTTATTTCATTTCATAGATTTTTCAAAAAAAAATGTTAACATCTGGGAATTAGTCATACCGGTGGTGGTATTTGCTGCATTCCTAAAACACTCAATGTTATATGTCCAACAAAACCAGTTTATTTTAAATTGAAACAGATTTGGAAATAATTTCATTTTTAAGACTGATACAGATTATTGCATTTCAGTGAATTTGGATAAGTAATGCGGCATAACAGTTGAAATAAGGGGTAACAAGGTAAGTCCCACTTCATTCCCTATGAGTAGCGACACAGGGAGAAGAGTGGTTTGATGTGAGCTCTTTCCACTAAAGAAAGAAAAATTATATGGACTTAAAAATCTGTATGTCTCTGCTGAGAACTGATAACAGCTAATACTCTGTATTTTAGAGTGTAAACGAATGTCAGCAACACAAGCCACAATTTCTTCCTTGTTCTTCTTTAACAGACTTCAGCCAAAGTCAACTTAAAATTTGTTTCTCCGAGTGTGTGTTATAGACAACTTCTGATTCAGTGATACTACCTTCATTTTTACTGTGCTGGCTTAGCATAAATCTTACATAGTCAGATCACAGAAGAAAGCAATTCATAATTAGTGTGTAATTAGTGGAGAAAGAAATACCTGCCTGTAAAAAAAGGCAATATTGCAACAGCCTGCCTGAAGTGGTGCATTTATGTGTTATTTTCAGAAGTATTGGGCTCCATCAGATCTCTTACCTGAGCACACATAAACTGCCTAACATTCAGAACCAGTTTTGAGTCCTGCAAATGAGCCAAAATGTTGTCAGTAGACTGAATCTTTCAAAACACTCCCTGAATAGTATAGCTTGATCTCATTAAAGTAGCTATAGAATGAAAAACAAGCATGCCAAATTCAGTGACAATTTAACAATTGTCTGTGCAAAACCATTTGCATACGTCTATGAGAAACCCTGAGGAGTCACTGCTGAGGCAGGTTTGAAAGACAGGCCACATTCATTCTGCTTGTTGAGGTTAATTTTTTTCTATATTAGAAAATAAAGAGTCTTACATGCTTGCAGTGGATACACACTCCAGATTGATTTCTAGAAAAAAGTACTTTCATGCAGTAGTTGCTTTATTAATACTGGAGGTCTACACAGAATCCTAAAAGAGAAATTACAGTCTTAGTTTACTTTGTGGTTAGGGTTATAATCCTATCCTTGCCTCTCCTGTAAACCATCACCTGAAAAAACCCCTTCCCCTTATACTGCCTAGCAAAGCAGCCCACAACATTTTTGTTTCCATGAGAAAACCTATACACAGTCCTTTGAGATGCTTGGTTTGGGATTTCAAGACAGTTTTTACACTAAATTTTTTACTGGAAACTATGTTAACTATATTTTTTCAAAATCTAATTTAAAATCTATTTTACAGGAAAACTCTGAGGAAAATCATGAAATTATTTGTGTGACTTCTTCATTATACACCTTTGCAAGCTCTTTCAGAAGATGAAAGCCTCAATTTCTTCCACTGTGAAACATCAGCATTGAATTTTATATGACTTATGGTAGCAAAAAATATTCATTAGAGATTGTGGATTGCAAATATGAGAAGTAGATAGAGATCACAATTTTCAAAAGATGCTATAGAAGTGTGACCAACTTTAAAGGATTTAATTTTCTAGGAAAGAAAAACACTGTGCAGGCAACCCTGTAAAAGTTATGCTCTTTTCAGATGTTCCAACTTGAGCAATCAGAAACTGAGTGGCATCAAAACAAAATTTTCCAAAACTCGTGGGATTTTGACACTGGATATCTATCCAACCTTGCTAGCAGATCACTAAAGGAGAGGCAGGATCATCTGGGGCTTTTTTTTGAGAGAGAAACTAAAAAAGACATTCCATTCTTGTTTTCCTTTCATGCCTTTCAAATTATGAAAAGCAGAAGCTCCACTTATTTACCATTACAAATCATCTTCCAATCTCCAAAATGGAATCCACAAATGTCTGCATATTGATCCGTATTGCATATTGCATGCCCAGTGCTACCTCAGGCAACTCACAATCTGGCATTTTCTGGAGATAGCTGCAGGAAAGAGATTCAGCCCACCAGTTGAAAGGAGCTTTACCATCTCTGTTCCTAGCAATCTCGTGTAAGCTTAGAAATCTGCAGCCAGTCACTGTAACAATTTTGCCTTTTTTGACGAAGTATACGTTTTCTTATCAAAAAAGATGTTCCAATTCAAGTCAAGTTGTTGTTCCTGTAGTGTTTGCACGATGACTGTTTTTACAGGCTACTGCTTGTCAGTGATAACCATGAAAACAACTTACGCTAGAAGAACAACGATTTTTGTTCCACTTTCCTGGTTAGTTTGCATAAATGCTTTCTGGATTTGCTAAAACGCGGTTTTGAGACCAGTACTGCAAAATTATGTAGGAGTCCATTACATTTTTAAGTTACAGAAGTAGGTCAAACACCTAATTTACATAGAGAAAAAAAAAAAAAAAGTCTAAATGTCTAATCTGTTTTGTTACTTTCTAAATCTCTCTGAACACCTATCTGCTGCTTTAGGCACCCAAGTGCTACATTGCAAAACTAGTCCCAGTAGCAAGATGTAGGCTGCTAGGCACTGACAAATTTAAGCAAAAAAATCTTGATTTACTTTCTGACCCCCCAGCACACAGTTTCTTCATTTCACTTTTCAGGAAGTCAAATGATAGAGAAGCCAAACGACTCTACCAAGTCTTATACTAAAGCAATATCAGAGATGAATATGAACCTTACTGCCCTCAAGTGCACATTATGCCTGAGGCAGCCATACAGAGTTTTTCTCAACACACTCTTTGATAAGGAGTGAATCCAATAGAAAAATCCAGTTAAAATCCCAAATCAGTCATGTGCAATATCCTACTGCATTACCAAGGTGATGTAATTACAAGTAGCATTCAATTCACACGCTGGTTGAGCATTAATTATAGTTTTACTCTACTGCAGCTCAGAAAAAACCATCAAGCTTCATTACAGTGAAAATGGACATCAAGGGGTTTGATTGCAACTCATTTTTATTTATTGCCTTTCCAGCTGCTTTTAAAAGGAGATTGGTTTACTAAAACTGGGACGTTTCTCAATTTTCACACTTGGTGTAGGGGTTGTTGGATATTTCACGTATTTTTTCTTTTAAGTTTTAAAGCCAGTTTTCACTGAAGGCAAGTTTCTAAAAATAAAAAACACTGCCCTCCCCAGCATTTACCTGAAATTTGTCAATAAAATTGTTTCTCAGGAATAGAAAAACATGAACTTCATACTACATTTTCCCTGAGCAAGCCGGGCTTTGCTTTGGACAGCATCTCTACTGTCACAGATTTTCCAATAATTACTGTGGTAGGTGCTGGTTTCATAGATGTTAATGGAAACAAAGGGGTTTTTTGGCACAAACTTGTCATGCATGAAGAAGTTGCAGTTCTCCTTGGCTATAGGTTGCCTTGTACTAGAGTAAAATTCCATAAATATCACACAACTTTGCTTTCCAGTTTGAAAATTCCCATGAAAATGTGAAATATTAAAAGAGGTAAGAGTGATTTTCTTTGTAATGAAATTAAGATTACATAATCTGTCACATGGATCCAAAATACAGGCAACCCATAAAGCCAAGAGTGGCTGTAGCAAATACCATTTATTATCATAGAATAGAATAGAATAATTTGGGTTGGAAGGATGCTTTAAAGGTCATGCAGTCCGAGCCCCTCTGCAATGAGCAGGGAAATCAGCTAGATCACATTACTCAGAGCTTCGTCTAACCTGACCTTGAATGTTTCCAGGGATGGGGCATCTACCACCTCTCTGGGCAACCTATTCCAGTGTTTCACTACCGTGATTGTAAAAAATTTATTTTTTCTATGAAGTCTAAATCTACCCTCTTTTCGTTAAAAAACCATTACCCCTTGTCCTATCGCAACAGGGCCTGCTAAAAAGTTTGTCCCCATCTTTCCTGTAAGCCCCTTTTAAGTACTGGAAGGCTGCTATAAGGTGTCCTGAGCCTTCTCCAGGCTGAACAGCCCCAAATCTCTCAGCCTGTCCTCATAGGAGAGGTGCTCCAGCCCTCAGATAATTTTTGCGGCCCTCTTCTATCTCGGTCCAAAAAGTCCATGTCTTTCCAGTGCTGAGGGTTCCAGAGCTGGACACACTACTCCAGGTGGGGTCTCTCCAGTGTGGAGAAGAGGGCAAGAATCACCTCCCTTGACCTGCTGGCCACACTTCTTTTCACAGAACCACAGACTCACTATGGTTGGAAGGGACGTCTGAGATCATTGAGTCCAACCTCAAAAAAAACCCAACAAACAAAAAAAAAACCCTAAAACCAACAACAAAACAAAACCNAAAAACCCAACAAACAAAAAAAAACCCCTAAAACCAACAACAAAACAAAACCAACAAACCACATCACAGCCACCCACAAACCAATAATCTTGGGCACTAGAGCATGCCCTGAAGAGCCACGTCTACACGTTTCTTAAACACCTCTGGGGATGGTGACTCCACCACCTCCCTGATGCAGCCCAGGATACAGCTGGCCTCCTGTTGGGCTGCAAGCACACATTGCTGGCTCATGTCCAGCTTTTCATCCACCAGTAGCCCCACGTCTTTCTTGGCAGGGCTGCTCTCAATCCCTTCATCCCCCAGTCTGTATTGATACTGGGGGTCGCCCAGCCCCAGGTGCATTTCTCTGGTTTTAGTTTTGGGTGTTTTAAAACTGTCAGTAATGTGAGTTAAAACAAAACAAAACCAAAGCAATCTATATTTTAAGAATAAATGAAGTAACAATTGAAAACCCAAAAAACAAGGAAACATCAGTGCTTTGTTCTCTTAGTACTTCAGCACCTGGGGAGTCAAAGTAAGACTATGCACTGGAAACAATTTTTTCATTCATATATAATACGGAACTGTAAAATCATTTCTGGATCAAACTGCAGCATAGCAGCAAATACATTTAAAGCAGTATGTACTACTAGAATCAACAAGATGGACTCAAGTATAGATTTCTCTTACTATTTCTAATATAATACCTTTTGATACAACAGATAGCACTGAACAAATTATTCCTTTATTGTTAAATAGCAAAGAAACAAAATTAGATTTTCTGGGCTCCTTCTGTGAATATAAGGCATTCAGTTTATACACTAACATATAATGGCCTCAAACAGAAATTATTTCTTGTCATTAAATATAATACTTTAGCCTTGCTCTTAACACTCTGCTCTGCTGATTTGAGTTGCAGTTTCTTTATATTTATAAAAGCCATCACAATGTCCTCATCATTTTCTATTTGAAAAAAACCCTCCCATTTTAATTGCAACATTTGTTGCCGCTATCTCTGTCAAACACTGATTCAAACACTAAAATTATCACTTCAGCACTAAATAGGCTTTTGCAATCTTACTTCATTTTTCAGTTTGAATGAAGGTTTGGAGTGTTTTGAGTTTTTAAAAACCTCTTCTTGCTTCTGCAATTGGATTTTCCCCATGATCTTTGATGGAGAGACAACACCCAGCTGTTACCATCTCTCATAACACACTAGTGCTTATGCTTTGAAGGAACCTACACTAGATTGCATTCAGATGCAACTCAAAACCATGCAAATGCACTTAAACCAGATTACTAGATGTTCAAAAGAGCCAGTCATTGTGCAAGTCTGTAAAGATTTGCAAGCCTTCCACAGTGAACAAAGATCTTCTTCAACAACGTTGTGTGATAAGGTTCAGTGGAACTAAAAGAACCGATTTGAGCCAAGTTCAGAGTAAGCCAAGACCTTGAGTGGCCAGAGATTTTCTTCAATTTTTTTCTTAAACTGCATGTTAAGAATGCTAAAGAAGTTGAGATTTAAGCCTCTCATCTTTTGTAGGTGACACCATACAACTGACAGCCATTTGAATTTATGATTATAACTTTCACTAGCTCAAAAGTCATGCAGAATAGAGCTGGACTTAAAATAAGTGCCAACATGACAAAGTGGATATCCCAGAAAATGGGACAGGAAGTAGCAGTATTGAAATCAGAGCATGGTAGAGTTTTACCTGTGTCTATGGAGCTTCATCCACCCCAATGGCTGCATTCACGCTGATGTTAAAGAAGATATGCCTTAATCATACATACTGTACAAAAAGGCAACAACTGACTATAGCACACTCGGTTCCTAAGTGGAACCTTCTATGGACTAGAAGCATCAATGCAAAAGAAAACATGTGGAAAGTATTAGGTAGGAGAGGGCAGTTCTGAAAGACAGTGCACAAAAAATTGGAAATATTTACAGAAAATGAAGATGTTTATAATAGAAAGTTAGGCTTTGAGATCCCCATGTGGAATGAGCTGAAGCTGAAAGAATTACAATGGGGAAAAAACTGCAGAGTACATCAGAAAAAATGCCAGCCTGGAAGCTGTTTGTGGTAAATCATTGAGTCTACATCTTGGTAAGGATAATGACAGATTAGTCCCTTGAGTAGAATGAGTGAGCGGTGGTTGTTTTCTGAAGCTTCCCATTGCAGAAAAACCCTGGTACGCAGGAATAAAAAAAAAAAAAAAGCACCTTGTGGGTCCTTGGCCATAAAAAAGTTAGCAGCATGTCCACAAGGAACATGGGAAGTTTTTTTTCCCCAACAGGAAAAGTGGGAGAGTTGAGCTAGTTGCTAACTATGCCTGTTTGTTTTTTAAAAAGGTGCACACTGTACTTTTAAAAATCCTTTACTACACAGAGGATGAACATTTCATTTTTAGAGATGTGTTCTACAGCTTTGATCTACTTAACATACTTTTTGGCTTTGATCTAATTGACATATTTTTTCCTTCAAAAGCCAAGGAAAAGAAACCTCACTAAACCGAAAAATGAAGATCCATGTCATTAAATATCATATTTCATATCTATATATACTAGTCAGACTACCAATAGTAATTTTTTTAACAAGTGGACTCATTTATTTCATGGCAGATCTCATCTAAATATGAGTCTTTCTGTAAGAAAAAGTAATTTATGAAGAAGGCACCTTAACCTTTCAAAATATTTCTAATGTTTCCATTTATTAAATTTCTCAAACTCCAGCTTTGCTTTGTTGGCCTTGAGTAGAATATATTTCCTAACTTTGAGAGATAATGAGTCTAAATATAGGTGTGGGTATATAATAGGTTATTAGCAGAAACTCTACCTCTATGCTTCCCTCATACAAACCTACTGCTAAACCCAAAAATTATTAAGAAATTACTAAAAGAGCTGCTGTGGGAAGTTTCTAAGCTTATTTACAGAGTGTAAGTAATCTTTCAGCCTTAGGTGGACAAACTGAGGCTAGAAAGGACCTCAGTAGAGAATTACTTCCTTCAAGATCCCTAAACTAAAGCAAAGCACGTCCCACCTGTCAGGGACAGTAACTTCGACTGAAACTGTGGAGCAAGGCTGGGGTCTACATCCAATCAAAACTGAGCCTTTGGCCCTTGAGAGATTTTCCTCACCTGACTGTGAGGCAATATTTGCACCCACGTTTCTGTAGCTTAATATAATAAAATGCCTCTTAAATTATAGAAAAGAGTTTCTCTCCAGTTCCAAACTCACAAGAGATTTGTATCCTGCAGATCACAAGTGCTTTTCCTTCAACTCTAAAGCCAACTTTGCTGCCAGGCAGAGTAGCCCTATGAAAAAACTCACTCGCTGTATAAAACAGTTATTTAAAAGGGACATTTTGCTTCGGTTGGTCTCTGAGCAGCTAGAAACAGCAGCATTTTCTCTTTCACACACTTGCATGCAACTTGCACAAACTCCTAAGCTCTTCAACACTGGCAGACCTCAGGGAGTGAAGCAAAAAACTTTGACGGCCAAGTAATTAGAGCAGACTGTCAACTCTGAACCCAGGCAGTTGGCAGTGCAACAGAAATCTGACAATGTCTCATGACTTCTTCTGTCCTCTGTTGAAAGGTTATTGACTGTTGTGCAAATGCTCATGTAGATATTATTTACTGTAGAAAGTATTATCATATGCGAACATTCATCTGTCTATATACACAGAATTAATCTCTTTATATACACAGAGTTGTCTGTATTAAGCTCATTATTTGGATTTTACATATCTTTGTCACATAAGAAGATGGAATAGCATTTTACCAAAGTGTAATTAGTTGAACAAGAGTACCGGAGACTCTTCTCAATGTTAGGTACATGTATCTACTATCTGAGCCTATTGCAAGTCCTTCCTTTGTTTCCCAACAAATCACTGCCAGAACTACAGTCTATTACGTTAAATCCTTCACAGTATGGGTCAGTGCAATCCAGTTTAGATTCCAAGACTGTTTACTCTAATCTGAGTTTAATTTTAATCTGATCTCTTCACGTCCTGAAGGAAGAAAACATGGATCGTTACAATCATTAAATCCCAAGAACAGGACAACGGAAGCAGAGTCAGTCTTTGAAAAAGCAGAGATGAACTTTCTGTTGCCAGCACAAGTGATGGAGTAGAGTTGTCAAGCCTTCTTTCATTGCAAATGAATGCCATTTGGCTTGTTCTCTATATCACCTGCAGTCATTGCTACTGTGCACAGCAGCAAATAGCCCGACATCAGAATCCCATTAGCTGACAATTATTTGTGACAGGCAGCATCGACCGTTTGACTAGTCTATTTTCAGATGTCTCTATTTGCCTGAGCATTGATATGATGCAATAAAATGATCAAAAAATGGAGCAAACCTCAACGTTAAGTGAAAGAGCACAGTGCATCCCAGCCAAGTCCAACATTCTTGCTGCATACTTGCCTGTAGCTCTTGTTTTCTTCATGCAACACCCAGAAATCAAGGTGGGACAAAATGACACCTTTTCAACATATGGTCTTCGTTGCAGAAACACTTGACAGTCCTAGTGCTGCCATCAATGAAGGATATTTAAATAAATATGGAAGTGTTATCTAAACAGTCTTGGCAGGCTCAGCATTACCCAGTTCCTACTGCCAAAACTGTTACGCAGCAAATAACCAGAGCCTGTAAGTTAACAGGTAGTTAAAATAGCTGAGCATAAATGTGTTCTTGAGAACTGGAATAAGTACATTGGCACTAATACATTGCTACTAATACATGTACTGGGGAGACATGGAAAACCAACAAAGGGCAGAGTCTTTTTTTATGCCCTTTTCAATTAATTCCTGCAATGTCATCTAACGGGAACTAACAGCAAGGGTTGCATTCTTCTGCCAGCAAACTTTGTTTTTTCCAGTGGAACAGATTGCAATTGACAGGTGAGAAAAGCGATCCTTGTAACCATTATACATCTGAGTAATTCAATTTTCTGCTGATTCTTAATTTAGTACTTCAATGGTTACCAGGCCAACATAGCACCTGCTAATTATACACCTGAAATTCCCTTTACACTAATGAAGCAAGACTTGCCCCTTGGGCTTATGAAGGCAGCTGACACAAAGGCACCAAGTGAGTCAGAAAAATGTCAAAGTGACATCTCATTCTGTAACGACTGGAACATTATACCTGCCATTAACTGCTGCATCCATCCTCCCTGCTCCCAGCAGAATCAAAAAAAAAAAAAGAAAAAAGAAAAAAGAGTACACATTACACATGAACTACAGCAGCAGGAGCAAAGGGAGCACAATCATTAAGCTATGGGAGACAGAAATAGAAATAAACTGGTGGAGTCATTATTTGTGCACTGCATAATCAGAGAAGGATTATTGTTGACCAAGGCCTACCTCAAGGCTGTTGGAGATCCCATTTTAAATGTTTGTGATGCAAGGTTTCCCTTTGGAAGTGCATTTCTGTTTGTTATTTGGCCTTATATCTGATGCAAATAAATATCTAAAAATAGGTGTCAGTTTGGACTTCTGGTTATCAACAAATCAAAGAGAGACTTTAACAGGTGATTAAGATAAGCAGTGTTTGATCTCATGTAAGCTTCCTAAAGCTGTTCAGTAAATATTTAATGGGCACATTTCTCACTGTCTACCACACTTTTTTAATTCAAGTCTTAATATATAGCTGTTGCAAAATCTCCATATTTATCTTCCCACCATTCCTAGAGGCCCATGTGAACACCAGCTTGTTAGATCAAAATTAGAAGCTCCAGCCCAGGATCACCAAGTCTGAACTAGCAGACAACAGTTTTAGAGGAATTGACGCACAATAGTGGCTTTTCTTGCTTCTTTAACAAATCAGTATTTTGAAAGGGTCTGCAGGGTGAGGTGAACTCTAGAGGCAATTCACATTCAAAATAATATCAATGTGGCTTTTAAAGGGAAATAATCTTCTATTCCAATCTGTAAAAAACATGAAGGTGTAAACCTTCTTTCTTCAGGTGCCACTTTCTCTGACTTTTGGTTTTCCAGCTCCCTTAAGTGTGTGGTAAAGCAGACACATGAAGCTTGACAAATGTTTACAAGGTTGGTGAATAGCTCATTCCTCTGAAACCTCATCACATGACTTTTGAATCTTCAGCAAATTTGTGTTCAAGGGCTGAGTATTCAGTGTTGGCCAGGACGCAGGGTACTACAGAGAAAATTATTTAGGATATTTAGAAGCATTTTAACAATCTAGTCCATTCCTCTAACTGTGAAATCACAAGTCTATCCAAGTTGTATTCCCTACTAATGAAAAGAAATGGGCACTGACGTTAACTCAGTCACTTCTTCATTTGCACTATCTCAGAGTACCTTATGTGGCAATTCAGTGCTGATTAACACTACTTCAAAAAGTTTACATGTTCCTCTTATATTCTGCAATTGCAATAGTTTCTTGAAAAGCTTCTTTCAAAACAGAACTGCTTCCATTATAGCATTCTACTTAATTAGAATATCTGCATTTGTGGGAAAAAAAGTGTTTTAGAATCTTTAAAGAATCAAAATTATTTCAAAAAGAAATATTACACATATAAGTCCTGACAGCAAGATTTAACTCCTTGCAACTGACATGATTCTCTTTACTTCTCTATTTAAAAAAAATAATAAAAGCTGGTACATATTTTTTTCAGAATCAACAGACATGAAAACAGTCAAACATCTGAAGGTAGGTCCTGTGCCCGCAGTCAATTTGAGAAACATAAAGTATAATGCAACCTTGTTACCCGCATGCATTTTCAAAGTAATTATTCCTAAAGCTGATTTGCATTTAATCATGGGTGACAGGCTTCCCATGATAATAAGCTTCAGGCAATTTATGAAAGAAACTCAGCCGTTCTGCTTTAACATGTACCAAAGATAAGGAGGATTAGGAGCCAGAGGAGGATATTTCCCTCAATGGTGTTATATTACACAGATAATTAAACCTGACAGGTTTCTTTGTCTTTATCCACTGACATTAAGGTTTACAGCCAAACTTCCAGGCTCAATCCAAGGCTTCTACATGCACATTTCAAAAAAAGTGTCCTGATTGTCCAAGCCATTGAATATTTGCAACTTCTGGGGGAGTTCCTAGCCCAAAAGTTGCAACTTAGAGTTTTAAATTGCAAGATTTTCCAGGAGAAGGCTCTATACGGGTCTAATGAGAAAGGAGAGAGTTGTATTCTATTGTCCCAGCTCTCTTTATACATAAGATCTGAGACAAACTGGCATCCTCAACTAGAGGAAAGGTCAAGGACATTTCAAATAACATAAAAAAAAGAACACAAAGCAGCAATATAGTTTTATGTTGGATGGCTGATTTTAGGCAGATGG
Source organism: Arenaria interpres (assembly GCA_013399435.1). NCBI lineage: Eukaryota > Metazoa > Chordata > Aves > Charadriiformes > Scolopacidae > Arenaria > Arenaria interpres. The sequence continues at coordinate 12,297 of VXAK01015133.1, forward strand.
ACACAGATCTGTGCGTTTTCTGTAAGCATAAAATAAATCCAGAAAAAAAAAACCCATGTATTTTACAGACCACACAAAAAGGCTTTCAAAACAGTTATCAAGCCCTGAGAGAAAGTTATCAGTGAAATACCGATCAAGAGATTCAGGGAAGATCTTAACAAGAGCAGTCAGCTAAATCAGTTGGTATCTGTAGTATGTGCAACGCTAGGAAATAAGTTTCTGTCTTAGAGTCCCAAGTGAAAAGGAGACAAGACCCAATCTTGCACAAAATCTTACATAGAGAACATTCACTACCAAGTAATCTTTTTCATAAATAATTTTCATGAAATAATGAGAAGTAATATGAGAAGTTTGTTGCTCCCTATTGTTCAGCAAATATATTCAAATCTTCACTTAAAAGCATATTGTATCTAAACACAAGAGCTTACATAAAAAGTGATCCTACGCAGACAGATATATAATAGATGGAAATCAAATAAAAATTATGGAAGCAGCCAAGATATTTGATGTTTAAAGTTGAAGCTGTATGCCTAGAGTATAAAACTATTCATATCACTTCAAAACTATATACAAGACAATGTTTTGGCTTCTTCAGACTATAAGACTTGACAGAAAACACTACTGAACATTAAACAGTTTCATCTCTCATGTGAGTGCAAGGACAACCTCAAATGTTCTCTGTTTCTGATACATGGTCTTCTGCATGACAAAAGTGAGTCTGTTGTTTGCTTGATGTATTAGTTTTGAATACCATAGCACACAGTAAGCTAAGGGTCCTCAATATACATTTGAAGTCTGAAGAGTCTTTTCCTTAAAGAAAATCATTGAACTCAGACTACAGTATTAGATGATTTTGCTTTAAACTGCATCTTATGTTCCACCAGAACTGTGCAGCTGCGCCAGTTCAATACAACCTAGTGTAATTGTTTCATTGCTTTTAGGAGCTCTGAATTTGTTGATATAAAGATGTAACAGATGCCACCTTAAAAGAGGCAAGAAAATAGAGGGTATATGCAAATCTTGAGAAACAAAGATAAATATCAATAGCATAATATCATCAGTGTTAAGAGTGTCCTTAAGAGTGATATCTGTAAGGTAGGCAACTTAAAGCTTAAATGTCATATAAGTCGGCTGTGATGGCTTTATCCACATGGGTTGTGCCTTCCTGATTTCAAGTATTGCTTTGTCTGGAGGTACTTGCTAATTAACAGTTGTCTCTTGCATTTCTTCTCCCTAGAGCATTCCTCCTATTTGTCTGTTTTCCCCTCCCTTGTTTTTCCCACTCAAAAAACTTGTTAAGGTAGGCAGTGTATTGCAGAAAGAAATCAATTTTATGAGAAAAACACTATTTCTTATCAACATTAAGCAGCCCACAAAGCATTATTAGATAGCTGACCAAAATTACAGGACTATTAGTTCAATAGAAAATAAGTATGTACTCAATTTCTCCAAAGCAGGTTTTCATCCCCAAATTTGTCACAAACCAGAAATCTGGAGGAAGAGGTTAAAAGACAAAAACATTGTCAGTTTTCACAGTAAAGTAAGGTTATTTTCGGGATATCTCAAGGATCATACTGTTCAGCATGTGCATGTAACATTTTAAAGAGAGGATGGACACTCCAGTGACAAGAGGTCCTAATGTTACTGGACTTGTTCAGAATTCTCCTAACCAAACAGACTACACAGAGCTACACAGATATCACAACACAAAGTGACCAGGCAAAAAAATAGCAGATTGAATTAAAATAGAAATCAGCAGTAGGAAATACCACCCCAACGATATACACATAACAATAGACTAGGATCAAGATTTTAGTCACTGTAAATAGTAAACATAAATTCATGTAAACCCAAACCCCAATAGTTTTCCCCAGATTCAACCTCAACTTTCAGCACCAGAAAAAGGACTGTGTGACTACCCCATCTCAGCCAAATCTGGAAATGGTGCTGAAGTGGTGACACAGATGATCAGAGAAACACAGTAAGGCCTTTGGAGAAGGAAAGACTAAGCGCACTAAATTATCTCAGCCTGGAAAAGAAATGATTTAGAATATATTAGGTAATCTGTAAATTGTGAATGGTAATGAACGAATAGTTATTCGTTGTTTTTGGAACTTAAGAGCATCTGGTTACATCTTCAGATAGCAGTTTTAAAGATAGCTATAAGAAATATAACGACATTTTGAAACTCCCTGCATACAGTGCTGCAGAGGGCAGGTAGTATTGTGCAGATATATTGAGGATGTAGATGAGTATCTATTAAAACAAAGGAAAGCACTTCAGGAAGTCCCTAAATTGCTGGCTGTTGAAAGCTGAAGAGTTTGCCTCGGGAAGGATTGCTCTATTAACTGAGGCACTCCTGTTGACTCCTGTCAGACAGAAGACAGATGGGTCTTTGACCTATCACAGTATATCAGCTCTTACGTTCCTGGTCAAGTGCAAAATAATCTGGAATCCTACTTTGACTTTGGTGATAAAACAAGATTTATTGTGGAATCTTAGACTGCTGAGTCATAACATTTAAGGTTCCTTAACTACTGCCATTTTTCATCAAAATGAGCTTCTACTGCATGATTTTTAGGCAGCCGCATTAATTAGATTTAAAACTTGCCCGCAATGCCCATTAAGCTGCTGCCTAAGAAGACAACCAGCTAGCGTTTACCCATCTTTTTTCACCAGTAGAATTATCTTACTGGATCCCTGTACACTTGGTGTTTGGTAGTCAGAATATTTGCTTGGTCTTATACTGTGAGGAGTACAGGTCCTGAAGGCTTCACCGCATCCTCACAGACAGCACAGGAATTAACACACACGTCACTGATACGTTTTCTTGTAAGATGTAATACCAACAACTTTTTAAGGACATTTGTAATACAGCGTGTAAAGTGTTTTGGAAACGCACAGTATAGCCAAGATCTTCAAAACTGAAAACAGACACAAAAGCTATTTGTCGGTACTCTAAGGAAAAACAAAATTCAGAATATGTAATTAGATGCAGAAATATGCATGGCACCATTTTTTGGAAAACATTATTAAGGAACCACAACAGCCCTTCCAGTCACATCGGGCAATCGTTCTTCAGACAGCTCAGTATGTAGATAAATACATTAATGTCAGTATGGATAAACCTGGTAATTTTGATACGGCTAATGGGAGAGTAGGGGGTAGGACACTTAAGAGATTCTGTATTTGATCACGGGCTTCCTGTAGCTGGGTCTAGTAAAATCTTGCTGTAGTAAACATCAGCTGATTACTGCCCACAAAATGTTTCAGAAAATGTCTTTGTGACTCTCTAAGTGCTCATATGAAAAATGAAGTCATGAGCTTCACCTGATACTCATGAGTGTTAGAGGAGCAGCAGAATCTGTGGTGAAATTACTCAGTGCCTGCAGTTACAAAACCTGGGTGATGGCAAAGAGACTTGATGAGTAAATACCGTATATTTAATATCTCCTAGAACTATAGCAGCTGAGATACTTTTAAACCTTGGAGCAAGCACAGTGGGCAAGATATTTCCATGTGTGTAAACATACTCTGGGATCATTTGTCACTTCCTATCTGTGAGTCTGCTTCTGACACTGTTACTATTCCTGCCTTGACCCTATCTAAGGCCCTTTACTGAAGCAGCTTTGCACTACCATTATCCTCTTCCAGAAAACAGGACCAAAGACATCAGCCATAAAGGCCCCATCTGCCAAGAAAATTCTCAGGGAAACACACTGATACAAGATTTCCTCTTTCCAAAGTTAGTTATATAGTTAAAAGTTTCTTTCACCCTGGAAAAAAGAGCTCCCTAAGCACAACCCAGAGACTGCCACCTCTCTTGGTTGCCCTTTGGAAGATTCCTGCCCAGGAGTTCCCTGAGTATCCTGGACCTTGTCCCCAGAAAATTCAGCAGTTCTCTAGGCAGAACTCAGGTGACACCTGAAGTATTATGTTCACTTCTGGGATCCCCAGTACAAGAGGGGTATGGAACTACTGGAGAGAGTCCAGCAAAAGTCCACTCACTATAAAGGGACTGGTGCATGAGGAAAGGCTGAGAGAGCTAGGGCTGTTTAGCTCAGAGAAGGCTCAGGGGGGAATCCCATCGACATATATAAATACTCGAAGGGGGAATGTAAAGAAGACAGAGCCAGACTCTTTTCACTGGTGTCCAGTGACAGGACAAGAGGCAATTGGCACAAACTAAAATAGGAAGAGGGTCTGTCTGAATATCAGGAAATACCTTTTTACTGGGAGGGCAACTGAGCACTGGCTCAAGTTGCCCAGAGAGGCTATGGAGTCTCCCTCCTCAGAGATATTCAAAAGCCATCTGGACGTAGCCTTGGGCAACTGGGTCCAGGTGGCCCTGCTTCAGCAAGGGGGTTGGACCAGATAATCTCCAGAGGTTCCGTCCAACCTCAGCCGTTCTGTGAGTCTTGTGATTCTGTGAAAGTCAGTGCTGTGGTCCTGAGCATCTTTCCTTTGCTACATCATACAAGCTGGAGACATGACACTGAAAAGATTATTTGTTGGCAGGAACATCAGCTAATTACTGCAGCTAATCACTTTTGAATATAGAATTTTGTAGTATGGCCAAGCCTTGAACCTCATACAGACAAGTATCAGTGGTGATGCCCCTTACAAGTACAGGCTCAGAAATTCAGCATGCTACCTGCGCACGAACACAAGGCTTATCTACATTTGCTACAAGTAGATTTTGGCCATACTTTATGAGAGTTGTGGGATCTGGAATTAGTTCTAAGACTCAGTTATTCAGGAATAATGTAAAAAAAAAAAAAAAGAAAAGGCCGTATTAAATACTTGGCTACAGACTTGGTTGGTTAACAGAAATCTTATTGATGAACCAGTGTAACATTAAATCTTGTTTTATATATATATATTGCATCAGCAATAGCGTTTAGCAACTGATTAACAAAATTCACTCATGAATGTTCTTCCACTGATGCACATTAATATGTCATCTATAATCAGTGACATGTATTACACAGAAATATGTCTTCTATTGCATTATTTGGTTTCAAGAGGAGCTGCATGTAGGATTGCATCTGCAATGATACATAAATCAAACTGAAAAGGTCTGTGACAAAGCCCGCAAATTTTAATTTAACTTCATGTCATGATGTAACTTCTCTCTAGTGTTGTACAGACACAGGGTGTTTATTAAAAATCCTAATTTACTGGGATCTTTTGCATTTAGTAACACTCACATGAAGAATCTCCTGAACAGAATGGCTGTTTGCTGTCTGGATGGCAACAAGGGTCCATGGTGTCTTCATCTGGGTTAGGCAAGTCTCCCTGAACTGCTGTTCTGCCAGATTCTTATATACAACTATCCCTTGGTCCTCCCAAGGTTGGTAACCAACATATCGAGGCATGCAAACAGTACCTATGAACTGTCCTATACACTGCAGGGGCTGCCTGTAGGGAATCTCCCGCACTGTCTGAAATTCCCACATGGATGGGTCCTGTAACAATTGGTCAAATATTTTGCTATGGAGTCAGCTAGGCATTCAGTCAAATTCTGTAATTGTAATTCCACCTTATACTAGGTTGGAAATAGTGACTTCAGTGTCAGGTCGTGATACAAATGCCAGGTCTCATTGCAAACCTGGACATCTCACTTTCACAGAAGTACTATGCTCTGTCTAAACTTAATTTGACAAGATAACAGATGTTAATGCCTTCATATACCAAGAATGTCTCACTGGACCAAAATAGCTTTATCAGTTTTTGGACAGAGATGAGATTTCACATCTGAATTTGTTGGAATTAAAAATATGATTAGGTGAGAGCTGATACCTTTATCAGCTGATAAGCATCAGCTTTTTATGCAAAAATCTGTATCTTAATCCTGGAAATACGACAGAAAAAACATGTGTTTAAGGACTTCATAGTTTCAGTATGATTTCCACTATCAGATACAAGTTAAAATAAATCATCAAGAACTTTCCATACATACCTTCCCTTTAGCTGATATGCTATCCATTTTCTCTTTCTGAGTCCAGCTGAAATTAAGTAAGTGGGTAATTTGAACAGCTCTACTTTAAAACTGAGGAAAAGCTCATCATCTGGATTGGATTCTCTCCCTGTAACATTCTGATAAGCTCCCTCTTATCCTTGCTCTTACAACCTGCAGTAGATTTTTATAAACATAAACCCCAGTATATATTGTGTGCATTCTGTTGGCGACCCTCAAGGTCACTGCATTCTGCATCATATACCCCAAGAGTCACCTGTGGCAACTTCCAGTATCCACATAGCTTTATGAGGCTGTCACCAGAACTAGCTGGACTGGAGTAAAATGGTTGAGGGCAGTGGAAGTGGAAGAATTAATTTATTAGAGTGTTTATATTTATGACCCTGATCAGGAGAATAGCTATATTTACAGGAAGAAGAAACACAGTACCTCTTGAAACAAGGGTTACTTTATGTCTAACTGTAGAGCTGCAGCTGCACTGCTTTAGAAAGAAAGCGAAAGCATGCCATTTTGTTACAATCACAATGTACAAGCATTGCTTTCTCAAATGCAGAAAGGTTATTGTCACTTAACAGACCAGACTCTCAATGAAAGGCACTTGACTTAAGTGAAACAAGCTGTTGACAGTAGTCTATAATGATTTTTTAAAAAAGATGTTATAACAAAGCAATTCCCTTACTTCATAGCACATCTTATATTCTCTACATGAAGGCAGAGTTTCCTAGGATTCCCATGAGCCTTCAAGCAAATCTGTGTAAAAATAATAAAAGCTCAGAAAGAAAAATCACTGAGTATAAAAGGGTAACAAAAGAAAAGTAAATCAACAATGAAAAGGATGGAGAAAAAAACCCCAACATATGAAACAAATACCCAAATTACATTACGCTTCAGGAAGTGTGACTGTACTGACAGAAAGGCAGAAGAGCCCCACTGTGGTAGAGGTCTGTTCGCTCGTGATTACAATTCTGAAGCTTCTCCCCAATCCTAGTGTGACAGCAGCGTTTAAAAAAAGCTTAGCAACAAAACAGGTTTTATCACCAAGACTACACACCACACTCAGGGAATTATCTCCTTGGGCAGTCAAAGAAATTTTTATCTATTTCATTTGGCTTCAGACCCAGGCTGTAATGATTGATTTACAGAGGAATGCTGCCAAATCCTATTCTTCTCCTGGAAACAATAGGTGAAAGCTTAAAATAAAAGTCAGGGAGACTTTTTTCAAAGACGTGTTTAGCTACAGGTAAACCCCCACCACTAGTAATCACCTCCTGGTGATTTCTCTTACTATTTCTTTGATCTGAAGAGAGCAAAGAATCACCTGTTTAACAGCTCAGTCTCATTCCACATCATCCGATTACTCCATACAACTATGTTATCCTAGGACTAAAACCTCATAATCTTGCTTATATACCAGTTACCAGTAACAATAAGGTTACCACCACACTATTTTATACTACTAGTTAATGTAGCACTAAGTAGATGCAAATAATAAATAATCTTATTTTAACAGTAATTCAGTATTGTAGTCAAAGATGAATCAGTCCAAGATTGATCCAAAGATGAATCATCCAAGAATCGGACCAATACAGCTCATACACCTGAAAGATAATATACCATGAGAGTGCTGGATACTTAGCTGATTATAGCCAAAAGATCAAGAAAAAATACTGGGATAAAAGGATAGGAATTATGCGAACAAGGTAAGGTATCTAGATTTAAATGCTTGTGTTACCAAAATATCTATATCATGAAAAAAAAAATAAATAAATTGTAGTGCTAAAGCTGGAGGAAAAGACTCTGAGATGAATGCAAATGAATGCATTCCAATTATCTTATAAAAATTTCTGGTTTAAGTAGATCCATTGCTTTAATAAATATTTTGACTATCCTCAGGATTTAATTTGCTGTTCTTAAACTTTGGGCTGGATTATCCATCAAAGTCAACTCAGGCTGTATGCTTTAAATGGAAAAAAAAAAGGAGATATTAGCTCTGTCTTGTTGGTTGCCAACTAATGAATTAAATTAAGTAACCAAAATTGAAGCATACTTATTGTTAGGATCAACTCAGAAGACAGACAGAACAGAGTAAGTTATTACATTCCTATCTGTGTTAGCAGGCACTGCTAAGCAGATTATCAGATCCAAAGCGTGAAACACAACGAAAATAGATACTGCGATAAAGAAAAAGAATAAAGCAAGTGAGAGGTCCTTCACATCTCCCCACCGCTCTATTTTTCTCTCCACCTGAACTATCAAGATGCATTTTCTTAGTTCTTAGTTTTCTTAGTTCTCTTGCAATCAAGCAACCTCTCCCATTTAAATGTTTTGTTATCCTGCTACTTAGCAAGCCAAGTCAAAGAACTGAGAAGCTATCCAAGCTGTGATCCGAAAAGAAACTTGAATCCAACTACCTGCTCTTTTGTGATGTAAGAAGAAAATACTGCTGCTTCCTCCAGCTCCCTCCTTGCACCAGTGAGCTCAAGCCCCTTTGTTAGCTGCTTCAGCTTGTTACTGCAGCAGAAGTACATCCATTTTATTTTTCTGAGCTAGTGTTATGTCTGGTTAGCTATTTGAATCAGCTCAAAGTGGACATGGTCTGAAGAAGGTAAGTAGCGAGACCATACAGCTAAGAGGAAGGCAAAGGGCACCAAACACAGATAAAGGAGTAGGTCAGAACCAGAGGAACTCGTCTTTTTGGAAGCTGTTACCTGCTGCAGGTAACAGAGGATGAAAAAACTGGTTGAACCTATAATGTGCACTTTTCTTCTTCCAAATAAGGAATGGAAATAAGAGTGATAAAAATCCAGTGATGATTCAGACTAATCATTATTTTTAAAGGGACAGAGCTGGCATAAGCTCATTTTTTCCAAGTCTAAAAGCACTGAACATAAGCCATTTAAATGAGTAAACACTCAGGATTCCCATCAGTCAAGAAGCCCTTTACCAAAACAAAGCTTGCAAAATACAAACCAAATACATCAAACCCAAGCCTGTTCAATACCTAGGTATCTAAACAGAGCTTTGATTAGAGAAGAGGTTGAGTGATACCTCAGTACTCTTGAATTTTAAAAATCTAATTCTCAACTAAGCCATACATTTAACCTTATCCATACACTTTCACTTAAAAGAACTAGGATTTAACATGTGTAATAGTATTTGTGCTACAGCACTTTGTAGGAAGGGGGCATAGAAGCGCATGACAGACTGTCCCGCCAAACAGAATTGTAGTCTAAATCAAGTCTCAGCACATGGATACAATGGCAAAAGTAGAAGAGAATAATGAATCAATACCACAGCACACTGCGCACAATTTATCAGTGATGCCTGGTTTGTTTGCAAATGGGATAAGCGAGGTCAAAGATGTGAATGCTGGATTATTTGGGGCTTGCTTCTATCCACAGAAGAGGGATCTTCATTCTAACTTGAAAGAACAAGACTAAAATAAGTTGAAAGACAAAATATTGGACGGAAAACTAAGCCAAATAAGTTCTATTATTGTCACAGTTTGGGCCGGGTTTGCTAACGACAAGACTCTCCAAAAAGAGAAAGAAGACAGATAAAGAAATTTATGATTTCAGGAAAAAAAATGAAACTACTTTAATGAAATATTAATAATAAAATAAAAAGGAAATAATGAAATAGATACTCTATATATAAAAAACTCTATTAAGTTCCCAGGGTTAAACAACGAAGTCAGCTGACCTTGGTTGCCACAGCAACAAGTATAACCAAGAGACTCTCTCACTGAAAGAAAGTTGTCTCTGCTCCACCCCAAACCAGGACAATTATACTTAAATCCACTGTACAGTTGCTGTAAAATTGTACTACATTAACTAGGGGGGAAACATCATAGGTTTGACAAGTGAAGACTCATGCAGTTTTAAAATCCTGAATTTACTCTCTTCCTGGGAGTTGCTTCAGAACAGAAAAAAGTTTAGATTTTCTTTTTTTTTGTATTGTTTCATTATTTTTTCTGTCTTCAAGATTTTATTTTAAATGCATATTACACATCAATAAAATAAATACCTCATTAAATTTAGGTTGTTTTTTTTCTCCTTGAGAAAGTCATTCATTTCAATAAAGGATGTGAAAATAGAGCTATCCATGCTGCACATAAACTCTTTCATGCAGAATTTAAACTTGGGTTTGTGGATTTTTCTTAGCCTCCAGGCAGTCATTTGCTGAGGTTCATTTAAGCAACTGAGGTGCTATTATGTGTACAACCATCTGAAGGAAGTTTATTTCTAATCCATCAGAGAATACTCCCTTACACATCCATATTACAAGTAGTATAATAGAGACTAGTCATTTTATTTTCATCATTTACATTATGATTACAAAGTAATCATTTACATAGATTCCTATACTTATTCCTGGAATTCTAAGATTAGGAATTTAAGAAACTCAGATGGGGATGTTGTTCTTTAAGTATTACAGTGTGATCCAGCTTCTAGTCTAGGAATTTAAAGTTTCATTAAAAAAAAAATAGATCTAACAAGAATCTTACTCTGTGCCTGAGTCTGGTTTAACTTGCAGTACAAACATAACATTATCGATTGTATGAAATAGCAAGTGATTACACATATAACTTCATTTTGAACAGCTAGTTGCGCTGCATTTTATTGCAAGGTATACAGCATGACCTGAGGGACAAGACTTTCCTGGCCCAATTCCTAAGCTCCTTTGTTGTTGTGGCTAGATTTTAGGCACCTTGTTTATTTTGACTACATTAGAGACTGTCACATCCAAGTCCTATCTGTTATGACAGGTGCCTTTAGATTATAGCTGAGTACAGATAAATATTATCAAGTTCCCTGTGGCAAAATACAGTGTAAGTTCTGTACTGAGGCACACCACACATACACCAGCCTTGTACAAAGATGACTGTAAGCCACTTCTTTACATCTGTTATACATTGCTTGCCTTTCTTGTGTACCCATTCAGAACCAGATTCTCATTTAAAAATCAAAATGCTGCAGGGTCTAATTACCAAGGCTCAGATTAGTATTTATTATGCAGTTATTCATCTTTATAATTGCCAGTCCCAAGCTTCCAGGTTTTTCTCCCAGAAAGGAAAACAAAAAAAAAAATCAGATTTTAATTAGACTATTCTGAATATTATTAAAATTGAAAAATCATGATTTTCTCTTGCAGCAATTGCTCCAAGTTGCTCTTTATTCAACAACACCTTTCAAATAAACCAAAATCCTTCTTTCCTCAGCTGGGATCACCACTACTGACATCCCTCCTTCCTACTATAACAAGCAGACAAGCCTCTCAAAGTGAGGGGAGCAGAGACTGTGAAACACTGTATTCTGATGTTGGAGCTGGTTTTTGCACGATAGACTGGAAGCATTTCATAACTATGCTCAATTTTTCAGTTGTTTTTCATGTTTCGAAAGGCCTCAGAAATGATCCAAATAGTTCTCCCGTGAGGCGAGCCGCACGCGGAAATCCAAATCACAAGAGAAAATAAGCAATTAGACTAAGAAACAGTCCAGCAGTCCTAGCCCACAAATTTCCAACTGATCTCAGTTTAAAAGAAAATCCCGAAAGCCTGCCTGTGCCGTGCAGCCAAGGGTGCAGCACAGCCTTTAACACACAACACCAAAGAGTCCCTCTGCCACGTCAAGCAACACAACCACCCATTCTGTTTAAAATAAACTTACCACAGCAACTTTACAAGGTACTTGGAAGCAGACATGTCTGTCGGTGCTGGACTTGCCATGCTAGAAAGAAAAAATATGAGAGTCCTTAGCTGAAATCATTGGAGGACTATAAAATTAGAGAGATGAATTATGTGTTCTTTCACAGAAGCTTGTCACCTTCTCTTTAGTATAAATATTTATCAAAAAGCTGAGCCCACAGGTGGCACTTGAACAGCTATATTTTGACATCTTCGCTTGCGGCCCCACACTGGAACATGCAAATTCCTGTAACGTATTATTACAGTGTTAGCTACGAGGTAAATTTTTCCAAACCTTAGAAGCTTCTCTCCAGGTGAGTTAGTTCAGTTTGCAGTCACAGAGGAGGTTTGCCCAGGAAAGCCGGGCGGGAGTCGGCAGGGCCTGGGGCAGCTCGGCGACTAACTGGAACTCCATTCCCTCATTTTTTTGTTCTGCTTCAGCCTTGCTGAACCACCCTTTTGCTGACCTGCCGGGACAGCAGAAGAAAACTGAAGTGCGGTAGTGAAGAATTCAAGAAAGACGCTGAGGTACTGGAGCGTGTTCAGAAAAGAGCAGGGAGGCTGGTGAGGAGTCTTATGAGGAGAGGCTGAGGGAGCTGGGGTTGTTTAGCCTGGAGGAAAGGAGGCTGAGGGGAGACCTTCTCGCTCTCTACAGCTACCTGAAAGGAGGGTGTAGGGAGATGGGGGTCAGTCTCTTCTCCCAAATCACAGGCGATAGGACTAGAGGAAGTGGCCTCAAGTTGCACCAGTGGAGGTTTAGATTGGATATTAGGAAAAATTTCTTCACAGAAAGGGTTATCAAGCATTCGAACAGGCTGCCCAGGCAAATGGCTGAGTCACCATCCCGGCAGACATTTAAAAGGCGTGTAGATGTAGTGCCGAGGGACATGGTTTAGTGGTAACTTGGCAGTGTTAGGTTAACGGTCAGACTTGATGATCTTAAAGGTCTCTTCCAACCAAACTCGTTCTATGATTCTAATTCACGTTTTCTAAAAGCATCTCCTGCGATGGGTCGGGGGCTGGCCAGAGCTGTTGGTGCCTGCAGGCCCTGCTACACTCCCTGGTGCACTGGGTGAGGCCTGTGGGGCTCCCACAGTGGAGAGATGGCAGCCGCGTAGCACCTCTGCAGCTCAGAAATCTCTTTTGCCTCACTTACCCCTATCCCATTCCCCAGACAGTGTCTAGGAGCTGTTAGCAGTGTCCCATTCCCTCTCTCTCAGCCAGACCCTGTGCTTCTCACACACTCGGGGCGGGGGGTGTGTGTGTTTTCTTTCATCACCTCTCCTGGTGTACCCAAAGACCCTGGTGTCCAGCACAGGAGCTGGGTCCTCTAGGTACCCCTTGTTGCATTTCTGTAAGAATAAAGATCTAATCTGCATCAGAGATGGATGAAATTAGATGTGTTTGTAATATGGAGGGGTAAAGATAGACATATGAACTCAGAAAAGCACATTAAAAATGGGACAGACTCTAGGGCCTTACATATGCAGTAATCTTAATACTTGACACTAAATTTGTCATCACCAAGGACAAATTTGTCAACATAAACATAAGAAATTATCAGAGCAACAAAATACTGGAACCATTCTTTTGATTTTTATGTCCATTGCATAAAATATCAAAATATTTTCTTTTTTTACCTCTGTTAGTATATTGGTCTGTTATTTAACATTGCAGGAATGTTAAGTACTGTTTTCTTGCATTTAACCTCCAACAAAACCAAAGAAAAATAAGGATTAAATGGAAAGGAATGTCGTATGTGTGCCATTTGAGAGGCCACAACTCTACAAAAACCTGAAGGTGCAATGCTTCAGTTGTGACAACATAGCCTGGTACACACAAAATTTAATCGGTTCTCCTTAAATAATTACTGATCTTCTTTGCATAGCTCTGCTTAAGAACATGCAGTGTTTTCCTGTACTGTGAGCGCTGTGTGCACTGGACTAGCAATATCTCGCTGGCTGGGACACATGTCCACTCTATAGGGATGACCTTGTTTGAAGAAGACATCATTTTCTATTATTACTCTCTCAGAATTAGAAATCCATAACCTTCTGCTTCACTGACAGTTATAAAAAGTGTCATTAAAAATTGATATATTCACATTGCATGTGCATATTCATTCTAATACATTACATTTTTTTATTCCTACTTCATTTCCTTTTCATAGACCTAGTTCCCAGCGGTGTCTTGCACTTCTCAGAAATATCCTTGCATACTATACCAATCTTCTAAAAGAACAGTAAGTGGAGATGAAAAATAGCGTCTATTGAAGTTCCTGCTTAGTCAGTGCTGTGAGGCAAGAATCTGTGTATCCTCATGAAGTAGTTTTGACTATCCTGATTTTATAGATTGGTTTCATCCAGAAAAATGATTTTTTTTTGTTTTAGAAGATATGAGACACCAGAAATCTGGAATGTGGGCTGTAGAAGAGGGCTCCTTTTGCCCGAGGACTAGCGTGTTAATTAGAATGAGGCTAGCACAACATAAAGTTGATTCCCTTAGCAATATGTTTTTGCCTCTCTGCTGTAGGATCTGTTTTCACAGAAGAAGCTATTTATGAACCAAGTTGTCATGTTCTGTCAGGCAATCTATGACACTGTTCCCTATCCTGTGATGGCTGCTGCTTCTGATTACACCAATGACAGTTTGCCTCAGGATAGTCATATCAATCTCTTTCACTAAGAAATATTCTTGATTTTGATTCCCTTTTCATCTTGTTGCACAAAAACCTTCCTATCTTCAGGGGAAGTTCTAACTGTTAGCTGTGCTATTCTCTTGATTAAAAAATACCCTCTCCTTCATACTTACTTCCTATTTTGACAAAATGTGAGCAGAACTGTGGGAACAGTTCAGCAACTGTTCTTGCCTGTGCAGTGCTTCTTAAGAGGAGAAATAACAGATCCAGTCACTACATAAAGCTCTTGTACAACTTGCCGGGGCTGGAAGGATGGGTAAGGAACTCTTGCTTCAAGTTCACCTTTTCAAATGGAGTTCAGACTGGCAGTTCCACACAATTATTATTAATAGTAGGGCCTTATGTTCCTTTGTCCCTTGAAATTTTGAGCCCAGTTAGAGCAGATGTACACAACTTTATACAAACAGGTATAGACATCATGATAGACAGGCCCTGGAGAAAAAGTGTTGCATGAAGCACATACTGTGACTATCTTCTCTGGGCTTTGTGATTATTCCTCATGCCACTTCCCTTTCTGTGAGTGACAGAGAACCCTCCATGAGTTGCATATGGGAATCTAACATCAATGAAGCAGTTGTCTTTGATAAGTTGAGTAGCTAGAAAATGGGAAGTCAAAATCACTCAAGAAGAATGTCTATTTTTTTTAAGGTGTGATGTTCAGAACAAGGGAAAGTAGATACCTTCCCCTACAAATATGTCTTTCCAGTGTTACATGGGTTCAAAGCTACATTGTCTAACCAGGAGCAAGAAAAGAAGAAATGACCTTTGAGATTAACCAAAAAAGCTGCATTCCTGCTAAAAAGAAAAGAATGTAATAAAGAAATCCCAAGGGCTCACCCACCTAAACTCTGTGCAAGGGGGCAAGTCGGTGACCATTAGGCTACTGTTCCCTTTCAAATAAAGCACTAGAAGCAGCTGAGAAAGCGATTTCAAGGCTGTTAAAGAAAGGAAGATATAAACATGTACTGAGGTGTGGGCTAATGCATCTCATTTCTTCGACGGAGGAAGGGAAAGGACTTCAGCCTGACAAATACATGCACGTTAGATCACAAAGCATCAGTCTAGCATTTGACTTGCCTTAATTCCATGTAAGGGAAATTGTGTTCTTAAAATTGGACTTTCCAATATCCAATTAAAAGAATAAATGTTTAACTCCAGAATGCAAGTATTCTTCTGCTGCTTTTTCAATCTTTTTTCCTTTGCAGATCTACAAAAGCTCTTTTATAGCCTGTCTATCAACAGAGTTATTAATTAAGCTGTAGCAAGGCTGAATATAGCCCTCAATTGTATCTTAAAGAGTAAGAAGATAATGGAAGATATGACTTAACAGAACTTGCATTGCTGCATATGCATTGCTGGTAAGGCAACAAGAGTTACTGGCAGAGGGGGATCCTGTTGGCTTTCAAATCTCAGTCTTATTTTTTTAGAGATGCAGTTAGAGAAGGGTAAATATCTTTGGGCTTATAAATGTTCAGTAGAATTATGAAGTTAATGAGCATTTTCAAATATCTCATCAATGCATTAATTTTTCAGTCTTAAATCATTCAGCTAAAGTTTCCAATTATAAGCTTCACAAGCTGAAATCCTGGCTCCAGCACAATTAAAATGGGTTTTCTAATTTACTTTGATGGAATCTGGATTTCACTTTTTTATGCGTGTATTATTTCTGCAAACATGTGTGTGCACACTTGTTTATTTTAAATGACACAGATTGTGATATCACCAGATGATTTGAAGAGACTGAATCCACTCTGAAAGCCAGGTATCTCAATGTGGCCAGGACTTACACAAGCCCCATATATCATATTTCCTTCAGTTTTCTTAATGAGTCCAATAGTAAGGCAGAGACCCAGATGTCGCTTGTGAGCCAGCACAGGGTAGGAGCAAGCAATCAAGCCGTACTGTTAGGAGAGAAGCAGACCAGAAGGCTGGAAAAGCAATTTTGGTGGTATTTGTCCCTGTGTCATGGAGTCTGGACCAAAAAATTCCCCAGAAGTACCCTGTGAGTGAAGTATGAGAAAACGATAAGGCCCTCATTGATGCTGGTTATTTAACTCACACTGATAATTTCAGTTTGATAGGATCCCTAGCTTTCCTTCCGCTTCTTTTTAACGTAGTTTCAGAATTTGTACAAGCAAGTGAGTGGAATAAGAGAAATTGATGTGTTAAGTAGCCCCTGCCCTATCTCACATACCAGTTCTATGCATGGACTGGAAGGTGCCAAGTAATCTCAATTTCCTGCTATTGGTAGATACAGCTCTTTTAGAGTTCTAATGGCAACAATAGGCCTGAGAATTATGGTCCTCATATAGCTATGAAATCAAACTGTGTAAGAAACTATAAGCGTACTCTAACAGGGTCACTTAGTCAGGTCCCCCATAAAGATCAACTCCAAAAGGAGATGGTTACTGCCAGGCTGAAATTGTCTTCCTGAAGGTTGGTTTTCTTTAGTAGGTTTTATGAAACTCGAATCCATTTAGCATGTAACCATGAAGTAGGAAAACACTGTGTTCTACAAAATGTTTGGATTTACAGAGGTGCTAAATCATCTATATCCTCCTATCACTTTTTTATGGACTGGCCTTTTTTATTGGGATTTGATGTAGGCCAACCTGCATACCTCATGTTGCAGCCACCATGTCTAACTGATAAGGTAGCATGGAGAGACACAAATCACACTGAACAAGGAGCCTTCTGGAGACCACCTAGGTACAGACTTTCATCCTGCTATGGACCTTTCACTGTGTAAAGTGTAAGCTGCTCTGAAAAGTAGCAAGAATATCTTTTTGGCAAGATTGAGATGCCTAGATTCTACTTACTGCCCTTTTTGAAAAATAACATTTAGAATGTTTGATCTCAAAGTTAATTTGTTTGGGCGTGATTATCAGTAAAAGCTTTTTGATCCACTTTAGAGTATATAACAGCAGCATAAAAACCCCCTTCAGTTCTCTTCAGTAATAATTCCCTTTTCAGACTGAGTTCAGCCAATTGCTGAAATTTATTTCTTATGAAAGAAGCTCCACAAAAAAAAAAAAGAGAGAAACGTATAGTAAGGCTTGGCATATCTGTTTCCTAAGTGTGCGTGGCATTCAAGCAGATTAGCAGGCTACCTTCTCAAAATGTTGACGTTTTGTGATGTTTGCTAGAGTAGAAAGGACACAGCTAGCTGCCAATGTTTTTTTTTCCATATGTTGCTATTGTAATGACTATTGTAAGTGCATACAGCAATTTCATATTTGACCTGGCTCTATTACTCTTCATAATAATGACAATTCACTTTACAGGAGGTCACATGGGAGAAAATTAGACTACCCAAAATGTAAGGTATTACTCAGCCCAGCAATCTCTGTAAGGAGCATGTAGATATATCTGTGTAACTGTAAACGACATAGCTCGGGTACAGAAAGCATCATAGCTGCAGCAGAATGGAGCTCAGCATAGGCTAATTCACCAATTTTGGCAATTTTCTGTTAGCTAAAAAGGAAAGGTCTCACTGCCTAGAGAGGTGGCACAGGTTTGTGGCACATTGTGTGCCATGAGAGGTAACTACAGGAAAAGGGTAGAAATATGCACAAGTATGCATTTTACTCAGATATACATAGATATGCTTTATGCTTTTTTTTTTTATTTATATAAAATCAATTTTCTTTAGGGACTAAAATATCAACAAGTTTTAGATAAAATATAGCCAGGATTGTATGTTATGGTGAAGCTGCATAATTAAGAAACACACTCCATGAGATAATAGATGGGCTGGAGACTTATGCATTAGTTTGGATTCCCCTTTTCTGCCTGCTCCTTTTCTCTGTCTTGTCCGATAAGTGACAGTATTTCCCTTGGTGATTTTGGTTGTATTCTGTTATGATAGTCAATGCCAGCTTCCCAGCATTTGTGTGGACCAATTTAGCAGTAAATGCTATATTGGGGAAAGAAGAGAGCTTTAAATCACCCATTTGTTTCCTTTACTCAAAAATATTCATTTTTGATGCTGATAGGAAGCAGCAGCCTTACTGTCCCTTTTTGATGTATGTGCTCTGGAAAACCAAACACTCTAGGAGCTCCTTCAGAATATTTATAGGCAACTGAAACTCAGGAGGTGAGCAAGTGAGACTAGGATGCATATCAATAAGTCAGTAAATACACTGTAGGGAGAAACATAGTGCTGGTCTTATACTGGGTGCAAAGATTACATGGCATGATTTAAATATTAAATAAGGAAAGGTTATTCTTTGTAATATTAAACTGGAGAAAGGCATTAGTAGATGGCAATGATGCATTTCTTCTAATCTACTTTATGGGGAGCATTCAAAATTCATTAGGATTTTTTTAAGACATTAAAAGAAGTTAGGCTCTTTGCTTTCAGGTTTGAGCAAATGTTTTCAAGAAAGTAGAAAATCTAAAAACTTTCCCAAACTCACAACAAATGTCTGTATAAAACACATTGCTAACCACCCGCACCCTCCCCCTTGAAATAAGGTGACTCAATTTTTCCTTTTGTGCTTAAAACAACAGGGGAATGGCCTCACCTGGCCCTTTGTGCTACCTTTGTAACAGCAGTGGTCCACAAAATGTTTACCATAAGATATCACCAGTCAGTCAGGTTTTTCTCTGATAGATTTGCTAAAAGACAAATTTAAGAGATGGAATTTGCTATGAATCTAAAAATAAAAACAAAAGCAAAAAACAAAACACTCCCCCCCTCTATTTAATACAGGTTAAACCACCTTTTACTCACTATAAAATCAAGACATCTATTTGCTTTTCCTTTTGCTAACTTTTTCTATGCCAGGTGACATAACTCAACTTACACTGTATTGACACATCAGAGAGACAGACGTGTGAACAAAGTGCTGTGGAATAGTGTGGTGTGATCCTGTAGCAGACAAACTCCTCTGGTTACAAATGTATATAACCCTGCCCTTTTTATCTAGGAACTTTAAGCAGAGTTTACTGTGGTGTAAGAGCCAGGCTGTATTGGCTCTCTCTGGATATCTGGTCACTTTAAAGCAAAAGTTTAAATGAAGTATTCATTCCTTCTATCACATTCTAAAAAGAAATCTTAGAATAATAGAGGGTAAACATTTATTTTCTTTAAATGAAAGGACATGAGCCTCTAAGAGGAGCGAAGAGATATGAAAACGACAAAGGCTGAGTGATGGAAAGTGCGTGCTTGGGTTTTCTTTAAAGAAAAAGCCACTTTTCTTCCATTGTGCTCTAATTCCTGCTATTTTAGAGCAGAAAAGAGTATCCCCTGCTGAGCATCTCTGCAGAACTAATGAGGCACCTTGTTGACTGCTATACTGCATTGCTTTTTAAATAGAATTCATGATGGGGTACCATTTTAAAATCCTAGAGCAGACTTGTGCCAAACTCTCCAGCTACAAATGGAGCATCAGGGACCAGAATTACTGTTTCCTGCATTAAATCAGTGTGAATTCAGCCACGGATCAGATCAGTCTGCAAATTGGGCATCTGAGCCTGCGGGTTACCCTGTCTTTTATTGTTTATGCTACCCTGAACTTTCAACACAATGATTGTCCTACCAGTGGAGAAGCCCTTCTCCGCAGCCTTTGGAGCCAGTCCATGCTGTGCTTTACACCTGATAAAGTAGAGGGGTGCTGACAGAAGAATTGCCAGTGATGTCTTCTCTAGCCAATTTCTCTTATGGTACAATCTCCCCAGTGTGCAAGCGTGGTTCAGGTACATTTTTTCCTGTCACATTCCTATGTTTTCAGCAGTCAGAAATGAAAATCAAACATTAAAAGATAGAAACAATGCCACATTTTTGGACCAGGAGCACATTTCCATGCAGCGTTCTTTCAACCAGATAGGAGAACATAATGACAAAATACAGTGACAATGAAATTATTTGGAGGTCAGGAATGCTTCAAATTTCATTCATTTTGTGTTTATTTTAACAAGTCCTCTTTTCCATGCTGTGATTTCCTTGGAAATTAGTTCACTTTTCGTGAGTAATAACAATGCAAAGCAAGCTGTGCTTTAAATGCTTTTCCGTTCATGAAATTCAGTTGCGGAGATACGCAAATGAGAGAGTGTAACTACCTTTAGGATTTCTTCAGCCCCTGCTTCCAACCCTATTGTTACATATTGGTACTCTGGGGGACTTTATTTATATTTCACACAATATACCACTTGCAGGAAATGTAGTCAGTTTTGGAGATCAGCTGCTGGGTTGACTCCAAAAGTTTCAGCTACTTTCTCCTGTATCCTCCTACCACGTAGGGCTTGAGCCCCAGCCTTGGCCGAATGAAATCCTCAGAGTTGTGCCATACTGTGTTTGTTTTCTGACATTTCATCCTTGAAGTCCTTGTTTCTACAGATTTTCTTAAAACCTTGTGTAAACAGATGCATCCAATACTATTATTTTCCCTCCAAAGAACATGTATTTAAAAAGAAGAGATACTGTCCCTTTTCCTTGAAAAGGATCATACTTGTGTCTCCACTAGATATGGCAACATCAGCAATATATGAGGAGCTAAGGCATTCCCAGACTGAAACAAACACACCAAGCTCTCACCTTGGTCCAATACTGAGTTCCTCTTACAACTCATAACCAGCACTACTGCTGATTGGTACTGACTCATAATCTAATATGAGCTAAAAAATGCAGAACTGCAATTTTAATTACACATATAAATAATTTTATGGAGACCTTTAATCAAGTTTTTCCTTTAGCTTCTTGTGGAATTTTAAATTTCAGGGAAAAGTATCCATACAACCATCGTCTGCAGAGTAATTAAGGCTAATTCATTGTATTTAATTAAATTAAGCCAATTTCTTTTCCCATTGGATTATTTGGAGGTAGGATCAGATGCAGGCAGAGCAAATACTTAGATTGTACCATTTTAAACTCCCCTACTCTTCTGAAGAGCTTCCATTGCCAGACTATCTCCCCCCTCCCACTGCAATTAACTAACCCCATGCCACGAGGCATTGAACTGCCAGCTCAAAAGGTTTTTTGGGATTTAATGGAAAATCTCTGATGTGCCTTGGAGAAATGCTGTAGAAGTAGTATGCAAGGTCAGGTGGATCAAGAGCTTAATGAGAGCACTAATGGGAACATTTCCTTTTTATGTATGTGCAATAAAGAGAGGAGAAGCTAATGAGGTTACGTTGTCATCAAGCTGTGAGTTTTCCACCCTGTAAACTGGTCTCTTCAGCCTTACTTCTGCTTGCACTTAGGGAACTTGTTTCTTGAAAATTTAAAACTCTCTGTTTATATGCATATTGAACTAAGTTGAAAATGGTATATACAACATGGAAGAGGTATAACACATAACTGCTAATATAACCAACTGCTGCTGTCTCATTTGGTCTAATTTTAATGCCACAAGCATGAATACAGCAAAAGAATACTCGAATATAGCTTTTCAAAACCAACATTCCTAGGGGGTTTATTCTTCCATTGGACTTTTAAAAGTAGTTTGGGAAGAGAAAAAAAGTTCAGCAACCATTTAGCTATGGTTTCCGTTCAAAAAACCTGCTCATTATGGTGTATTCTCGATGTGGATTTTTCCACTTTAAGAGCCTTTCTGGAATGAGTGCCTGTTTATTAGCAATATTATAAGCAGGAGTCATACACTTAAAAACATAGACTGCCTTGTGAATGAAGAAGTTGTATGGCTTCTAAACCATTGCAGCAGAATAGGTGGGTTTTGTACAAATATGATATTAGAGGTTTACTATCTTGCTGCTTTCTAGACTGATGAGTACTCATCACCTTATTTGAAGAGTCAGGAAATCAAAGCCTGTTATGCTGGCAGGGATTTTCCAGGCCATCATGTCTAGTCTCCTGCTGCTGCTACAGGCAGCCACATTGTACATTCTCATTCAATAGCTGATGAGTTCTCCCCATCTACAGTTTATCTCTGACAGGTGTTTCAGACTTTGACTCCTTGCAAAGACTGGAATCCTTTTTGATGTGCTTATAACTGAGTTAGAAGCGTAAGAATAGTCTAATTTATTAATGATTGAAGTTCCACAAAATGTAATGAATAAAGAAGAAGAGGCAGTGCTTTAAATAAAGTCGGATTAGCAACTGTCTCAAAGCAGAATTGGAGTTCACATGCTCAGAAAAATACAAGCTGGTACTATGCCTGAACATAAGAGATTAAACTGATATTTGCAAATATATTAAAGTAGACTTTGCAATGACTTTTAAGGACAGCATTTTTTACCAATCTGTATAACTGGACAACGGACATCAGCTTTTATGATAACTCTATGCAAATATCCAAAGGTTTAACCTGACAGTAAATCTTTTGTGTATAATAAATCTGGTATAACTAAGTAGAAGTTGCCTTATTGATTTGCACAAACATTTTTTTAATGCACCTGCACAAAATTGCTTTTATCTGTCCATTAATAAACTGAAGAATATCAGAAGCCTGTTGGTAATTGAAAATGCCTGCCTCCTGAATATTCACACAACACACTGTTGCTTTTGAAGGTTTTGGCCATCTAGTGGGATGTCTTAGTTTACATCTTACTACTGCAATAACCTTTTAACCTAATTTGACACTATTGGGCAATTTGTCTTTCATATTTAAAGACATTTGTCCTTCTGCTTTTAGTCCCTGGGACTATTTTATTTGACCTCTCCTGGAAATGAAAAACAAAACAAAGTCTTTAATAATAAAAAATGCATTTTCCTTATTTATGGTAAAGGAAGTAGTTTGCTGTGGTTTCCAACATGACATTTAGACATCAGACACCTATAAACAATGATTAGTTTGGCTTGTCTTAGGCATTTATGTAGCTGTTGAGGTTGACCTTGCTGAAAGCAACACTAATCACTGTATGAGTCTCCCTTGTGGGTTCCCGTAGGAGCAGAACATTTACGTACAATAATTGATGATGTCAGCTGTCAGTCCTGTAAAAATCCTAATTTCTGACTCATTTACATAGCCTACTTTTTGTGCCTGCTGCACAAGCTTGTCAAAGATCACTTACAGGAGAAACAGCACTGCACATACTGTATGTGCACTTGATGAATAGGTAGGAACACATGAGACTGAAGTGTGTATGTGCAGGTGAATGGAGTTAGTTAACAGTAAGGATCAAAATCAGCAGCTGATTTCTCAGAAAACGCTGAACACTGGGTGTCTGAAATTCAGGGCATCTCCAAGTTGCAAAAAGAACAAATTCAAGTTTCTTTACAGAAGTCCTGAGCTGGATGGAAATGCTGTTCTACCCATGTTGTCTCAGTGTTGTGCTCCAGTGAATGTACATGTTCAACATTCAACCTATATATTATCCTGGATGTTACCATGGCTTCATGGTTCCCGGACTGGAGCTGATTCATGTCTAAGCAACTCATAGGTGAGGTTTATCTGCACCTGTGTTATAGGTGTTTCCTCAGGCACCTTCAACATGTGCCAGTCTAGGTATCCAACTTTATTAATCACCTTTTAAATCTTGCCCATGTAGTCAAAATCTGTCAAACCACAGAGGAAGCATTTGTCAGTGACTGAATAAATGTATATTACTCAATGCTCAGTGTATTCTGTAGGATAATACAGACTCTGAGAAGGAAATTCCCACAGTTTAAAAAAAGAAAAAGGCCCAAGACCAGCAGCTGAGCTTCTAGTAAAACTGGTTGTTGTTAAAACTAAAAGAGAGGCTGGGTATCTGAACCACAGCACATCTTAAAAGGTCATGCTAAAAAGGATGGCCAGCCACAGAAAAACAATGAGCTACTTCTAAAGTACCAGAATTACCTGCCATTTCCCAGCAGGCAAAAGAAAGCCTCTGCAAAGAATGGAAGACACCAGTGCACTCTGTAATACTATGTCCAAGGCAGGCATCACAACAACTTCGTTATCTTGGTTGCTAACACAAAAAGCAGAAAGATGTGAAAGACACGAGGAGATAATCTACCCGGGAATCTGAAAGATGAACTTCTCAGATGTAGTTTAGTTTTGTTTCTTGTGTTTTCCCAAGGCTAGTAAGTTTATGTGGTTTGGGTTTTTTTACCCCTAGAACTATCATTTGAGCTGACTGCATCTTTCCTTTCTCGTTCCATTTTCATCTTCTATGTTGCTAAGAGGTTTCCATGGCAATTCTAATATTGGATTAAGGTAGACGTACTACTGAGGCTAACGCATCTTCTCTGGTGTTGCCTAAGCCAGCATGTGCAGCTCTGCTGTGTGTGAATGGCCCAAACATGTTAAGAACTGCTATCAACTGATGTTGATAATGAAAGATAAGAGAGTAAAATGATATAATAGCAGCAGGCTGCAGGGGAAAGACAAAATGCGACTGCTCTCATCCTCTGCAAACATAGATTCATTGATTTTGATGGAATTACACTAATTTCTACCATTTGAGAACTCAGCCCGAACAAATTGCACTTGCCACACTAATTCCATGAAAAGCAATACAATTAACGTTGCCTGCATTGAAAACCCACTGTCCACTGATGTTAGAACACTGTTTCTCTTTACCATAGGACTGGAGGCATTCTGAATGGCATTCTTTCTCTTTATAATACCCAATATTCATATTTTCCTGCACAGCCTCTAACTGTGCCTAGAGAGAAATTTCAAACAGCACAATAATTACAGTTTTGCTACAGAAGTATTATACCTTGAGTGGGACTGATATTTTTCAAAAGGAATAAACAAATTATCATAAGGCTATCAATTAAGTCCAGAAAGGGTAGTAAAATGCAAATAATTGTCTCTTTGTGTTCAGAGGTTAATTTATTATCCCAAGATATTTTATTGCTTCAGCCAAAGAGGCCGTGTGTACCTGCAGGCAGGCTTCTGTACAGAGAAACCACCCCCCTCACTTGCCTGAAACCACATCTCAGCGTTGGGCTGAAGAGACAATGTCTTGCGATTCAGTCTCCATGTTCAGTGTGAGTTCTCTCATGGGATGGAGCACTTGGGATGTTTCTCTTTCTGGTACAGATGGTTGTTCATCAGAAACTAAAGTAAGACCAGAGATCTAATTCTCTCCAGTCAGTAAACATCCGTGTAATTGTCACAGCAAGCCTGGTCCAGGTTCAGAAAAGGTTAGGTCAAGAATCTTAATATTTTTGGGTTATAAACTAACCATGAAAATCCACAAATGAGAACAGTGCTATGGGTGTGGTGAGGCTTTATCTAAAACAGCCAGTTCTGACTGATTTAGGAAATAATGGAAAATCTAGGGAAAAAAAATGCTTAAATACTGCTTAAACAAACTATGATTTAACAACCTGAAAGTTTACCAGATTCTCTTTTGTTCGGTGCTTGGAATCTTAGCTAAAGAAATAATAAAAAACTACATTAATCCACAGGATTACCATCTATCTTGAAGAGTTTCCTTTCTGCCCCTTCCTGGGGGGAAAAAAAAAAGCCAACAGTGGTTTTGGTTCTGTTTCAGGAATTCAAAGGAGTGGGTGATCCATCTCTCTGTTTATGACATAAAATCATATCACCTCGTGTTGCCTCACAGCGCACCCTTTTCACTGAGATAGCTAGGCTTTTAGATAGCCTTTCAGCCCATATAAGTATTTGTTTGTGGGTAGTCTTAGAGTTGTCACAGTGAGATTAAGGCTTGTCCAGCTGATGGGATCCCAGTTTTAGCTTCCTACCAATTATGGCAGTGCAAGCAGAATGCTTGTGTTTTGGCTTAGATTTGTTGTTTCAAAGCTCTAATCTAAAACACAGAATCATGCGGTTCAGGAGACAGTGCTCAACCCTAATGAATAGACCAGATGCTTTTTTGGAAAATATTTGAAGCCATAGCTCTACCTGCTGGAACAAAGGGAAATTACACTGCACCAAGAGACTGAAAAAGGCTGAGAAAACTACCTGCCTGTACTTAAACAGCTAAAGTTCTCCTGTATAATGTGTTTGCATTCAGGATTCACACTTTAGCTACTGTTTGCAATGGCAGAAATTTTCACGCAGTTTTTGGGGTGACAGGACATAAGACTTGAGATCCTCAGAGGTCTATCCCTTCCTTTCAACCCCTGCTGATAATAGGTGGGCTGGAGCACAAACCAGCCTTTATCAGGGGAACCGAGGGGCACAAACAGGTGAAGGACTTACTCTGGTATTAACCTCCTTTAAAGTTTGTGGTAGAGATGCGGTTAGTCACTGGCCTGTTTTCTAATGAATAGTGAACTTCTGAAAAATGGCAAGGTGGCTCATGGATAACATTTTCAGGAGCAGCCAATGTTGCATTCGGTGCCACTGAGTTTCTATGAAGGCAGCAACGGCTAAGAGTTGGAGTGACCCCTTCTGGGTTTATATAGCACACTGTTTTACAGTAGTTCTTTAATATTCTGTTTACTTTCATTGTTTCTGTTTGGGTGTTGCTTTTTGGCAAAGCTATATATTCCATACCACTCAAGATAAACTTTAGCTCTACTAGAGAATGAGTTTTCTGTAGGATTTATGGGTTGTTTTTTTTTATTTCTATAGTGCTTCCATCTAAGATTCTCAGCTCTGCTTTGCAGACATTCACAAGCTAAGCCTTACTCTCTAGGTGATTGTATTATTCTCTTTTTGATGCACGAATCACTAGCACATCTTCCAAACCTGGTCAAAACAGTCAGTTATTTCACAAAGAATTCATGAAAAAATAGATTTTGAAAATATATTCAAATAATTTGTACGGCTTTGTTAAATATATATTTTGGTTCTGCAACCTCATTTTCTATTCCAAATTTTGATATTTGCAATCAACATTATTTACTAGAGTGCAAGGGATCTTTACTAAGAAATCTTTTGGTTTATGCTTTCTCTGAGGAAAATAAATTGATATATTCCTTTTCTTCCTATGATTTTGATTTTGTCCTTTGCCAGAAAACACTGGAACATTAAAACTAGAATGTTGGGGTTTGAAAAGATATGTGGGGGAGCAGCCATGAGCAAAATCATTTCCAAATCCTCAGTGGTGTTGTGACATCTATTTCGCTACTGCGAAAACAGGGGCAGAAGGATGGTTGTGTAGTTCATGCAGCACTGGGCAGAGAGGCCAGGTAGCTGCAAATGTGCCAGGATGCCTGCAAAGCTCAACACACTGAGAGGCAGCACCTTTGCGCTCCCGGTGCACTCCAGCTGTGTTAATGCAGTTATTTTTCATAATGGCTATTTAACAGGAATTTTGCAAGGGCATAGCTGTGCTGGTCCTGGAGCTTACCTGGCAGGTCCACACTGAGCATCTCCGCATGGTCTGCCTATGCTGCCAGCAGACATTTATCCTAAAAGCCACCCCTCCTAGGTAGCTAGTTCAAGAATCCAACTATATTCATTCTATTTCCCCACAATATGACACAAAATTTAACCTGCAAGATATCAGAACGCAAATATGTGTGTGCATGCATACTTCTATATCCACACACATAAAATGTAGCAGTTAGCAGGGCTTCTGACATCTCTCCAAGACTGAACATGGGATGAGAATCCTCCAAGCCTACAGTTGTATTCAGATGGCCCCAGCCCACGTTTCTACAGTCTATATGTCACAGGTGCTTTTCCTTATGAGGTGGCAGCAACCCAAAGAACCCTTTAGAGCTGCCGCGTGTTTTGCTACTGCAGTGCATAACCACAAACCATAACTAAGTCCGATGTGAAACGGAAGTGGGGCTTGATAAGAGAATCACCCATTTTTTAATCTCTTCTCCAGCTGGTTCATGGTTAGTTTTATCACAAAGGGGAATTTCCTGCCTGTCAAAAAGGATAGTTCCTGGAAGTTAGAAGGATACGATGAGTACTTTGTCACATATTAATTCTTATAATATATGAAATAGCAACTTGGATTACCTCAGCAGAAGGTCCTTAAATAATGCAAAACAATCAGCATCTGAGATTATAATTCTAGAGTATCTTCTTAGACCTGTACTGTATACAGTGTACATGTATGCAAGGGGAAAGCATTTATTTTTTTTCCTGTAGTGTTGTTCACAAGCTTCTACCATTCTGAGGACTGTATCTTTGTGTTGAGAAGAGGCAATACTTTAGAGACAAGGAATGCAGTCTCATATCATGCTGATATAAATTCAAATAGTTCTGTGACTTGGAACTATTCTTAAACCGGGATGGGCATCCATCAAAGGAAAGCAATGCACAGGCATCTGGAGTCAGGCTGTGTGGTGTTTTACGTGGTATCTTTGCTGGAGGGAATCATCCTCTGGACCAGAAAAGGAGGTTTTAGCTTTCGTT
Organism: Arenaria interpres; assembly: GCA_013399435.1. Taxonomy (NCBI): domain Eukaryota; kingdom Metazoa; phylum Chordata; class Aves; order Charadriiformes; family Scolopacidae; genus Arenaria; species Arenaria interpres. The sequence goes on from VXAK01015133.1 coordinate 40,841, forward strand.
TTACATCACTCCAGTCCTTTGATGCAGTGGCCAAAGTAAGGCTCTTTTCCAATATTTTCATCTGGAGTGAAATCCTGGAGCTTTGAAGTCCATAACAAAACTCACATAGATAGCTTTCCCAAGACCTGCAAGATTGGCTTCTCTTGCAGAGAGAAAGCCTCCAACAACACACTTTATGGAAAAGCTTTCTGGCTTCTTGCTTATGCTACATTTGCTTCTCCTTAGGTGTATCTAAAAATAGAATCGGACCAATACTACACATGGTGTGTGACTGACCTCTGCCAATTTCAACTGCAGCATGCTTGGAGGGGGATAAAAAGTGGTCTTAAAAATATCCAGAGGAAGATCAGGTAAAGTAATTTTTTTTAGATCACTCAAAACTTTAAAAAGAGAACCCAACAAAATGCCAGCCAGAGCAAGCTATTAAATTTTCATAATTTTATGCAAAAGTATTGAAATTCTTGGCTCTCAGTGCAAGTTTTTCACTGGAAGACTCTTCTTGTCTTGAAATTAGGGATTTCAATGTGAAAACTCACGTTAAAGAAACATGAAGCAAAGGAGCAAAATGCTTTTTGTTGGAAATAATTTATTAGACTGGAATCTAATTCTCTGATTGTCATGGAAGCTAATAACAGGAAAGGGCTGTTTCATTTTACTTGGTTGTCTGAAACTCCAGATGTCTTTAGCTTTAAAGCAATAATGATAATTTGAGGGTGAATGGATAATGTCATTTATAGCTGCAGACCTGCAAAGATCCCTGGATAAAGACACATAAATATACAAGCTGAAATGTGTGGGAAGCTAAGTTCTCAGTATGCAAACCTAGAAAGTAGGGGAAAATGCTGATATACCCATCTGAGGTACCGGTAGGACACACCACCATATATTTTAACAACTGCATGCACATGGGATTACCAAGAAAGAAAAGCACAGACCTTTATTTTACCAAAAACACTGAATATCGCAGGACTTAAATAACATCATGAGAGAGAATCCTTGAAAGCTTTGAAAACAAACAAACAAACAAAAAAAAAAAAAAAGCTTTTTGTGGTAAAAAACATTCCAAAAAAAGTTAAGAACCTGATTGTGTTTGGGAGCCTGGGACTTGCTACTGCCTTCCTTTTTTGTTCTAAACTGGGAATATTTGAAGTGGAGATGGAAATGTAAGTGAAATCAGTACTGTCTGGTGGGCAGTTTGACCAAAATGAAAGGTGAAGGATGTCTATATTTTTGTAACGCCACTTCTCCCTGTCAGCTTGTAAGCTCTCACAAATTGGTAAGGAGAAGACCTGAACAAATGCAGACAGGAGGAGGCTTGGGAAACACTCTTTAACATGGGAATCATGTTCTCAGAAAGTTTCATCTTGACCTTAGACCAGTTCAAGTTCATGACAAAAGTCTTACAAAACTCCTTTGCCGCAGCTAAGAATTATGCTAATTAACCTGTAGGTGGAAATGTCTGATCAACCAGGAAGGGCTGGAGAAGGCATGGGAGCTGAATTGTGTTCCACGTCATTGTTTGTGCATAATAGCACAATTCTCTAAGAAAAAAAAAAGGCTTTCATTTCTTTTCAATGAATTTTGAGCAGGTTGTTTTGAAGCAGCTGCAAGACTGCCTGGGGTGCCTGTTTGTTTCAACATTGCTGAAATTTAAGCGCCTCATATGAGAATTGAAAGTGACCCTCTGCTATTGTGGAGTCAAGGACTGGAATAGGAAATCAAAGAGTTCCCCTCTCTGGTAGCAGGGAAACATGCTTTCTCATTTAGAGGAAGCAGAAGGAGGGAATCAGGTTTCCATAGTGATCAATGAGGAAAGGACATGGTTACCTGGAAACAGTACTGCTCGCATCCGCTGAAAAAGCCTTTCTTGTATTTGTTTATTGATGAGAGATCAAAGACAGCTCTTCACTCACACAGGAGTTGGGAGGTTGGACTTGGGGCAGCTGCTCTGCATCTGATTTTAGTACAAGCGAGAAGAGGGAGATGCTGAAAAGTTTGTCAGGCCTCTACTGCGTCTATTTCTAGAAATGACTATTTGTGTTTGTAAATAAAGTTCTTATTGTCAAAGGCTAAAGAAAAGCGATGACTAATTTGGAGTAATTGCTGCAGTCGCTGCCATCTGAGGCCATGTGAGAGCCATTGACAGCACGTTATACAGCTGGGCAGCTATCTCTGTGGAAAAAAGTCTGTCTCTAGTGTTTGCACTTGTACTCCACATACATTTACAGAGCTCACACTGCCAGCTACTGCTCTCCATGGGACTGGAAGTGTAACTCTTCCCACTTCACGCCAATGGGTTGATGGGCCCTTAATTTATTAGAGCAGAAGAGTCAAGGTGCAAGATTTTGGAAAAGACTGCAGTGAGGATCTAAGGGCATAACTGGAACTTCTGGTATCTGTATGTTGCAAATGCTACCCATGCATGATTAGTTTTGTGAAGGATCTCAATCAAAGCACTGAAATATTTCTGGAGACCTTGGCAAGTCTTCTAGTCCTCCAAGAAAAACTGAGTTTATAGCTAACTCACTGGACTGTACTTCATTCCAACTTCTCCTTAAAGCTGCCATGCTATTTCAGACACGCCATTTAGTCTCTAAAGGCCTTGCAAGATTTTAGCGTATTTGAGGAATTTTCCTCATATAAAATATGCTGCCTACCCTGAATCCTGGGCACCTCTCTGCTTAATTCTTCTGAGCCCTACACAGAGAACTTCATCCCTTAACACAGACTCAGTAATTCTCCTTCTGCAGCCAGGCTCTAGAAGTCCCTGCTTNTTCCATAAACAACTTCTATGAAGTTTCAGACGTAAGCCCCTGCTCAGTCACACAAAGGGCCATTAGAGCATACTGCAGTGAAACCAGTGAAACACAGTTTGGCTACAGCCAACAGCAAGGCTCAAAAATGTGTTTCTCAGAAGCTTGGTTTTATATTTCTGGTTGTGAATTTTAAATGGAATATTTTAATCTCAAAAGAATGAGTTTTTATCCCTGTTACAATGTTATTGCCTAAGCCATCCTTGGAGGGTTGGATGTTGTGGTACCACCAGCTCCAGCATAAGGGGAATCAGAGCTTGGCTATAAGGGAACAAGCAGCAGCTCTGGTCCCCCCTGCTCACATGAAAGGTGCTTTATCACCACAGGGTGCCACAGGAGACCCTGCGAGTCCTTCTAGTCTAGTGTTTCCTTGCAATCATTCTAAGAGTTTTTTTTAGCATGGCAGTGAAGGTATGGGAAATGGAAGAATAGTTTCAAGCTTTTTGATCTCAGAAGGAGCAAGAATACAGGTTTCATGTTCCTGGAGGAGTACTTTACCCATATTGTGATGGAGCTGCACCCAAACTGTGTGTGGTTTCAAAGAAAGGCCAAAGCATTTAGCAGCACTCAAAGGAAAAGAGTAAGAAAGACTAAAGAAAATGATATATTGTAAATCCTACCCTTATCCTGACACTTAACTGTGGATTTTCATATGTGCCCATATCCTTGAGGAGATAAGGAGTTTTACAAATGTTCCTCTTGAAGGGGTTGCCCATTAGTTTTCTGCAAAGGCTCTCACAAAATATGCTGCCTACCCTGAATCCTGGGCACCTCTCTGCTTAATTCTTCTGAGCCCTACACAGAGAACTTCATCCCTTAACACAGACTCAGTAATTCTCCTTCTGCAGCCAGGCTCTAGAAGTCCCTGCTTAGATCCAGCCTTAAGCCTATAGGCTGTAAAACAAGGAAGGTGGATGTCTACAACTACTTTGTCTCAAAGCTACCAAACTACAACATTCTTCTGAACGGCATTTCTCTCCTCCAGCACACATCCTGCCTTACTTCTGACACCTATTTCTTTCCCATCCTGGGAAGAACTCAATCCAATAAAAGAACAGGGTGCAATGAAAGATCCTGACCGAGCTCTGAGAAATGCTAAAAGCCCTCAAACCTGAGAGTTGTATTGCCATTTTATGGACAAGACAAATATGAAAGCCAAGTTCATGTTTTGGATTCCATTAATAACCTTAAAATTTCTGCCTAAATACCTGTATTTCTTTGAGTTGAGTACATACAAACTCACAGAGCATAGAAGTTACCACAAAATAAGCAGCTAAATGACCTTTTCTCTTACACTTTTTTTCTTGAGAGTAAGATATTCAGAATAACTGAATAAATTAAAAATAAATGGCATTCTTATGCTTTTGCATATATATAAATATATATGTACCCAAACACTTTGAAAACATACATGTTTTCAAAGAAAGGCCAAACCATTTACACCATGACAGGTAGTGAAGACATCCACCTCTACTATGGAGACTCAGGTTTAGACTGATATAACCAGTATCAGAAAACAGCTCAATAAGTGAATGAGAGAAATGTTCCCTAGCAGGCACAAATCCACTAGTCACATGCAAGGGAATCAGACCTCTGCATTGAATCTTACTGAGCAATGATTTCAGCTCACAACAATACCCCAGGTACATGTTCATAAGTGTAGGCTACTGGGTATCTTTCTTTCTTTCTCCCTCTCTCTGTTCATTTAATAACAGAAAAATAGATAAAACTCCTCAGGGAGTCATTAACAAGTTAGGATTCTGAGCACAGATAATAGATGTCTTCTGCATTTCATTCCTAAATCTTGGCTTTTTGTTTGGCTATTACCTAGGGATCGAGTTATCAAGTTGTCTTGACATCTCCTACAGAGAACCTAATTCAGGGCCAAGATTCAACAAAAGCACTGCAATAACGAAGGACCAAGTGCCTTTGAGACCCAGAGACAAAGTGATTTACCCAAAGTTACACAGAAGTGCAACCAAAGCAGAGGCCTGTTTCACCTGTGAAATGAGGACTGCACTACACAGATTTTAATACTACCTTGTTTTAAACACAAACACACTAATACGGTATAACTATGTAAGCATTCTTGTACCCAGTGGCCCAGTAAATATAGTCTTGTCAGTGCTAGTAACAGGTCATCCATCTTGTGTTAACTTCACCAGATACTCAAAGTGCAAGGCCCTAGACCTGACCTGCTAGGCTTGTTACCAACTTTTTTTCAGAAACTTACTGTGTGACCCAGAGCTTGATCCCTGGTGCTTCTCTTTATGATACACAGTTTAGGCATGGGATAAAAGCAAAGGTCTTGAAAATAGAGGCCCCACAACTCACAAGTGGTCGCTGAAAAATTATAACCCTGAGGTATGGGAGAAGACTGGTTTTGCTTCAAGAAAAGAAACAGCAGCTAAGAAAATGGTGGAGGGCGAGGAAAGAAGCAACTAAGCAGCAGGATAAGGCACCTTCCCAGCCTGTGAAAGTAACGCCCCTGTCACCACCACCAAGCATCACACAGCATCTAGTCTGAGAAAGAAGCCAGGGATTAGAAATCATCTTGTAAAAGGAAAAGATCCCAATTTTGAGCAAGGAGGAGGAAGAAAGGGGGTGCCTACTTGAGTTCCATCTTATCTCTTCAAAAAGCTCTCAGCCCTGACCACCTGAGTGGCTAAAGGCCATCACCAACTGTGGCCACCAGTGCTGACTATATAGTATCAGCTCTTTGGTATTGTACGCTCCCACCACAGCAATCTCTAATTGCCTGGTGAGAGATTTAAATTCAGATTTATTGCCTCATGGCACACTTAAATTCAGGTGCAAAAGTCACTGGCAGAACTGCCTGTACCTTCTCATCCTTACTGCCTGTTTTGTCCACTCCACCAAAACTGCAGCATTGTTTGGAGCCGCTCTTACTTATAGCCTTCTTTGTCAACAACCAGCCTTGCACCCTGGTGGGACAGCCCCGTGTGCCAGCAGTCAGATACATTGGAGACTGCAAACTCTTCTCTTTGCAGTTCACTGTGCAAAGAGACAGAACTAGCAAATGAGGAAGGAGGAATTAAACACACTGTGGGAATGGGGCTAATATAAATGAGTCACTGGGGATGTGGCTAGAGGAGGCAAACCAAGGAGGCACAGCTGCCAGCCAGTAAGGCTCCCTGTTTGGCAGAGGCTGGTCCTCAGCTGCCAACAGCTCTTCTCCCCCTTCTCTCATTCTGCTACTCTGATGCAAGCAACTTCTGTAACATCTGGTACTTAACAGAATACGTTCACAGAGTATTATGAAGCCAAATCCCTTTAAGGAGATGCCTAGAGTAGGTCCAAGAGCTCTCAAAAGGCACTTAACAGGTATAGGATGGAGGCAGAGTATCAGACAGCAATGTGATACAAAGGCCAACATGTTCTCTGGATGCGTGTCTATGGATGTAACTTCAGTAAAGAGAGGGAGATGTTAACACCAATACACACAGCATGGAGAACCTCATGTGGGATGCTGTCCACAGCTCTGCCTAGCTCCTCTAGAGAGACTAAGGTTGAGAAATGGGAGTTCTTGATCGAATGGGGAAATAAAGGTGTGTGATGAAGAAAACTAATTAGATTGAGCTATAGAGCGCTATTAAGTTATTGCTCTAACATAGCTTTCCGGTACTTTACAAGAGCTCCTTCATCCTATAAATATTTAGTTCATTCTTTGTTTGTTTAAAGAAAAATTCTACTGCACAGTATGTCTCAGATATGTTCTTAAGGCCAGCACTTTCCCAGAATGACTTGATGGTCTGAAATGGAAGTCATAGAATCATAGATTTATAGGATGGTTAGAGTTGGAAGGGACCTTGAAGATCATCGAGTTCCAACCCCCCTGCCATGGGCAGGGACACCTCCCACCAGACCAGGTTGCTCAAAACCCCATCCAGGCTGGTCTTGAACACTTCCAGGGATGGGGCATCCACAACTTCTCTGGGCAACCTGTTACAGTGTCTCACCACCCTCACAGTAAAGAATTTCTTCCCAATATCTAAATTAAATCTCCCCTCTTTCAGTTTAAAACCGTTACCCCTCACCCTATCACTACACTCCCTGATAAAGAGTCCCTCCCTCTCTCTCCTGTCGGCCCCTGTTGGGTACTGGAAGGCTGCTATAAGGTCTCCCTGGAGCCTTTTCTTCTCCACGCTGAATAGCCCCAACTCTCTCAGCCTCTCCTCATAGGAGAGGTTCTCCAGCCCTCTGATCATCAGAAGTATTTCCTTTTATCTGCCTAAAGATAGGCTTCAATACAAGCCTTCCACAATTCTATTGCTTTTGGTAGAGATAAAAAAAAAATTAGGTTGAGTACCAACAGTGCAGTTATTTATATTTATATATTTTTTACATGCCTGAAATTATTTAAAAATGTCTTAGTAAATTGCTCTCCTAAATAGTTCCCATATGCACTAATATGCTTAAAACCTTTGTTATCCTGACATCACTGTAAACAAAGGCCATTATTTTCCTAAAATTGTTTCGCTTTCCACATCACCCAAGAAGAGGACACTATAATGTGAGAATTATGTGCTACTCCTAGCATGCTTCTGCAGTCTTTCAGACTCACTGCAATTCAGTGATAAGAATGCCATTTATTTTTAATTTATTCAGTCTACTGTTGAGTCATAGCTGGGATTTGATTTTTCTTTCAATGAGGCAAATTGACAGGGATAAGAAAAACACAGTTTCTTAGAAAAATAAGTAACCCCAAGAACCTTGACAATTTTTGCAGCCCCCCCTCCTCACTATTAGTGTTCAATATGTAACTCTCCAATTACTGTGTTTGCAAAGCAACTGTCAGGCTTCAGGAAGGTACAGCAACATAACTCATTACTGTCACTCAGATCCTTTGGAGTTAGCACACGACAAATTTCACGTACATCAGTTACTGAAGGCAGCTGGTGTTATCTGCTAATCGATTCACTCAGCACAATGTCAGGCTTTGAGTTTAATCCCTAGCCGCTTGCTGTTTCCAAAAGATCAGACAGTAGAACAGCATTGAGGGGGTGCAGAAAGGATGTGAGCGGAGCAAAGCGTGTGGGGGACAAAAGGGCATTCCAGATGTCGGAGCACAGGAAAACTACATTTATTTTTTCAGCTGGTAGAAAATGAAAAAATGAAAAGATAGATTTCTCTCTGACTGGATTGCAAGAACACACAGAAACTTCAGGTAAAATGTCCAAAGCTCCATTTTAGTAGGTGTTTTGCAACACAGTAAGCCATTTTGCAAGAGGTCTCACTGTCAAGGTAGTCTGAAATCTGCCTTGGCAAGCTAATTCCTGGAAGGGTAAGGATTCTCTCTGCAGTATCTTCCTTAGATACAGCCATCAGTTTTGCTGAGCATAAACTCATCTTTCCTCAGCAATATTCCCACTGTTCTCATTGACTCTGAGGGCTGTTACGATGCATCAAATCAGCAATTCGTGCAGCAAACTGAATAACTAGAACAGCATAAACAGTAGGTTCCTCCCTGTCTGATCCATGTTTGTGGAACAGTGAATTTGCAGACCTCCTAAAAGTCTTGTATTTCTAAGCAGGAACTGGGGATTGCAATACCTTCCTCCGCTCATCAGGAGTACGTGGATTCTCTACCATCTGCTTCATATGCTCAGCCTAGTCCCGTAAAGTCCTGACAAAGTTCCCCAAATTGAACCCCAAATTGATCTTTTATTCCCTCTGTTCTCAACTTCTACCTCAAGCTGATTTGGTTGCTTCTCAGTAAGGCACATCTCCAAGTGTTTGGGAGGAAAAGATGTGAAGATGTGCTGTTTGAGCAAAGCCAGTATCCACATCTATAGGGAGATAACCTGGGTAGCACTAAGGATTCTCTGGAAACCACATATATTTCAAATGTTCATATGCCGCTGTCTGTTCTGAGCCTGACTTTCATGCTTCTCTGAAGCAGAAGTCTTTGTAATACCCCCTGAGCTGCAACCCCTCTTTACAGACAGGAACTGGAGGTGCAGGTGAGCATAGTGTCCTGTCCAAAGTCACACAGGCAGTCTGAGAAATACAACCTGGCTTTTCAAATCCTGAAAATAATGCTCCAGCCTCTAGGACTTTTATTCTGAACCTTAGCACCAAACTGAAGTTACTACACCACCTCAGGAACCTGAAGTGACATCTGCCTAAACCCTAGGGAGATGTTACCTCCATCAGAAGTAGAACCTGCCATCACACAGCTCCCGATGGTGACACCCAGCACCACTGCTAGTAAACATTACCACCACAATACCAATGTAAAAAGGCTTATGAACCCCTGGCATGATGCTGCTAGTTTTCCTATTAAGTTGACAGAAGAGTCAGTAAGACATAAATGTTTTAGTTCTTACCAACCTACCATGAATTTCACATTGCTAATGCCTATTGGAGCTTTTCCTTTGACAGAGGCAGCTGGGACAACTTCTTCCTTCCCAGTTTTGTCTCTGATCACAGTGCAAAGCTCCAGGATGCCACAGTATAATCAAAAGGCAAACAAGATTTATTGAGTGGTCACAGTTCTCCTATAACACAACAACTTTATGGTCCTTTCTGTCCTGAAAACATTGCACAAATATTAACTAAGGAAAGCTTCCTTTTTACAGTGCAATAAGTTAAAATAAATGTTGATGATAAATTGTCCTCATGAGCACAATTTGCAGCTTCTGTTATTTACATAACTTCACGGGTCCCAGATGAGCAGACTATCATGAGCAATGAAATAAAAGATACTCAAGTATGCTGTGTAGAAAAGAAGAGAAAAAACAGGGCAATCTGAAAAAATATCCAAATGTAATCAGAACAGATTAGTGGTTTTGACACAGTGTCAGTAACTTCTCTTATTATGAGAAGATATTCAGATATAATTAGGCTCCTCATCACAAAGAATCACAACAAATGTTTGATTAAAATGTTTGCAAACTGGGGATATAGCATTCCCAGAGTCTCTGAAGGAAGCACTTTACCTTTTGTCTGTTATGTATGAGGACAGCCTTAAAGAGTTGGCAAATACTTTGCAGGGTCAAAGTTCTCTGGTGATACTAATTACTCTGGTGATAATAATTACTTCCTTGCAACTGATTAACTTTTCTTCTTATTTGTTGTTGTAAGAGTTTACTTTCCATACGATCCATTTAGCCCCTTCTGCTTTCTGTAAAAAGACTGCAGATGTTAAATCACAGGGGATATGCATGAAAGGCTTGTGTTTATGTTAGGTTGATTTTAAGGACTGGATTTGTAATTGCATTCAAATTGTGTCCAATTGAAACCACTGATGACTCCAGGTTGTTAGGGTGATCCTCTATTGTCTCACACCTGACACCTGTGAATCTCAGTCAGGTCTAGATAGCAAAATGCTGTCATTAAATGGTTTGAAAGTTTTTGATTTGGCAACATTTTTGCAGCCATGCTGTGCAGGTGTGTATATCTACAATAAAAATAGCCACGGAGAAGGAAACTGGAGCTGGGCAACAGAAGACACCGGGAAAACCTTTCCAGAGGTATTGTTTGCTTGCTGGGAGACACTTGGTAAGTCATTTACCTTTTCTTTCCTAAAAAAAATGAAGCTTCAGCTGCCATATTCAGTTTGTCTGACATCTCAGGAATTTCATTGGCTAACTTCCAACATCATCCGACAGAGAGTAGACACCAAAGATTTACGTTCCCTAAAGTTTTGTGAAGGCAGTAGTGGCTTCAAGAAAAGTCTTATTTTATTACAGCTCCCTCTGACAGAATACCCAATATGTTTTAGATGTCAGAGAAGATACCAGATGCTATGGACAGATACTGAGGACTAGCCTTTGTTAGTTATGCCATCCATGGAAGTCTATTTTCTTCTTCTTCTATGCTTAATTTTCTTCCGTCTATCCTTATTTAGATTTTAATTCCGTTGAAGCATAGCTGTCTGCTGTCTTATCTTTAGACCATAGCACCGGTGGGAGCCCCAGTCAGCTTAGTTCTTGCCTGTGATGCATTTCATAACACAAACTACCTCATACAAGAACTAAACTAAAAGGATAATTTCACTAAGACATTACATAAAGAACCCATCACACAAAACAGAAACGGAGCTGTGTATATTTCCCTTCTGACATATATATAAATGATTTTATGGGAGAAAGCTATCCACGTTTCACAGCTTCATAGGACATCCTGCTGCAGATCTGGAGCACATCTTCAGTTTGCTTTTCCACAAAGAAAAAATATAGTTTGAAAAATCAAGGTGAAGAAGTAAGTCAAGGTTAAAAAATCAAAACCAAAAACAACCTAAGTGTAGTTTTACTGGAAGATGTTACAAACAGGTGTAAGCACTGTTCCAATAGGCCGTGCCTCTCAGAAATAACTCTTCTGGGAACACAATGCAAGCCACAAGACTGTCAGACTTTCAGAAAAGTCTACAGCAGTGCAGGAAGTGATGAGATTAAAGTCTTATGGTTGAACTTTATTCTAAGAAAGAGTGGAATACAATAGGATTCCCTGCATAACTTCACCTTGGGACATAAAAAGTCATCATATGACCTACAATAGCAATATTACAGTTAAGCCAGTTTTAAATATAGAGCATTCTTACCTATAACCTGTTGTTTAAACATTATCCTATTAACTGTGGTTCCTGTTCACCTTTATTATATGGAAAACGTATCAGTAGTTATTATCCAAAGGGTATGATATCCAGGTGGCACAACGTTTGAGGCCCAAGGAATAAAGAATAAACACATAGCACCCTGTAGAATACATATTTTTTTGGTAAATGAATGATTTAATAGCTGTCTAAGTAACAGGGAGTAAAGAGATTTGTGGTACAATTCAGTAAAATCTTAGAATGAGAACTAGAAAAGAATTAAATATTCACTGGTGAATATTCTCTCACAGATGTGGTAATTGTTTCCAAACAATCTAGCACACCTTGAAAGCCTTTTAACCTGCTTGTTCTGTGACTTGATCCACAGTGCTCAGTGTTGTGCTACTGTAAAACATAAAAACTGTGAAACATGAAAATCAAAATAATAAGTATGTACTTATTAAAACTAAACAGCCACCCCTGAAGGTAGTTGAAGGGCTGGTATGTGCACTCTGCAATTCTTCCACATACATAAAAATTGGTTTACTACTCAAATAGCTTTATGAGGACAGTTTTGGAAAACAAAATAGACCAATTGAAAGGTAAGGAAATGCTGGATTCAGAAGAGAAGTTCACCATTATCATAATTTTCTGATTTTCCTGTTCATTAAGTACAAATCTGAACACTGTCTAACAATTCACACAGCAGTTAAGTCAGATGATTGTAGCAGAAGAAAGAATTAGTTTGCTGAAAAGGTGTATTTACTTCAATTTAAATGGAATTTAACCTAGATTGAACTGAAGTCTACTTACTGAAGTCTTCTCACAGCATTAGCGTGAGCAAGAAGTGAATGCAGGCTGGTTTTCTTTGGTTTTGAGAGGAAGTTCTTGAGATTTATTTAATACATAATACATTACTTCCAAGTCCAACTGAATGAAAATTTTTCCATTAAGAAGACTGTAAGAAAAATAACTTATAATCCTAAAAGTCTTTCAACATAGGCATTACTTAAGACATCACGGAGTTTTAGTTGTGCAAAAACTCTGGTTACCTCTTAGGAAGGTAATTCCAGAAAATATATATTTTTTTTGTTGGAAGAAACATTCTATTATTAATCCATAAATAACTTAGCAGTTCACTTTTCAATTCTCATAAAACTAACTTTTTATTGAAAGAGAAGAATCTGCCATTTTGATAATGTGTTGTTCCTCTGCAATAAAGAGGTTGACCGCTAGCCTGGACTGCAAAACTCATCTGCAGCTGAGGTACAGAACTATAAAACATCCCTCTTAAATGCAGAGACAAACCAAGGATACCAAGACACAGAAGAGAAAGTGTTTTAATAGTTTGCCATTAAGTATTTTGGAACATCTAAATAACAGTCCAATAAAGCATTATTATATTTGAGGCATGAATTTCCTCCCACATGTTTTTTTCTCTAGTAAAAGTTTCCACTGATAATAGGAAAATCACTGCCGTTTGTATTTTCAAGGAAAGTAAATACTCATCAGGAGAATGTGGTCTTCCTCTGCGCTTATTTGATTTATAGTACTTAGGTTGTTAGCCACCTATTATAATATGATTGTTGAAAACAATCCTCTTCCCTTTCATTTTCTGTTGGGATGATAGAATGAAATCAATCACCTTTGTGACCAAAGTATTCGCAGGATGAGATTGATAGCTTGTATATGACATCAATAAGCATAGAGTTACTACAGGATTATTTGATTTAAAATTTTCCCACTGCACACTTAAGCTTTCAATAAAAAAATTATATAGATACATTGAAGGGTGAAACCTGCCCTTAATAGTGCCATAAGGTATTGGATCACCTTAGCAAATGTGCTAGACAGTAGAGTGTAAATATTTTGTCTTTGAAGAGGACCGATGAATAATGTCATAGACTTTTAAATCACGTTTGCTATAAATGGAAAGATTCAGTAACTGAATGAGATTGAGGTTGTTTTGCTGCTGGCTTTTACACATTTATTCCAAATTATGAAACCAATTGTTTCTAGCTAAGCTTCATCAAGCTGAAAGCAAAACCGCCTCTTGCATTTTTTAACTATCCATCAAACTACCTGAGCACAGTAAATTATAACTGTTATGCTTCGCGTTCTAAGATTTTATCTGGCTTTAGTGGATGTCACAGTAAATAATGAAGGTTTTGAAAGTGGTTCAGCAGAAGAAAAATCAAGTGTTATACAAAGGAGCTTTTAAGGGGCAGCCACTTGATTTGGGACAATTCTAACAACTCTAAGGAAAATGTTGAAACTAAAGAATCTGACAAAACTACAGCATCCTAAATGCAAGGCAATGGGAAGTCATGCTAGACTCTTGTGGTCTGCCACGAGGCAGTCTGTTGGCTTTGCCACTCACAGGGATGCTTCTCCCTCTTTGGGCTTTCCAGATTACCACCTCTCCCACTAATTTCCGATCAGTTTGCAGCTGAAGATGCTATTTCCTGCTCCCTTTTCCCCCTACCACTTCACATGTCTGAGCACTACCAAGCACTTCCTTACAGCCGTTACGTGACAAACACAGTGGTACAAGACTTGGCTCTTCTTGGTTTGTCCCTTAAAAAAATGTATTGCTCCTGTCCTGGCAGCTGATGGTTGCTTCACCTCTTGCTTCTATTGTCCTTAAAATTTGCAATACTGCAGATGGTTACCTAATGCATGAGGTGGTAGCAAACCCTTCCCTGCCTTTCAGTAAGCCTCCTCAACTGTGTGCTGACTGTCCTCATACACTGTATTAATTGACCCAGCTGCAGCTATCAAGCCTCTTGCTGTCAACCTCTTAAATGACGAAAGCCATACTTTCCTCTTAAGGTTTAAGAAACATGAACTACTGTCAACTTAAAGTTAACTTGGCATGTTGTGGGTCACTAGCCAATATTATTTTGCTATGCTCTTAGCCCTTTCATTTAATGCATTGAATTTTACTAATCCTCATCACTCTCAAGGACATGGCATAGTTGTAGATGCTTTCCCCTAAGGTATAACTGAGGAAGAGCTTTTGTTGTTCCAAGGCTCTCTAGACTGTAGTCGGCAGCAAAGATTTCAGTGTCTTCTGCTGGATCAGGCTTTAATTGGAAAGAAAGTCACAGATAAAAATTACTGTGGGAAGGCTTATTCTATCTTCTTATAATAATTGTTATGTAAGTTTACCAAAATCAGACTGACAGATGGCCCTTCCACCCTTCTGCCCCCAAAAGAGAGGAGAGGAAGATATAAGGAGACTTAGAAGTATAGAATGAACTGAACTACTTTAATGAATTACTATTATAATAAAAAAAAAAAGAAATACAGTACATACAAAACCGTATCAAGCCCCAGGATGACATCACCGGCAGGCACTGGGGAAGCCCCAGACTGGACTCAGTGATGGATGGGAACTGGGTTCCAGCTCTGGAGTCAGGAACACACAGATCGGGATCAAAGGCGGATGAACAGACAGAGTCCTCTTCAGACGTTGGCCAAAAGAGAGTTGACCCTTCGATCCCTCAGCTTTTAGGTGACCATGGGGCAGATGGGATGGAATACCCCTGTTGGTCAGGTTTGGGTCACCTGTCCTGTCCGCTCCTCCCCACAGATGTGACCCCTCTACACTTTTTCCATTTCCAACCCTCTAATGGGGCAAATAACGAAATTGGCTGACCTTGGCTGTTACAGAAATAAATATAAGCAAGGACCTCTCTGCAGAACGTTCCTTGGTATGACGTACAAACATCGGTCTTACCACTCTGAGAGTGAGCAGTTTCCTCTGCAATCTGCCATTAATTTCAGAGTTAGAAGAGGCCTAGCTAAGATGTAAAATTACTGAACAGAAAGTTAGTTCTGTTTTACTTCAAACCGGGACAGGTACATAAATGCAACTCCCCGTATCATTAACTGCCTAAATTTACAATATAAATACAAATATTTGATGGTGGAATGTTATTATCTTATCCCTTCCTGAAATAAGTAGATTGTGTGATACATCACTGTCCAATGAAACTATTGTGGAGGAAACTAATTGCTTAATTCTACTCTCTAAGCTGTGAGCTAATTAGTGGAATAGCACTAAGCATTATTTACCAGCTCTACAGTATTTTTTTTGAAATGTCACTCACTTTATTCACTAGTGGGAGGTATAGTGTGTGTTTCTATGAAGTTACTGCTACTCCCAAGAACAAACACTAAACAGGAAATCATATTTAAGAATTTAAGTACAACTGGAGGTATTATCTCCAGATTTCATAGCAACCAAACAAATTGTTCATGCAAAATATCCTAATATCAAATATAATTGTGCAGATTTTCTGGCAAATATTTCAGTATATACACACAGTATAGTTAAAGTAATGCAGAAGGTAAATTATTCTGTGGTCTCAAAGGAAGATGTGCTAATCCTTTGGACTACATGTAGTATTTCATTAAATATCAAGAAGACAACAAATTATATGATATGACTCATAAGATCACCTGTCTTTGGACAATATTATTATTAGTACCTAAATAACACAGTTAATTCTCTGGAATGTAAACACTGTGTTGATTTCAATTCTTCAGTAATCCTCCAGTTCACTGTTGTCTTTCCAACATTGCCGTGAGACACTGAATGATATAAAGGCTTTATAATCTTGGCAAATGTTGCCCAGCATGTTCACTGGTAATGGAACTCATCAGATGTAAACCCATGTGCGTGCTTTTCCTCTGGTGGATAGTTAAAAATGGTAAAAAGTTATGCTGAAATAAATCGGGAAAAATCACGTAATAGAAATAGAGGAAAATTGTGTATAGTTATTTCAGAACTAAAATTCACATTGCCTCCATATTAAACCAGGGAAGTTCAAGCTCAAATCCAAATTCTACCAGTTTACCTTTTAAAAACTTTCAAATAATTTTGTCTCTATATGGGAGATTTCTTTCATGCTCTGTATTTCATAAATATTGATATCCCTGCTTTCTTCTTCCTGCATAGAATCATAGAATCATCTGAGTCGGAAGGGACCTCCAAGGTCATCTACTCTGACCCCCCCCGCAGTCAGCAGGGACACCACCAACTAGACCAGGTTGCCCAGGGCCTCGTCGANNTCTCCCCGGAGCCTCCTCTTCTCCAGGCTGAACAACCCCAGCTCCCTCAGCCTGTCCTCGTAGCAGAGGTGCTCCAACCACCCGATCATCTTTGTGGCCCTCTTCTGGAGCCATCCATCAGGTCTATGTCCTTCTTATGTTGAGGGCTCCAGACCTGCACACAGTACTCCAGGTGAGGTCTCACCAGAGCAGAGGAAAGTGGCAGAATCACCTCTCTGGACCTGCTGGCAACACTTCTATTGATGCAGCCCAGGATGCGATTGGCCTTCTGGGCTGCAAGTGCCCACTGCCTGCTCGTGTCCAGCTTCTTGTCCATCAGCACCCCTACGTCCCTTTTCTCAGGGATGTTTCTAATACATCATCCCCCAGTCTGTATTGATGGCGAAGATTATTGATGCATACTGGAAACCATTTTCTATAGGACATTGAATTTTCCTAAGACATCTCCTATAAATTTTTGTCCAGAGAAGCTTTGTATGTTTTGTTTACTACATCCAAACAAAGCATGCAGGCTAAGAGGAACAGCCCCAAACTTGACGGCAGGCCAAATCTCACATCATCTTCAGCATTAGTAAAATTTGTCATCATTACTGTCTATATAGATGATGGGAACTCCAGCATGTGCCTGTGATAAGACAACATATCCCAAAGACACAGTTTTGTTTGTTTTGGTTTTTTTTTTGCTTGGGCTCTCAACTGCACCACAGTAGACGTAGTTTCATGTTCATGATTATGTGGACAGTTTTAAATGTCCAATTTCTAATATAAGGAAAGGCATGCTGCTGCTTTCTTCTGCCTGCTGCTGATCCATAGGCATTGCTGTAAACAGGGCTGCAGAATATGAGTACATCTGTCATGATTACATGGACAGTTTTAAATGCCCACCCCCAGCCTCCTCGATTTGGGGGCATAGTGAGAAGCAGAGATGGCCTTGAAGCTGTAGGAGCACTGTTCAGCAATAGTGAAACACTGATGTGTTATCATCTTTGGTTTTGTCACCAGTCAAAAACGCAGCACCCTCTCTGCTGCTAGGAAGAAAATTAACACCATCCCAGCCAGCCCCAGTACACTAATGTATTTAGACTTTACAAAGACCTTTACAAATTGAGAACAGGACTACAGAAATGAAAACTAAACCCGGGGAAGTTGTATCCTACAGCGTGCTCCTTGTGAATGAAAAACAAGAGAGAGTGATTTAACATGAATGCTTATTAGTTAGTGAAATCGAATATCTTACTCATATTTCTCTATTGGGCACTCATAAAAGTGAAGTCAGGCTCCAGATTTTATGCTGCTGTGCTTCTACTTGCCTTGTTTCTCAGCTACACAGCTCACTGAGCTTTTAAAATTAAATACTTTTTGTAAAATGAAAAACTCATCTTAGTGTTTTTTTGTAGAATACACAAATTTTCATATGATCTTGGCTGAAATTAGAGCAATGGTTGTATCAGAGTTTTTTTCAAATTCTATCTATAATTAGTTTAAGGTCTCATCTCCTACAGGTACTTTGCATTCCTCAGTATTTCATGACATTTAAAGGAAAGTGGAATTACTAAAATTAATTACTAAAATTAACTCATTGTGAGACTGCAGTGAGTTAAAGCAGATCAGAGTCTCCAGGGGATTGGGCATTAAGATGAGTTAATGCGATTTACTACTTAGAAAATAATTTTCCTTGTACGAGCTATTTCCTACAGTGAAAAGACAGCAACAAACAGCAACTCTGAGCAATTTAGGAATTAGGGTTTCAGGAGACATTAGAGGAAATGCCTTATTATCATTTAACTACAGTTGTATTAGAACACATGTGAAAGAAAGGATCAAGTCAGGGTTGCCCAGGAAAGATAAATTCTAATATTTCTTACAATAGGAGTGCTTGCTTTTGTAGCTTTGGTGTTCTTTCAAAATAGTTTTTCTTCTCAGTAGTAAAAACTGCACTGTTGTGAACATAGCCCCTAAAGTTACGCAGCTATGTTTAGGCTTCTGGCAGCTAAGCAGGTTCTGTTAAATAATAGATTGTTAACAATAAGATGCTGGGATAATTTGCTCACAGAGGAAGGAAATGTCAAATAGAAATATGTTTGCATATAATTATGTTGCTGTCTTTCAGAACATCCTTATGCGCTCAGTGTTAGGCACAGTTAATCAACTAAATCTGCATATCTAATTCCCTCTGTACTTCGAGCTCTGCTTCAGTGTTAGTTCTAGAGGCAAGAGGACAAGGGAAGAACGGAGGCCACAACGTACCTTTGCCTGTCTGCGCACACAGCACTCTCAGCGGGTACCTTGGTGTGCAGTTAGATCAGCATTATTCTTCCCAGTGAACCTTCCTTACAAGCGGTTGGCTGGTGAAAAGGAGACAAGGCTTAGGGCCAGGTGGAAATAAAATAAAAAAAGATCATGTGCCTTTGTTCTTCAGCGCATGATGCTTGTGAATTTACAGGTGGTGGGAAGGCTTAAGGACTTACTTTAGTTCTTTCTGGTCTGGTTGTATGGTCCTTAAACATAAACAACCGGGACGTTTTGTTGGTTTTTAATAAGCAAGTCATGGTTGAATTTTTAAGCTCCTTCCAACCACGGGACGCCGTAACCAAAAGCCAGAGAAGGGCCCATTCCGAGACTGGGTGCGAACACATCACTGGCTCTGGTGGGGAGCGCTGCAGTCTCCTCTTCCCCATCTCCTTCCCCTTCCCTCTGTGAAGCTGCTGTGGCAGGTCTGCCCACCCAGGACCCCCCTCTCTCCAGATTTTCCACTGTCAGCAGTGTCAGCACTGTCAGCATGGGTTCCAATAAATGGTAAAGATGTTCTGGTCACCCACTTTTTGGTAAAGATAGGCCCAAAGCCCTAGATCTGAGCACCCCAGATGATTTCAGCTCCTTAATAACGCAAATAAAACCCTGGAGTGGAGCTGAGGGAAAAATACAGTTTTAAATGGGCCAGCAGTTGTGTTTAAATGGGGACAGGCATTTTCCTCTCTCATACAGTCCTTTTCCTGGAGATAAAGTTCTAACCCAGGTAATGGGTTTCCTCCCTGATTGTAACTTTAGTCTTTGTCCTTTGCTCTCTGCTACCTGTGTGTGTGGATAAACGCTTTTTAATCCCCTCAGTATAGCAAACTGACTGGATAGACAATGACATAAGGGGCTATCTATAGTCCTTTGATCCACAACAGGAATAGCAGAACTTGGATGGGAGTCAAGTAGCCGGAGCATATAAATAATTCCAGGTCAGCAGGTCCTCGGGCTAAAAATCTGCCAGAATTTGCAGTACAGAGCTCCTATGGCCACGGCAAGCTGATTAGCTTGCAATTAGGCTGCTGATTAAGAATAGCTGTCCATTTATTTGGTTGCACCTTCTGGCTACCGTTTCCATGTGCCTTTTTTGCAGTGGTAAAACTGCCTGAAGAGGCCCTGGATGCTCAGCTCTCTTTTCTGCTCTTGTGCTCCAGTTACACCAAGTTTCAGAAATGTGACTTGCAGTGCAATCCAGGAAATGACCTAGAAGAGAAAAGATCAATTTATTTGGAAAAATCTCTTCATCACAGCTCATGTGTCCAGTTTTGAGCTCCCTACCATAAAAAAGACATCAAGGTGCTGGAGCGGGTCCAGAGAAGAGCAACAAAGATGGTGAGGGGTCTGGAGCACAAGTCTTATGAGGAGAGGCTGAGGGAGCTGGGGTTATTCAGCCTGGAGAAGAGGAGGCTGAGGGGAGACCTTATTGCTCTCTACAGCTCCCTGAAAGGAGGGTGTAGAGAAGTGGGGGTCGGCCTCTTCTCCCAAGTTACAGGCGACAGGACTAGAGGAAATGGCCTCAAGTTACACCAGGGGAGGTTCAGGCTGGATATTAGGAAGAATTTTTTCACCGAAAGGGTGATCAGACATTGGAATGGGCTGCCCAGGGAGGGGGTTGAGGCACCATCCCTGGAGGTGTTCAAAAGACGGGTTGATGTGGTGCTGGGAGATATGGTTTAGTGATGGTGTTGCTTTTTGTTTGTTGTGTGGGTGTTTATTTTTGTCAAAATTAGGTTGACGGTTGGAACAGATGATCTTTAAGGTCCCTTCCAACCTAGAAGATTCTGTGATTCATTTCGGGGCTGGAGGGAGGTTTACTGCGTGGCCCTACAGGGAGTGCCCGCCTCACCAGGGCTGTGACAGGCACAAAAAGGCCATCCTCGGTGGCCAAGAAGAGGTAAGACTGGACAATGACCACCAAAAGCTACCCCATTTCGGACCATCCTTGCCGGTACCGGCGGCGGGAGGGGCCGGGGGGGTGAGAGGGAGGGGGGACGGGCGGCGCATGGCAGGTCTGCGGCTGCCCCCTGGTGGCGGCGACGGGGCGACACACCGTCAACACCCCCCCCCACCACAGTCAGCAGCAACATCCAATGGCACTAGAGGAATGAGAATTTAGGAGTCAAAGCCAGGGATATTCAGGGTATTGAAAGTCATCACTAGTTTGAAGAACCCACAGCAATTTACCGGCGTTTAGACGTTTATTCTATCACCCCATGACCCCTGCCGGCCCAGGGAAGGGAACTGGAAAAACGAAAACAAGGAAACCTGAGGCTTGAAATATAAACAGATCTAATAGAATGATACTAAATAATTAACATTAATAATACTAAAGGTCCAATATTTATTCTGATACCAATATAAAATGTACAAGGGTTGTACTCAGCCAATTCTATCAGTAGGAAGCTGTGCACTGCCAGCAGTGGACAGCAGATGTTGGACACCACAAGCACTATGGCTCTGGGAGGAAGGGAAGGCCTCAGGGGCCCAGCACCAGGGCAAGAATTTCTCTAGACCACCACCATGAAGGCAGAGATGGAACTCCCTGGCAAACTTTCTAATTTATATTGGATGTGACGTTCACGGTATGAAATAATCCTGGTGACCAGCTTGGATCAAATGCCCCAGTCTTGTTTCTACTCAACCCTGCTCCTGGCAAGGGCTGAAAACACTGAGACCTTGAAACCCGCATACTGTAGCTGGCTATAAAGTAAACATCTTCACAAATTCAAACACTAGAGTCTTTTAAAAGTGCAGTTTTCCCAAGCATTAGAAGAGACTTTACTGAAAAATAAAATTACTGAAAGAGAAAGTAATCCTGTGTTGCTCAAACCAAGACAGTAGTACTTAGGAAGCGACCTCCAAATTTTTCGCCACAGAAGTGGAGAAAATTGTCTTGGAAACTCCAGCTCATTTCTCGATCAACTGTAATGTTTATGGAAAAGTGTTTTTTTCATAAATTACTTTTATGAAGACTACTTTTCCTTTTTTAGGGCTTCTTGAGAATGTGATAATTTTGCTTGCTCTTCAATCAGCTTCTAATATTGTATGTACAGGCCATGTGATTTTTGACTGCAAAAGCTCACCAGTGAGCAGGCAGGCGTTGTGCTGTCATTCTCTTTAGATGCTGGTCAGTAGCAGCTACTACTGCTAGCTGTATCTCTGTTATTTAATCCTAAATCTTTTATCTGGCCTAAGTCTAGAATTTTCTGTAAGATAATATATGGAATCTGTTAAAATTAAGTCACAGGACATTTTATACAAAGTTAGGACTTCATACAGCTAAAGGTTAGAAGAAACATATTAAGTGCCAGTTATCCCAAAACTCAGAAGATGGTATGATCATACTTGAGTAACTCATGTAGATTTAACTACCTTATTCAGTAACGTAAGTGAACAGAACAAAGGTCTAGTCCCTGGTTGCATTCCTCTGTCCTTAAACCTTTAACCAGGAGATGCCTAAAGAGTTCTTGAGACTCAACTGCTCAGCTTAGGCAAGTTAAGGAAGATGTCTGCCCTAACAAGTAATTACCCTGCTCCTACATCTTTACTCATCATCTTGCATATCAGCCTTTCTTCTACTACTTATTTTATTTTATTTTCTTACTACGCCCATAAAACTGTGTTTTATCTACAGCTCATATCTGTCACTGTAGCATGTGAGTGCCCTGTGTCATACCTGCTAGCTTGGTCCATGTTTACATTTGTTGCACGGCCAAGTCATTACATAAAATATTTTTTTCTAGCAGTTCTTGTGGCAGGCAAGTATCTTTGGGCTGGCTCCTTGAATTTTCTTCTTAAAATGTTTGGGAATCAATACTAAGTTTCAGGATCAATGTAATCCTGTCATCTTTATGTTTGTGGTGGGTTGACCTTGGCTGGACACTAGGTGTGTGCCTATCACTCCCCTCCTCGACTGGACAGGGGAGAGAAAATATAACAAAAGGCTCATGGGTTGAGATAAGGACAGGGAGAGATCACTCGGCAATTACTGTCACGGGCAAAACAGACTCAACTTGAGGAAAAATTACTTTGATTTATTACCAATCAAATCAGAGTAGGATAATGAGAAATAAAACCAAATCTTTAAANAGGGGGGGAAATCCCACATGAGACAGTTCTCCACAAAGTTCTCTAATGCGAGTCTTCCCCACGGCTGCAGTTCTTCATGAACTGCCCCAGTCTGGGTCCAGTCCATGGGGTGCAGTTCTTCAGGAACAGACTGCTCCAGCATGGGTCCCCCACAGGGTCACAAGTCCTGCCAACAAACCTGCTCCAACATGGGCTTCCAATGGGGTCACAGCCTCCTTTGGGCATCTACCTGCTCTGGCATGGGGTCCTCTATGAGCTGTAGGTGGATATCTGCTCCACGATTAACTCTGTGGGCTGCAGGGGGACAGCCTGCCTCACCCTGGTCTTCACCACAGGCTGCAGGGGAATCCCTGCTCTGGCACCTGGAGCACCTCCTCCCTTTCCTTCTTCACTGACTTTGGTGTCTGCAGAGTTGTTCCTCTCACGTATTTTCACTCCTCTCTCCTGACTGCTGTTGCGCCCACGGGTTTGTTCTATTTTTTTTCCCCACTCTTAACTGTGTTCTCACAGAGGCACTACCACCATCACTGGTGGCCTCAGTTTTGGCCAGCAGTGGGTCCCTCTTGGAGCTGGCTGGCATTGGCTCTATCAGACACAGGGGAAGCTTCTATCAGCTTCTCACAGAAGCTAACCCTGTAGCCCTCTTGCACAAAAACCTTCACACACACACCCAATACCACGTTTAACCTGAAACTTCATTGGAGCACAGCAGCTTTTCTTCGTTTTGTCTTCATACAGAGAGTTCTGCAAAAGGGAGCCTTCATCTTTAGTTGGTCTCCTTTAGAGCTGACCTAAATACAAATAACAAAAATAATACTGGCTGTGCTAAGGGCTGGGTCCTCAGCTCAGGATCTGAACAAGTCTATGGAAACTGCCGCAAAAGGAAAGAAAGATGCGAAGGAAAACTAAAATCTTGTTCAGAGAGATTACGTGAGTTCCCCAAGATCAGAAAGTGACTGTAGAAAGGACAGGAGAGGAAACCTTGCACAGAAATGACTGAGGGGCTGGGTGAAAAACAGCGAAGGCATATGGTGATGTTCCGCTACAGCCAGCGGATGGGTTTTATCAGAAGCCGCTTGCCCATGCCAGCCCATGGCATCAGCTTTCAAGTTTCATCAGAAAAATCAAACCCTGCATTCTCACGCTTTAATCAGTTTCTTCCATAGCCACTAGCTGACGCTGCAAGTAAAGCTCTGCTCTAGCAATCACCCAAAATGAACTGCAGACTGTCAGGAATGAAGAAGATTTAATTATTTTTTTTTT